>JAZDUA010000328.1:0-422500 GCA_038098605.1 Gryllus longicercus | reverse complement strand
TTTGTTGACATCTGTATTGTTTTGTTTTCTATTACTTTGAATTTGTAGGTTTCCTGAAGGTCCAGATTCTACTTGTGACATCAATAAGTTGAAATGAAAATTAAAAGTGAAAGGGTATTTTCTCTCATTTTGTTCAAACTTGGGGTTCTTGGCTGCTGCTGAAGACATGTTGCATGTTTCTAGATCTCGGTGTCACCAGACAGCCGAAATACATCGTGGGTGTCGTTTGACGGCCGCAACCGGCAAGAGCTGTTTCATGGTGATAGGTAGGTTTTCTTGGTGGTGTTGTCTGTTTTGTCCATGTGTTCTGTCCTGTAAATGGATGCTGCTCAAGAATCTCTACAACAAGAAATAGTTTTTGCTACTCTCTAGTTTTGAATTCAATTCTTAGATTATCCTTTTGTGCACATGCACCTCTTATTCAAAAGGGAAATGAAATTGAAAAAGGTCTGCCTGTTTTTGTATTCTATATTTTTCATGTAATTAATTTCCTTGTGTTGAAGTTTGAAGATAGAAAAAACATTTTTTGGGCTGCTTAAATAATAGTAATCAATGCATTTATGGTGGTAAATATCTTTTCAATTGTCTTTTATTTATAAAAATAGTCTACATAGTTGTGTTTATTTATTATTCATGGTAGCTCATTTTAATGTCTCTTTAGTTTTAGTAACTAGAGAGTTCTTTGAATTTTCAATCACAAACTAGAGGTAAACAAAGAGACTCTATTTTCTTTTATTTCATTTTCTGAGTAATTCTTTTTAAAAACATTTATGATTTATGTGGGATTATGTATTCATTGGGTGTGGAGAACAAGAGAAGAAGCAATTTCTTCTTTTATTTTTTCTGTAAGATTTCCGGAAAATTCATGTAATTAGATATTTGACCACATCTATTGACAAGACACTTGCCGTGATATCAAGTATTTCTAGGAGTGCAAAAATGTTTCTTCAACATTGTGCTTTTACTTCTAGCAAAATTATATCACTAAAAAACATGCCCATGTAGAAACATTTAAGCTAATTTAATAACTACTATGAAATTACAAAATTAATACTTTTCTAAAACTGTAGGGAGTTAGATTTGATATGTATTTTAATGTAATAATTCTTCCTTTAATCTAACAAGCACTTGTAATCCATGTTTATGCTTTAATAGCTTTTAAAAAATCATTAATAATGCACCATTATTCTGCAATGTACATACACTAGAAAAACTTTGTTAGCATGTCACAATAATTGCATGACCTGTAGCATTGTGAATTTAAAGAAATATTGCTCATGTACTTTGCACCTGTAATTTCATGTTGGTGGATAATGTGACTTTTCAACTTGCTTACATTCTTATCAATGTGTGTGTTTTCACTGCATGCATTTACATGTCAAGTTTGTTGTAAAGAATGTATTTTGTTGTTTCTTTTTGATGGCAATTTTCTCATGTATGTGATATATATACAAGTAAAAGAATGAAATGTTACTGTAAAGTGAATTGGCATGCCTGCATCATTGCATGACTGTTACAGCTCTCAGGTGAGTCTGTTTTACTTGGCCAATGAAGACTAAATATTTCATTGTGCTAATTATTTTGTGAGCATGAATATTTTAGTAAATTGCAGTAAAATAAATTGATTTATTCAGAAGAGTTGGATTAAAGTCATTCTTTTAAGTAGCATTTGAGAATTTTGGGAGTGGGCTACCCAGTGAATCAAATTGCAAGCAATGTGTGTGAAGACAATAGTAATTTTTGTTAATTTCTTAATGTGTTGGGAAATGATTCTACCTTGAAAACTTTTTTCTCAGAAAACTGAAAAACCCTACATATTATTTCTTGTATCTACTTTCAATTCTTTCTCCTTTACCCATTTTATGTATTAATCTATTGAATGAAAAATTGAATTTGGATGATCCTGTGTCAGTTTTTATGCATTTGGTGGAGGGAAGACAGCAGAAAATATTTGCGAAAGTATCGATTATTTTCTGGATTGAGATGGAGATATTTTGAGATGGATACATTGCATTTTGACAAATTTTGCATGGATTTTGTTGCTCAAATCTTAGCCTTAAAGAATTATATAAATTAAAGTAATGAAGTTTAGTTAAAGCATATGATTTTTTTTCCTGAGTAATGTTCGTGCATTTCAATTCGCAGAGATAACATACTGAAATTTAGAACTCTTGGTTTAGGAGCTAAACCTAAATTTCGATAAAACATTATATAGACAGGTCACCTCTAAAAATGAGTTTTCATAAAAAAAAACTTCATAGAAAATAGATAATTTGTAATGCTACTTAAGACAGATAAAAACTAATATTTATTATTATAAAATTGGCATTGTTACAAAAGTTTTAGTCATACACAATTCAAGATTTATACATTGCTTCTGATATTAATTAAATTACAAAAAATTATTGAAGAAGTTCATTTGTTTCTTGGATTTAAATCTTTTTATCTAAGTATTATGTTCATTTTTATGCACAAAATTAACTTGTCAATGATTTTAAAACAGGACTTTTAGGCTAATTAAGCCCTACAGAAACACAAATTTGTTCAAACTACGAAATTCCATGACGGAATTTACATAGATATGACAGCTAACCTAGTATCACACTATGAAGAGTGTGAATAATGACACCTTTGACAACATTTGTGAACTGAGTAAATAACTTCAATTTTCCTTTACATTAATGAAGTTAATTAGATATGTGTATAACTGGATATTTTATTGAAAATCATAACCTTATAAACACTTCCACCACCACCACCACCACCACCACCACCACCACCACCATCACCAACACCACCACCACCACCACCACCACCATCACCACCACCACCACCACCACCACCACCACTTACACCACCACCACCACCACCACCACTTACACCACCACCACCACCACCACTTACACCACCGCCACCACTTACACCACCACTTACACCACCGCCACCACCACCACCACTTACACCACCGCCACCACCACCACCACTTACACCACCGCCACCACCACCACTTACACCACCGCCACCACTTACACCACCACTTACACCACCGCCACCACCACCGCCACTTACACCACCGCCACCACTTACACCACCACTTACACCACCGCCACCACCACCACCACTTACACCACCGCCACCACCACCACCACTTACACCACCGCCACCACCACCACCACTTACACCACCGCCACCACCACCACTTACACCACCACTACCACTTACACCACCACTTACACCACCGCCACCACCACCACCACCACTTACACCACCACTACCACTTACACCACCACCACCACCACCACCACCACCACCACCACCACCACCACCACCACCACCACCACCACCACTTACACCACCACCACCACCACCACCACCACTTACACCACCACCACCACCACCACCACTTACACCACCACCACCACCACCACCACCACCACCACCACCACTTACACCACCACCACCACTTACACCATAAACAATGTTTTAAAACAAAATTATAAAATTACTTGCATAGTAATAATAAATTCTGTTAAAAGGCACATTCTAAAATTACTTCCTAACTTCAATTGTTCAATGTTTCAATACACAAGTATTTTCATTTTGGGTACTTTTCTGAAAGGTAGATCGTAAATTATTAAAATTGGATAAACTTTGTTCACCACTAGATGTGTGTGTTTATTCTTGTCTCCGAAAGTGGTAATTATGTTTCATGTAATCGTAAAGGTGAATTAAATTGTAAAACCATTAATTTACATTTCTAACTTTAATTTAAAGAAACTTGTTTATAATATCAAGTGACTTCATCAAGTCGCGTTAGCATCACTTGATATTAACATTCATTTATAAGCATGGTGACATTTTAATCATACAAGGCATGGTTTATATCACAATCGTGGCCAAAACCATGTTGAGAAACACCCGCTAGATCTAAATGTACAGCCAACCTACCTGATCAGTGAGAATCTCAAAATATGAAAGGAATCTCAAGGAACTCTAACCCTAAAGAAAAAGAAGATTGTAGCAATCACAGTGTTTCGAAATGTCCGTCATATATTCTGTGTGTTTTGTATTACAAATACACAAAATTTCTTCTTTTATAGTCTCTTTAACAGGAATAATTTTTGTACTAATTGTAATTTTATAATTTTTAATATTTTTTATATGTAATTCTAAATGAATATGATATACAAAGTGTTTTACAATTAAATCTTTTTCTTGCATTTGGCCCTATTTTATTCAAATGAGATTACATCTTAGATGACTTTTGATTGTACCTGCGCTTGTGGTTGCTTTTTGTATTGAAAAATGCTATAGTTTTAGTTCAAAATATTTGAAGGGAAAAAAAAGAAAAAAAGAAAAGAAAGAAACAAAGAAAGAAGAAGGAAAAAAGTTAAGTTGAGACTTATGAGTAAGTAGGAATCTAAGGAGTTGTTTCTGCAATAAAGAATATTTGTCCATTATGTTTGCTTCCTCTGGATATAGTAAGCTCATTGTTTAATTGAGTTGTAAAGTTGTTGAGTTGTTGAGATATCTCAAGTTCTGAAGTATGTGTTATTTTTGTCATTTAAAAAGTAAGTTTTGGAATAGATTCCACCTTTTTGACAGTTTATCGTAGAATGTTGCAACTTCTTTTAGGATCTAGCATTGTTTGTTCTTCTTCTTGTAGATGAAATAATTTCTTTGTTTTGATATTGCCTTTCTTACTTTTTTTCCCAAGTTGTCTAGATGAGTTGTTGATGACAAATTGCCGTGTACTGCTGATCCAGCCAGTTCTGATTTTTGATGGGCTTTCACAAATGGATTTGCTGCTCCAGATTGACAGAAGGGTGTACACTTGTTTGCAGATTTTGCTGAACAGTGATGCAAGAAGTACATCATGGGTGTCCTTTGATGGCCGCAATCAGCAAGAGATGCGTGTTGGAGATAGGTCTGTGCATTTTAATGTGCAAAAGGGGTTTAGGAGCTGAGATAACAAATCCTAGAACTGACACTGACCTGGAGCAGGGAACTTTAATAAAATAGAGGCAAATGTCTGTGATGACATCTGAATGGTTGTAGATTCTTTTTGCTGCTGTACAATCCTATTTCAATTTCATGAAACGCAAGTCAATTGTCAATCCAAAACCATTTTAAGAAAGAATACACCAAAATCAACCATAGAGTAGAAATTCATGTGAAATTTCAAAACCCTAATGTACTAAATTATTATTTTATAATTATAATGAAAACATTATTTAATTCAGATTGCTTTTCTGTAGTTGCTTGTGACATTTAAAAATATTCATATTTTGCTGTAGTAGTACTAATGAAAAAACTTAAAGAAATCTGTGACTGAGTATTTTCGTTATGAAATTGCCATTTCCATTGATTATTGTTGTGCACATAACTAAGTTATTCAATTCTAAGGGAAATCTCAGTCTTGGAACCTGTACTTAGAATCAATTAATGCATTTTGTGTTTATTTTCTGAATTTATCAAGAAAACAATGTTGTGGCTGGAACCTCAAAATTCAGATGCTTTAAGCGAGCGAAAGTTACCTTCCGTTTAGTTGACACAATATATTGCCTTGCTTCACCAGTGTTCAGTTACTCTTCTAGTCGGATGGAGGTACTTTTTGCGAGAGGGAAAAATGATTTTGAAGGGGTATGGTATATGAAAGGGCAATGATGGTATGGTGGCTGGAGATAGAGACGTTTTCCTCCCATAAGCCTTTTTTCTTTTTCTTTCTATTTTCCTATTTCTTTTCTTTCTCTGAAAGCTTGAGAATTTTAGGATTCATCAAAAAATGTGAATAAGAGTGGATATGAGGGCCTAGATTTTAAAGTGATGTACTATGGCATGAAATTTGCTTGAAATTATTTTCAGCATTTAGATACCATGAGAGTGATTCTCTTATGCTGAGTAGCAGGCTTTCTTGACACTTATGTATATTGGCATGTTTGAATCATATTGTATTCGTCTTAATTTTAATTTCAGAGCATGAAATGCATGAGGGGGAAAATGATTGAGACTGCAAAGGTGGTATTGCATGTAATGTACACACACTAATATAGAGTTGCAATATTGAATTAATATGAATGATCATTGGTTGTGGAATTGTGATCTAACCCAATATTATTTTGTTTTGTTTCACTTGCATAACAGGCATGTAACTTAAATAGAATACATCTATTTTGTTCAGTTTTGATAATTACTCTTATCTGAGCATGCAGAAAAACTCATTTCTGCATTGATTTTGTAAAGTTTTAATTCTAATGAAGTTCTTGTCTGAGGTAATGTTTTGTTCTTCACCTTTTAATATTCCAGAAAATTGAATGAGCAATTATTATATTATTTTATTTTTTTCTTTTCATATTTGAATTGAAATGTTTTAATAGTTAATCTTAATCAGCAGTTCCATTGAGAGATGAAAATACTGGTTCAAAGAATTATGAAAGAAGGAAAAATTAACATTAAATAGACTTTTCTTTGAAATGCTTTTTTCAGGTGTGTCATTTTTTAATTAATGACTTTGTAAAACTTAAAAATGTTGTGTAAAATTCAAAATATTTTCATATACATACATTCATATATGTATTCATTAGTCAGGGATAATTGATATTGCTTACCAATTTCATGTTGAAATGTACAGAAAATTTTTAACTTTGTTTTTCAGTAAAACAATTCAATGTTAGCTCTTCAGTCATTTGAAGAAAAGGTAGACTGCTTAACCTACTAGTGATGGTATTGTATATTTATATGTTAATAGCCAATTGCCAAGTGCAAGAGTTTCCCCTCTTTCATACAAGAATATTTATTCACAATTAAAAATCCGAATTAGAAGGATCTTTCTCCTTCTGTTTTTCCTTGGAAGAGTTGTATAATTTATTATGCTATTCCATTAGCTATACTTAACTGTCTTTAATTTACTGAATTTGTTTTATAACTATTACTTTCTACATGCACATTTTCTCCCTGATGCTACTATGGTGTCATGTCATCATGAATATCAAGGGGGGAAAGGTATTTTAGTTACTAATATTTAATACTTGTTTGTTAGAATTACAAAAATATCAGACAAAAGAAAATGAAGGGAATAATTGATATCAAATAATTTAAATGATTTTTGTTCTACTGAATTTCATTTCACCTATTTTTAAAATTTACTCTGTGATTAAATTTGTAAATATTCTTCAGCTCATTTAACATACTATTCAAGAAGCAGCTAAAAAGGACAATTTGTCTCATGTTGCAAGGTACTAAAATTGTTGACCTGTTGTAATTCCCCAATTATAGTTTTTTTGTGGTCTCTTGTTACAGCTTGCGAGTCACCACCTCGGTGTACCCAGTACCTTCCATATGTGCTCAAGACCAGATATCAGATTGGTTTGACTCTCTAGCTGAATGTCTCCACTGGAATGTGAGAAAACGACAGAAACACTTGGATGAACTCAGTGACCTGACACATTCTGGTTCCAATGACACTTTGGATTCACTAGATCATGCAGACCAACTTGATAGTTAAGGATGGCTTTAAGTATTGCAGCCTTGTGCCAGGTATTGAACTTCTTTTTTTAATTGTATTAGAAAGTAATTACAAATGGTTATCACTTTATTTTACGTATTATATTGTAATTGTTTAAATACTCTTTCTGTTATTGGTGGGGACTAAAATGAAAAAGGTTTATTTTTATCACTCGTTATTGTTATTATTATTATTATTATTATTATTATTATTATTATTATTATTATTATTATTATTATTATTATTATTGTTGTTGTTGTTGTTGTTGTTATTATTATTGTTATTATTATTGTTGTTGTTGTTGTTGTTATTATTGTTATTATTATTATTGTTGTTGTTATTATAATTGTTATTGTTTTTATTAGTATTAGTATTGTTAGTATTAGTATTAGTATTATTATTAAAGATCTTAATGAGTTTAAAAATTGTAAGGTAGCCTTGTAAGGTGTGAATGTCAATCTGAACAGTTCAGAATGAAATGGGTAAAGAATTGTAGTCATGAAAACGTGTGTGTGTTTGCAATGGAGAGGTGTGTAGGTGAACGTGATAACATTTTAACTTAGCCGAAATAATCAGCATCCTTGTGGGCTTGCATGAATGGCTAATGGATATGTGTATGGAGTATGCTGTATCACCTTTAGAGTAAATACATACAATATAACATTTTTATATCTATATCTATATATATATATATATATATATATATATATATATATATATATATACATATATATATATATATATATATATATACATATATATATATATATATATATATATACATATATATATATATATACATATATATATATATATATATATATATATATATATATATATATATACATATATATATCTGTATTCTAAAATTTAATTGTTTTATCAGATTACAGTGATCTTCATTTTTGAGAAGGTGCTTATGGCTGTGGCTTCAACATACAATCATGGGAGTTTCTACAACATCTCAGTGGCCGATAAGTGTTTAAGAGTCAAATGGATGATGTAGGCTCAACTGCAAGAGGTGCTGAATAGAAAAGAGAAGAATTTGGTTATTTCTGGTTGAAGTTTCAGAACTTCTTTTAATTTGAAAGTTGATGTTTATTTGCACATGAGTACATATATGTTTTATATTTGTTGAGATTTGAAAAGGTATCTTGTGAATGCCTATTGAAACGTGAATTTTTATACTATTCACTATATCTGTTTTTATATTTTGAAACTTGATGTGTGGTTGTATATTTATTTGTCCTTTCTTCATTTTCATTCAGTCATTTCCCTTTTGTTAATTGCTTTCCGATATTCAACATTTACCTATTACAAAAATCTAGTTGTCTGAAATTTTCATTTTTACTTGTAATATCACTTCAATTAAATACTTATAACGTACATGTAGAACAATATATTTGTGTATCTACATCAGAAAATCAGGTTTGTTTTGATATTCAGAAAGGATGCCTATCAATTTTTCTCTTGTGTCTCAAATAACTTGCCAAATTATAAGCATATTACAAGTAGACTGAAACCAACATTTCATTGCAGAACATGCTTTGAAAAGAAACTGTTAAATCGGGACCATTGATTGGATTGCTAATGTAGACAGTTCATTTTATTGTGATCAAATCAACATCTTTTTTATCTATTTACTAAGGAATAATTGTAAAGAAAATTATCATTTTTGTAAATGAGTGTGAGAAAGTGGATTAATCCACTGTTAGCAGATGCCAAGCTCTCTTTATATTAATAATGAGGCAAATAAATAATGTATGATAGAGAATGTAAATATTTCTGTAGCGCTAGTGTCATTTGGGTATTGAGGTGTTGAAACAAGGGTTTTTGTGCGAGAGTATTTAATTAGGTTTCATTCTTTATTCTTACATGTCATTTTCTAATTGGGACAATGTTTCACTTTCAAATTATACTCTGACATGTTTTTTTTTATTCCTACCGAATATTAGCTTTAGAGTTGTAAGTATTCTGAGAATGGTCATGTTGGGAAAGTAAAAAAAATAAATAAATAAATAATAATAATTATGATATACAGATATGATACTATGATGATTTATGTTTTTAATATTTCACATAGAAAAATTCAGTATTATAACGTGTAAAATTGTTATTTCTTAAAGTTTTAAATGACTATTCTTTGATGATGTAGTTAGCAGAGGAGAATGTTACGTTTGTTTTACAAAATGTATGAGGCCACATCTGCAGAAACTAGGGAGAGTTTATTTCTTGAAAATAATAGCAATATGTTATTAATTGAAAAATTGATCAGCTTTAAACCTAAAAATATGAACAATCATAATGGTAAATAAGTGGTATTTCAGAAGAATTCTATTTAAAAAAAATTTGTAATGGACTTAAAGTTATAGCAATGTTTTATGCAACGACCAAACCTTTGTTGCTTTTGGCAGCTATTATTCAGGAATTCAAATATAACTTGATCACATGCTGTGTGAGTGTGTGAAAGTGATGGACTTTTCATGAATGTGTATTATATGGTGTGAATTTGCAAATGTAGGTGGTGCTAAAGGAGTTGAGAGTTTGGTTTTAATTTTTTGTTGTAAATTAATAGAAATATTCAAGTTGAATCTATGAGAGAAGGTACAAAGTATCTCTTTACATACAAATTATATAAGTTGGAAGAAGTAAGGATTACCACAATGCAAGAAATTTTAAAATTCTATTTTACTTTTAATTATACATTTCTCTATATCTTCAGCACCAGAATAGTACATGAACTGGCTGGTGACAAAGAAAATATTTCATAGATATAAATAAAATTTTGTTATTTTTATGTAAAATCCAATCAGTTATTTCTTTTATCTTGTCATATCTTTTATCTTATCATATCAAAAGAGAATGCAGGTTTAAAAAAAATGAAATATCTGAATTTTCTGAAGGAAATTTGTTTACACTGCTGTAATTTTAGTACTATTAGGGCCTATTTGTTTCCTAAAGTAATTGTGAGACAGATAATGGTTGTGTAAATAGCATAAAATTAAAATCATAATGTTCAAAAATAATTTGTCTAGTTCTTTCCTTTTTCACTTTGACAACTTAAACAAATACCTTAAGTGAATTGAAATCAATATCAAAGCTGAAAATATAGAACCATAAGGTAAAAACCATCAATGAAATTAAACAATTTCCTGAAGTATATGAAATTTATTGAGAAGGGCACCGCATTTACTGTCCAGTGATTTCACTTGGTGAAAGGTAGAGGGGTTGTCTGGTGCTGGAAGTATCAAGAAGGACAATTCTTGTTTTGAAGCATGAAAAAACAATGGTTTGTATCTGGTATTACAGGAAAAAGCCCATGTTTCTGAGTGCCACAATTGGAACTATTTAGCTGTGGCAGCTCACAACCTCAACAGTTGGTACTTCACAAAATACAGACAATGTGTGTGTGTGGGTGGGTGGGTGGCTGGCTGGCAAATGCGGAAGATAATGGACTTATACATTTCAGAAACACACTGCACTTAAATTTATATTTTACATTCTGATTTTACCTCAAAACCTTTCCAATACCACATTGCTTACTTTTTTCTTTAAATAGTACAGTGAAACTTCGTTTATATTTTCATATAAACTCCATATCACCATATAAACTCTGTTTATATGGTATAAACATGGAAGCATAGTCTTGTTCTGTGGTACAAACTCCAAATGATAACGACATACATGTGACCAATAAATGAGAATGTTTGTGATATCACAGAGAGGCCCAAGGAATTTTTATGTTAAATTCAGTGTTCAAGTTGGCTAATTTGGTCATCAAGAAAGGCATTTCAACTCTCATTTCGAAATTTTGGTCAAAACTACGGGCTGGAAAAAAAGGGCGCATCTAGTGTCATCTAGTGAAAATTTGCGTAATGTTCACCAACATTGCGCTATAGAAATTCGGTTCATTTAAAGAAAATATTGGAACTTAGAAGTCTCAAAGATCTATAATGACATTTAGGCTTGCATCATATGAGTGTTGCATTGATGCGTGTCACGTAATTCTTACGATGTTAGCTGCATCGATGCACGACAATAACTGTGCACAATTGTCACTCAATGTGCTCTGTAGATTAACAAATGAATTCTTATGTGAAATGGAACACGAGTGCTCTTGGCAAAGTGCATGGTGCCCATAGCTTGCGCAAGATGCTCAACTTACAACACAAATCAAGATAATGTGTGTTTACTGGCGTTCAAAGCACATAATCAAGAGCACTAGTGTGCAGTTACATATAAAATACAATGTTAATCTACAATACGCGTTAAGGTACAGTTAATCTATGGTGTGCAGGCATCAATGCAATGTTGGTGTGAAACAAGCCTAAAGGATTGACTGCATAAAGTGAGAATATTAGTGCTGTGTTTTCCATCAGGCATGCCTATGTCTGGCCTATGTATCTTCTAAGTAAGTTATGTTCTTCGTCTTCTGGGTCAGTGATCGATAAAAAGAAGGGTACTTCAGCTCCCATGCTCAACCAGATTTTTGCCCATTTTCCTTAATTCATTGAGCAAATGCTGAATGTGTTTTGCTTCTGGACATAAATGTAGGATTACTATAGACACATTTTATTGAGCTCACCTTTTGCAGAGGTGTAACTAGGTATTCAGGTACCCATGTCATGCATAGAATTTGGCCCCCTGTAAGGATACTTCAAATTAGGGTGGTTGTTAGTTGTTTTAGCGAGTATACTACAAATAGCACCCTTTGTGAGTGGTGCCCATGGCACATGCCATATCTGCCATACTGTAGATATGCCTCTGGCTAGCAGCGGTAAGAGTAGAGCCAGGGATTTTTTACCATTTTGTTTGCAATAAATAAAAAAACCTGCTGTTTGTTTACAGATGAAAATAAGTTTTCTGTAACTCACAAGTAAAAATGTCTAGTTTCCAAAACTTGCTAACTTTGCTTTGTTTGAAATTTTTATTCATCATTTAACTCTTTGTTGTTAAAATGTTGGGAGGAGTTTCTGGAACTCAAGAAAACGTGTGCAAATATCTTTTCCTTATGTCACATACAGTTTTTACTGTTCTTTGACTAAATAAATCAAAAGTAATGTTGGCAGCAATTCCTGCAAGCAGGTCCAAGAGTGCAGTGAGTCAATGTTAAAACATTAAGATTTTGTTTTGCTCATAATATTTAATTTCAGGTATGCATTTTTCTCACTTAAACAGTTTTTAACCTTCAGTCCCCTGACAAAAGTATAAGTGATGTTTTATTGTATATAAGAACACCTATTTGGAAATGAAATCTGCTCTCCCTTCCTTGCTCATATTAAATTTGGCGACAGCTTTCATTATAACCACCTAACCACTTGTATTTATCATAAACATGAAATATAAATTTCTGTTGAACGATCTCCCTTTTGTTTAAACAACCTAAATGATTGTGGAAGGTGCTTTTAGTCATCCAAAGTGTTTGATTTTTTCCCCCCAAAATGTTTGTATCGAAAATGGATGAAATAGTAATTAATGCATTGAATTTTTTTGACTAACAGTAATAATACTTTAGTCATAAATAAGATGACCAATGACACTAATGACTTAAAAAATATTTGCAAACTTAATAAGACAGAGTCTAATCAAAATTGAAGATGAAATAATCAGGGAAGAACAATGTGAATTTCGTAAGGGGAAAAGTACAATAGATACAATATTCACACTCCAACAGATTATAGATAAAAGGAAAGAACAAAACTTAGCAACATATCGACTGTTACTTGATTACAAAAAAGCCTATGACAATCTGATGAAACAGAAGTTATGGAAATTCTGAAAGAAGAAACAGTACCAGAACATTTAATCAAAAATACAGAGAATGTTTGAAGATTCCATAATAGTTATTAAAAATGATCCAGGCACAACACAGCAGATGAAGGCACAACAAAGCAGATAGAACAAATATCTAAGACAAAGATGCACACTGTCACCACTACTCTTTAACATTTATGTAAATCATTTGACAAAATGGAAACAGAAAACTCAGGAAAGAATAAAGATAACAAAGAACCAGAAATTAGTGAAAGTATTATTCGCAGATGACCAAGTTGTAATAACAGACTCGGAAGACACTACAGAAAGCAACCTTTGAGTTAAGCAAAAAAGCAACAAATATCAAATAAAAATATTAAGCCAGAAAAGTAAAACACAACCTTCTATGCCAAAGAACATCTTAGAGCCAAAATAGTAATAGAAAATTCAATAATTGAACATGTTACCACTTTTAAATATCTTGGAAATTCAATTGGATTGAGCCAGAAGGATATAGAAAAAAAAAAAAAAAAAATACAAAAATATAATAGCAACAATGGAATGATAGAGACGTATTATTTTGGACCTACGAGAAAAGAAACAATGATGAGAATCAGTAATATTACATCAAAACCAATGCTAAAAGTATGGTTCAAAAATGTGGATAATGAGCATAAAGGAAACCAGAAGCAAAAAAAGTAGCTCAGACGTAGTTTCTAAGGACAGTGTTAGGAATAACTAGAAGAGACAAAATTTGAAATAAAATGATTAGCAAAGAACTGAAAAGAAGGAAAAAACCAGGAGAAATCAAAAATTAACAAAGAAAATGGAGAAAATGTGAAAGGAATGGTTAAACGACATTACCATGGATGGCATTAAACTTTACGAATGGCAAGAGGGATAGAGGCAAAACAACAAGATGGCACTAGCAGGAACACTTCACCACATGAAGGAGAACTGCTTTACTACCAAGGTGCTTGTAAACCAAGTTGATGATGATCAGAGTCTTAGTGAGGGTCATGAGCGCCCCTGGCAAGATTTGAATTTTGCACTCCCATGACTTATTTTCTAGGAAGAGAAACAACACAATAATGGAGGTCATGTGTGCCCCCCTGGCAGCCACCCATCTTGCCAGTCCCTTGCTACGACATTAATGATGATGATCATGTCAATGATGATAAATAAGGTGCATAAAAATTCCATGAAGAGGTATCCTTAGAAAAAAATCACACAAAACCATATAAAATTGGGATGAACATCAAAAGAAGTTGGAACCTTCTTGGAATTTTTGTTAAAGCTACAGTAATACTTTTGTTGATATACTGAAATTAACATGGTGCTCATGGTAGATTAAAATAGGTCAGGTTATGTCACATTTCTTCATGAAATCAATAATGTACTTCAAGAAAAATATATTAGAAAATAACTATTGATCCTGTCACTCCCATCTCCCTGCCAGCAAAGCCTGAGCATGCATTCAATTGGGTATAATTAGTAACAAGTTATTGGGGGGGGGGGGGGGGGGATTCCATAGGTATAGTTCAGATCATTACCAGAGAGTCATCTCTAAAATATATCATGTACAAAGAAATATGGGGATCGGGGACTTGTCCACATAGCAGTTATACCCATGAATTACAACTGTAATATATAAATGTGCTTTGTTCTAACTTAAAAAGCAAAAATACGATATCAACCAATAAAATATAGTCATTGAGTATGTTCTGTTGGTATTTGCTGCTAGAGAAAAAAAAATCATTGGCACTAATTGCAAAGTAGCTGTATAATGAATACAAGAGTGTATTATGAAGTGCATACCAGCCTTTCATGGCTTGCAATATGTGATGGGATTGGTTGATGAAAATTGTGAAGCATATGCCCCATACTGACACCCTCCACCCTCCTTTTACAGCCAATGGTTTGTCTTCACGTATACTTGTGGCTCACAGTAAGCAATGTGGTGTAAACCACCAGGCGTGCAGTACATGCGTGAATGTAATTTACAATTAATATGAGGAAATTGTGATGTGATTATCATGAGAGAAGTTATGAATGACACATGCCTATTACATTGTATCTAACTTTTGAGAAAATATTTTATACCTACTCTTCTTTTAATTGTTACGAGTTCATCCAAAATTACTACAAAAACTAAACATACTTTGGAGAAAAAAGTACATGACATTATTTGAAGATCAAATTTTGAAGAATTGTTTTATTAAGAAAAATATCTATAAGTATGATAAACCGCTGTTGGAAAAGTGGATCCAATACCTTTTTATTTCTAGCAATTTTCAAAAATAGAAAAGGTCTAATGAAAATTGCATCAATGCCACATTTGAAGCGACTTTGTACTATTTGAACAAAAAAATTAAAGACAATTTTGGTTCTAATTTAAAAAAAAAAATTGGAAATGTTCTGGGGTTTCATTTAAAGTATCCCTAAAAATTAAAGTACAATTTTAAATTCACTGGGCAATGTATGCGGCCAGATTGATCCGGTGATTTATGATCTGCATTCCGAAAGTAAGTTTCACTAGGTTGTTAACATAAAGAAAAACATAGAAAAGCCTTATTGCAGCATTACAGCACATGTTGCAATATTGTTCCTCATAATCACCACTAGAACTGAGACATTTGTCATACTGCATGATCAACATTTGTATCCCTGTTTCATAGAAATCTACCACCTGGGGTAGGAACCAGTGTTTGGTAGCTACATGGAACTCATTGAGAGAAACTTTATGCTGACTGGACAGAAATTGCTTGAGGTATAAGAAAAGATGGAAATTGTAAGGGTGAGATCCAAACTGTAGTGTTGATGGACATACAATCAGCCACACATGGATCAACTCTAAACAGATCTGCGGCAGTTGTGCAGGAAGGTGTTTGCCCAGACAGACTGTTTTGCTGTCAACCAGTTTCTTAGTATCAAGGTCCCACAAATCATGGATTCTCACTACTGAACGGGTGAAATGAATTACTTTACTATGTATCGGAACCAGAATTATACACTTTTTCAGTATTAGTGTCCCATGATATGAGTTTTTCTGGTGAAAAATAGTCATTTTTTGCCACAGCATTGCAATACTTTTTCTGTATTATGTAAGTGGTATAAAATAACATAGATGCTGTTTTCTTAGATAACAACCAAAGCATTTATAAAATATTCTAAATATAAAAAAATAGTAAATAAGGCTCTTGATATTTGAGTTCAAGACAAAGAGCAAACAGTAAGAGTATCAGAAAAGAGAAAATGAGGATGAGGAAACCAATGGCTTGTTTAAACATGTCACGTAATCAAAATCAAACATTGCAAAAAGAGAAACCACATTCTAAGTGAAAAAATTAAAAGAATTATCTCACAGTTCTACCTAATAATAAGTATGGAAAACAATAATCAAATAAGAGGATATGGAATATATGAGTAGTACTGTACAATGAATTGTGTAGATACATAGATGGCCAGTACATGAGTATAGTAGGTAAAATGACAAAGGACACATGGGATGAAACAATACATTTATGATTGATATTTTTTGGCATTAAAGATGATTACTTAAAGTATATGATGGCTTTTTTTTGGTCTAAAACGTTTTCAGAGGATAAAAAAAGGAAGTTCAATTTAAATCCCTTCACTGAATTAGGTGGCTCACGGCGTCAATTGTTGCCACTGCAGAGACCCGGAGGTCCAAGGGTTCGAGTCCCGGCGTGACAGGATTTTTTTAGTCAGCTAGGTCGATTTAGGCCGTGATCTGGGGGAGAATTCTAGAGGCCGACTGCTCTGATGGGAGGTATCTCTAAACAGCACTAGGCGAATGCCGGTGCAGTACCCTAACAAACGGGCCGCGGACCGAGCGGGGTCTATCCTTCCTTTCTTGATCTATACTCATCCCTTACATTTACATGCACTACACCATCACGCATGTGGGAGACCTATTGAGAGCTTACAAAAATAACAGAATTTGTCGCGGCTGGGGAAGATAACTGATTGGGAAAATCGACAAGCCGACGAGTAGGCACTGGACTCGCCATCCAGTGAAAGAAGGTAATTGTCACTTCCTGTGATAAAAATATGCCCTTTACTTACGGGACTAACAACCTTAGAAGGTGGCGCGGCCGGATACACTAATCAGTTAATCAATCGATGCCTTTTCGAGCCTTCTTTCTCGTGGAGCAATGTATTCCCCCCTCCCCCAAGTCCTACTGTTCAAATTTCCCGGCTAGTACACCTAATTTCTCAACAATTGTTATAACAGGTTCTCTAACTTTCCGTCAGGAAATGAGATATAATGTTGAAATATTATCTTGAATTTTTCAATAATGTACTCATAGAAACTGTTGAAATTCTTTTAAAAGATCTAAATAAAGGGATTTTAAGTTATGCTTTACAATTTACAGTCGCTCAATAAAATGAAGTGGCAAAGACAATTCAAATGTGTGAAATTGGTTTGTTGGTTGTATTGTATTTGCAATGGCGTCGAAATTTGAGTTTGTGCAAGTCGACATGTTCGCTTGACACTAAAGAAGTAAATAGTGCGTAGTCAAGAGGCATTAAAATAGTTTCAGAAATCGGTTGTGCTAGGTAAATTCTTTGTAGAGGAAATCGTGCGTTTGGGGGAGGAAAATAGTTTCTTAATATTATGGCTACCAAGACTGTGTTCGAGTCCGCATATGAAGGCGATTTTGAGATATTGAAACTGAAGTTATTGGAGGATAATAAACGATTGACAGCAGTTGATGATGTAACTTGAACTTGTTTACACAATAAGTTTTCTTGAATATGTTAAAGAAAGACAAGATGAAATCTTATTAGAAAAGCTTGTTTTACAGAATTGTCGAATGCTGATTCACTGGTCTTCTTTGGGAGGTCACGAAGAAATAGTGAAATATTTACTTGATCACGGCTCTCCTGTTGATCCACGAGATGATGTATGTATTATATCGAGTTGGTTGTGTTAGACCGATAGTGTTTATAGACATTCTAATATTAAACGATAACTGACGATGTTTTCAAAAAAACATCAGCAACCTTTCATATTAATTATTACAAAAATGTATGTTGTGCTCTTGATTAAAAGTTTTGTTTAAACTGAAATATGGAAATGTCATATTGTTAAATAGATGTTATAAGGGATTTTGACAGTGACTTAAATAATTAGTGTGATAAAATTATCCTTTATGAATATATATGAACGGTATATTCAAATAAAACTTTGTTTTCATTGTTTTTACACCATAGTTCATTCTCCACAGTAAATTCAATTATTTTTGAATGTTTACAAATGTTGGAATTTTAGTTATTATTGTGTCACAATCGTTTTTTTTACCTGTCCTTTTGTAACCTTCTATTTTAGGCTAGTTATATGTAGCATTTTCTGACGTATTGTATTAAATACTAACTTAAAGTTAAGTAATCTTATACTACATTGATTTGCCATACATGGCGTGTGCATTACATAACAAATACATTATTATTATTTATTCAATTTCATGAGGTTTTTGAGTGCCAAAATATTAGGGAATCTTAATTTATTGTAATTAAAAATCATCTTGTGGTAAAGGCTAAGTCAGTATTTTCTTTGATGCTCTTGCAACATGATTTTTTGTTTTAAATTATTACTTTGAGGCTTTTTTTTGTTCTGTTATAGACTGACATGACACCTTTGATTTTGGCATCTTCTGCAGGAAGAGAGAAGATAGTCAGGTTATTGATTGGACATGGTGCAAATGTAAATGCGGTGAATGATGGAGGTCATTCATCATTACAGTATGCTTCATCAAAAGGATGGAAAGAGGTATTCACCATGTTTTTGAGTATGGAGTTTCTATTCTTATTTTGTGTAGTTTTTGTTCAAAGAGCTGTTGTGAGTGTCATTAAATTTAGGAGGCTTACACTACTTACTTCTCATATATGCTATTAAATGAGATGAATATTATTTCTTAATAATCAAGAAACTGTTATTGATTTTTGAGCATAGTTTCTGTTTTTCTAAATTAACTATTTATACTTGTATTTGACAATATGACTGTGAATTGTTTATAAAATTTCATCTTTGTACTGATGTAAGTAGAGTTTAAGATGAATGGATGTATTTTCGTCTGTGTTTTACATATTTGCCCTAGTTATTTCAGTAAAGAAATAATCTGCTTATTTGAATTTTTCAAAAAATTGACTGTTTACAAACAGAAACCTTGAAACCTGCGGTGTACTGAAGTATTTGAGTGGTTTCGAAGTGAGTGTATTTTTACTTTTTCACTGACGTAGAATAGAGAAAGTTTTGTAATGATGTTAAAAAATTGACATCACGATTTTGCTCAAATACCGTTTTTGGCGAGCTACAAAAAAAGTGTAAGGTTTTTCAAAACATCTTCCTGATCATCCATTCATCTGTGAAGAATGCTAGTTCCTAAACCTTACACAGGATTTTCACCAAAATGGATATTCCCCAATTGATCTGGCTGTTTTTGCAGTTTCAATTTTGGGGGGTACTTCCCTAGTACATTTTTGCAATGTGCTCTAAAATTGCTCAAAATTGGTTCCTCAAATTTTTTGCTTCAGTGGTGCAAAATATTCTTGTTGTAATATTACATATTCAATTTTAATGAAAGCTCTGAAATGTTATAAATTGGGATAGTTTAACATTTGGAGACCCTTGTTTATTTCTACCTCGTTGGAGATGAAGATTTCATAATTAAATGTGCCCTTCAAAATTAGATCTTTAATTAATGTTACAATCTGTACAATTTTTTCAGAATATGAGTAATGTATGTGTAATTTTGAGTGAACTTGTGTCAATTTTCCATTGAAAAAAAGATTTTGACCAAAACAGCTCCAAATTTCTGCTTTAAACGTTTTAAAAGAATAGAGAACAATACTTTTGAGTTCTATGGTACATGTGTCATTTCCATTGCAACTAATGAATTAAAAAGTATTGGAGTATTTGTATTTTTGTTTTTGCAAAGGTTTACTTTATTATTATTATTATTATTATTATTATTATTATTATTATTATTATTATTATTATTATATTATTTTGCGTAACCATTATAAATAATACGAGAAAGTATGTTCCCTTATGTTTATATACATAGTAAAACGTTGTTGATTTTAGGAGATATTGCATTAATCATATGTTACACTTGGATGTGTTTTAAAAATAATTGTCTCTTTTCGTGGAAAAGTAATGCAATGTTAACTTGCATTCCGTGCAAATAATTTTCACTC
Organism: Gryllus longicercus; assembly: GCA_038098605.1. NCBI lineage: Eukaryota > Metazoa > Arthropoda > Insecta > Orthoptera > Gryllidae > Gryllus > Gryllus longicercus. The sequence goes on along the minus strand of JAZDUA010000328.1, from coordinate 402,015 downwards.
TGTACATAGGCAATTAATACCTGGTACCACTGAACGTATTGTGTCTTTTACTGTAAATATCAAGGAAGAATGAAAGTTAGTTGATCATTCCCCTTTTGGGTAACATAAATTAGGATTATAAAGGCTGATGATGCAAACTACTTGTTCCTTTCTATGTACATTTTTTTCTTGTAAGATTGCTGAGGTGTTGCTGTTGAACCATGCCGATATAAATATTGCGGATAACAGAGGTGCGACTCCGCTGCATCGAGCTGCATCAAAAGGCAATACTGCCATTGTGAAGTTGTTGCTACAGCATGGCAGTCATCTGAACATAGATGCAAAGGACTCTTCTGGAAACACTCCTCTGTAAGCACTGAATTTTATGTAAAAAAAATCATAAATCAATACTTTGGCTATTAGATTAGTAGTGAATTCCTTTTTGAATAATTCTGGGTGTTACTTCAGTTCAAAATGGGATATTAATAAGATATTATTGATCTTTCAAAAATGATGATTTATGTTCAATTGCTAATGCTCCCCCTCAAAATGCTTGATTCCATTCATTTGTATAATTATTACTTGGTTGCCCTAATTGATTTGTTGTGGATTGTTTGTAGGCATTTAGCTTGTGAAGAAAATCGTGATGAAGAAGCTCGACTATTGGCCACACAAGGTGCTCAACTTGACATTAAGAACAAAGAAGGGCTCACACCTCTTGATTTGGCCTCAGAGGCTCTGAAAAGACAGCTTCGCTACATTTCAGAACCATAGGTAGGTTGTCAACAAACTTCTATTTACAAGCAACATGGGTTATTTTTATTTGAATATTTATATTCAATAAAGTCACGGTAGTCTAAGCCTTACTAATCCAAGGTCGAAGGTAACGAATGCGGTGGCCAGTGACAATATCATTGCCATACATTGTTGTCACATGTTTCGTTGTATTTAGATGAGTATGTATCTGTAATTTTAATAGAATGTGCTCATTAAATTTGACATGGTTATACACTGTTGTTGAAAATTCCATTATGATTTTTCCATGTAATCTGAGATTTAATAATTTCCATGTAATCCTTAATACAAGTTACTATTAGCTTAAATTACCTCAGATTATTATGACTACTGTATGTACTACATGTAGACACACTTCTTAGTATTGAATTCTTTGATTTGATTTCCAAGTTACAGAGGAAGTGTATCTTTGCATTGTTCTGCAATTCAAAGATTAATGATCATGGGGTTTATTTTGAAAGTTGAAGTTTAGCGTGTTGAAATTCCTTATCTTATTTGTTTTTTACAGTGATATATGGGAGTTGTGTTTGTCAACATGTGTAAGAAGTTGAGCTCCTTTAGAAAATCATATTGCAGTTTGTTTTGTGACAAAATTGGAGTTCTCTCAGAAGAAACAATATTGTCTTGTGGAAGAAAGACTGTTTATATTTATGTTCATTTTCTGCTTATGATTCTAAACAACTGTTTACTAATTCAATTACTTTTTAAAAAGTATGTTAATTTTCACATGTTTTAATCTCTGCTTGAAATTGTGGTTACTTCAGATACGCATTTATTTGATATAAGTATTGCTTGTTTGTTATTCAATTTTTCTTATATTATTAAGAAGATAGAGACTTCTTAACTTCTTTTACCCATTGACTAATGTTCTGCTTTTAAAGTACTTTTAGCAGATTGTGTCTTCAAAGACTTTTTGCAATACAAATATATGCTCCTCTAAATATATCTCGGAAGGAAATCTTTGATATTTTCAAACTCATTTGACCTAATTTTCAGATATCAAACTGGCTTTCATGAACTTATAGTGTTTAAGAAGCAGTCGTTTCTGTTAAGAAGCAGTATTCTGTTATATTTATGTTGCAATGTGCCATTAATGAAGCGCCTTTATCTTACATTCAAATATTTGTTATGAGATATATGTTGTAAGTTTTTTTTCCTCTTTTTTTTTTCTTAAGCTTCAGAGTAATATGTTTGTCAATAAAAGTGTTTTGTTCCACACATGACAATTTGTACCACTTGTGACCTGCTCACCTGATAATTCATTTCATTTGATTGAATTTCATTGAAATTGTCTTCAAAGAAAATGGTTTGTGAAAGTGTAAGTATTGACCTATCTGTGCTGCATTTCATTATATTACAAAAAGTTGTTGTGTTGCATGCTTGGTTTAGTCAGAATTGTAGAGGAGAAAAAGTAGTAAGGGTTCATCCATAAATTACAATGCATTTGTGGATTATTTTAGATACCCCTTCCTCTCTGTATTACACTTGTTATATTGAACCCTCCCTAATTATAACTATTAACTTACCTAGAAACGTTATGAGAGTTTTTACTGCAGAGGCCAAATTGAGGCAGTGCATAGTGGAGCCAATATTTTTAATTTGGACGAGGCAGCAGTAATACTGCAACATTTCATTGTATGTTCAGCATTTTATCGGCCACCATAAAATCTCATGAAAAGTTTAAGATATTACTGCGATGGTAAACAAATGATAATACTGATGCTTAAATGAATAATTCTGATGCTGCAGCACGTTACTACGATATGGTGGGGTGTTTCTTGCAATATATCTATTTAATCAATATTCTTGTACTGTGATTTGAGAAAAGATAAATGCAAATAATTCTCGTAAAGATACTTGAAGAAATTATGTTCGATGGGGAAGTTGGTGACTTCCAGTGGTGACACCTTCAGAATGTCTGTAAATAGGTGTATTGGAGACGGGTTTTATTTGGTGGAATGCCAAGAAAATTAGGTTAATTTACCTAATTCACATTTTTTATTGCACTATAAATTTTGCAAATAATGATGATTATCCCCAAAGCAAATATGAGTTACTTTTATTGTGAAAAATTTGAATCTGATTTGTGCAAATCATCGCCAGTTTTTTCTTAATTAACATTTGTCTTGCAATGAATCGACGATTGTTTATTTGCATTGCTAAGGATGTTAACACACTGGTTGGTATAAGTGTACAAATCAGTAAGGTTGCGTGTTAACAGGGGTTAAAGACACGTGACTGATACATGACATGTGACTGATAAATTAAATCATTCCTGCATCAACCCTTGTGTTCAAAATCGGTAAAAATAATTTATGTTACAGTAAATACAATTCTTATTTTTTATATTATATATTAAAATGTATCATAATGAGGAGAGTTCAATATTTAATACATAAATATGAAGAAAAAAATTGTGAGATTATCCTGCCATGGAGTTCACAGATAACTATGTGCTGCAATTACAGAAACATTGTTTTGCTTGGGATTATTTTTGTAAATACAGAAAATTTAAAAAAGGAAGTGTCAGTTATGTAATAGTAAACTGCGACCCCTCTTCCCCTATTTAATTTTGGATAATCCTTCCTCAAACCATCTCTTGCTCCCTTCAGCATTATGAAATTTAAGGAGTTGTTTTCTTCAGAATAAATTTATTGGAAAGCATGGTAGTCATAGGGCTGTAGGGGCTTATGCTCAAAGGAAAATGGAGTGTTAGCTGTTAAAAAATGTTCATATAGAGTACTTGTGCGTACTATTTTGATCATTGTAAAAGCGAATATGTATTTATTCATAAGTTTTCTCAGAGGATGCAATTTTTGATAATTGTATGTCCATGATTGATTAAAACAACTACCTACCAATACTCTCCATGAAAACAAAATCCAAACTATTGAACAAAGCAATTTTTTTTTGCAAACCCCTGTCTATATCTTTGATCAAGTTCACTATTCTGCAACATTAAGGGACATTCGTTTTGACATTTTGAATACTCTTCTCTTTGAAAGTTCATCACAGCAAACTAAACCTGTGCTGAACTGCCAAACTACAGCAGGGCCATTAGATAAAGGAGCAATTGATCTTCAGATTGCTTTGGTGTACGCACTCCCACAATTGACAAGTTCCCTCGGAGAGGTAATGCAGAAGGGTGTTACCTTCATGAGGAAGCCCGGAACTGGATGTAGAAAACACATTTGTGTTGTATAAATATTTATTCAATTATTATGACCAGAAGAAAATTACATATTTCGGGGAAGTAATATTTTAAAAGTTAACAATACTAATATTTAATAATAAATAGTCAAGATGTAAAATGTATTTGATTTATATAAACATTTTTAAAAGGAATTTTCAAGGGACAGAAAAATTCAATTTTGGGGAATTTAGATATATGGACAGTACTTGGTGAATTACATTGTCCTAAACATAGTATGTGATACATGTGCATTAAGTACATGGTAACAATCCTTGTGTTTCTTTAAGCTCTTTCCTTCAGTGTGATGTACCATAGCACAAGGTATCATGTACTTCCTGTGCTTTCATGGCAGAATTTACTATTTCAAGGTTCTGGCCTAAAAATAACTGAAGATCTTGGGCTAAAACAATCAGAAAATCTCAATCACAAATGAACTTACGTTATCAAACTTAGCTTAAATAATACCACTTAGGGTATCTATATGATTTCAACTAGGTTGACATATTTGCTTAATGATTAGAAAGGGCAGCTAGTGTGGCGTTTGAAGTACTATTGTAATAAACCATACAATATTATATTATTACGATTATATCTTTTCGACGCGTACGCCACTTGACGTTGCTTTTCTTTGCTGCTTTGAGTGCGACTTGCGGGCGAACAAGAAGAGAGGAGAGTATAAGAGCGAGAGTGGATGGACACAAAGTAAGGCTTTGCAGCCTAAATTTCGATACAGCTGTATGAATGACGAACAGATCATTTCAGACTTCATCCGGCTAATGTTGGTTTTAGCCAAAGGGCACTGACTAAAGTTAGACGTCTTGTGTATTCACAAGAAGTATAGTATTTTGGCTTAAAAATCGAAAAATGCTTCTGGAAACAATGCGTTGTGCAAACTGAAGGATGTTTAGTGTAAACCTCAAAGGTCGGAGCCCTGTCGCATATCGTAAAAAAGTCAAGAAACAGTTTTCAACAAAATTTTAAGCCCTAGGCCAACTGACCGAACTCCTTTACACTCAGTCTTCACTTTCTAGTGCAGGCATGCCCGATACTGTGACCCTAGTGTTAGGACTAGGGCAGCCGCGAGCCATCTAAAGCTAGCAACCCCCGAAACAAAATTCAATCAAAACATCCAAAATTAAAGGTTAATTTAATTAGGCTCTTTTAGATTTCCCAAAATTATGGGTGCTAGTTTTAATCTAAAGTTGTACGGCCCTTATTTTTGCAAAATATGGTCGGGAATTTTTTTCCGCAAGATCCTGAAATTAGCCTTTAATTTTGAATGCATTCTCGTTGTCTTGCAATGACGGGAAGTTGTATTTTCTAGCTTTAGACAAAAATAGTTGCGCTTACGATTTTGGAAAATCCTGAAGAGCCTAAAATTCGGAACACAAAGCACTTAATTAGCCTTTAATTTTAGATGATTTGGTTGATAGCTCACTTGGCTGTCCGTGAGACGCTGCGTCCTAGAAACAGGTGCCAAAGTTTCGGTCGTCATTCTGCGATCTTCCTCAGGGCGAAATGCGAGGAGATGAACTGCGCAGGAGTTAATATACAGTTAGGTTGCAGAATGGAGGCCGAAACGTTGGTCCCTGTGCCTAGGACGCAGCGTTTCCAGGACAACCAAGTACTCGTAGCTACTCACTCCGACCGCCGAAGCTTACGCTCTCATGATTTGGTTCAGTTTGATTTTGAACGCTGCTAGCTTTAGATGGCTGCAGCCGCAGACATAAGTCACCGTGGCCACGCGAAATTTTCTGTTCTGGGAAGAAGACTGGTTTCATAGAGCAGGAGTGAATCTTGCCGATCTTGTGTGTGTGTGTGTGTGGGGGGGGAAGAGGGCATCATAGATGAATAATAAACATATTTGTAATTAGATTGTACATTATGTAGTGCGTAGTGTATACTACGCAGTATTTAAAAAAATACATAATTCTTACAAATATTTAAATCAATTTTCCCAAATAAAGGAAGGTTATAAACGAAAACTCTAAGCTTGGGGGGGGGAGCATGCCCCCTCCTAAGGAGGGGGAAAGTGCTGTCCGGCGGCACTTTCCAGAGGAAGGAAAGTGCTGTCCCGGTGGTAATGCTTCCAGCATTTTTTTTTTAGCTAGGCTGCTCTGAATCCAGACCTGTTCTACTGCTAGTGCAAACATGCTGACAACAGAGTACAGATTAGAACAGTTTTAATGGTTATATATATATATATATATATATATATATATATATATATATATATATATATATATATATGCGCGCGTGTCAGTGTGCGTGTGCGAGCCTTGGGAAGCATCATTTCCGAATTATGATCGATGGCAAAATGTGTTGCATCGTAATGTATGTTGTGATTTCCCTTCGTACAATACTTCTACACAGTTTCGTCTTAAATCCGTTTGACGCAGCTCAGAGCGGAGAAATTCCCAATCCAGCATACCCACAACATTTTGTGTCGATGGTTTCTTATAAATGACACAAAACTGCAAACTTTCTTTAGTATATTATATATAATGTACAGGACCCTTAAGCACTTACATATTACTCACAGATCTTGAGAATGGACTTTCCATATTTTCGTGGCAGTGATTATTATTGTTAATCGTCCTGCGACTGTTCAACGCCGCTGCGCAGGCATTGTCAGGCTGCGGGCGGTCTATGGGAGAACCGCCTTGGCAGTGTTTTTGCACAGCGTAAAGTACCTTAGTGTTTACTCTGTTAACCTACTTTGAGCCTCCAATAGGTTGAAACGTTAGTGAAAATCGCTACTCCACCAATTTTAGAGAGTATAATCACATGACTTCGGCCCGCAACAGACTACACTGAGGAATATTTTTCCAGCAATGTGGAAAATCGAAACAAAGAACACTTATCGACTCCCATACACTTAAAAGAGTTTACTCGTTCGCCAGTGCAGAAGCGAAAGTGTTTCTCGCTTGAGTCGGTCAGAGAGCGGACATTCTACTCCTTTGTTATATGACTTATGATATTCGCTACCACAGGAAAACACTAAACAGTCGCTAGAAACGAGTGAGGTTATAATATTTACCAGTAGAGGAAGTGATAAACAAGTTAACTTTAAAATTTCTTACTTGATTTACTTCCTTCTTTAAATGGAAATGAACTAGGAAAAACTTGTGTGGAAATTATTATTTCTTGTAAGAAAGCAGTACATTATGAGAAATATAAAAATAAAGATCGAAACAAGAAATTTGAAAGTGTATTTTGAAAGAAATGAATTAATATTTCATTTTTCTCTTAATTCACATTTATTTATAAATTAATTAAGTAGAATGTGCTGCTAACAATATTCCCATGATGCAACATCGTTTTGGTGACATTCGTCTGTATAATACTTTTTATTTTTATTTAATAATACCATTACTATGCGTACAGATCATTGTTGGGTGGGCAGCTCTCGTTCAACAAACGCGAATCAAAAGAATACGGCATTATGAAAATTTAGCACATACTCTGCCGCCACAGTTTGGAACTACTTTCGTTTAGAACTAAACGTACATAATCTCTTTTTGTTCTTCAAACAATAGGCGACTTAGTTGCCTAATAGTTTTACGCCACGCTACGCAGGAACTAATTATTTCCCGCGTGTGGAAGGTCCACGTTGCCAGATATGCGTGGGTTTTTTGACAAGCAAGGAAATCTGTGGGACTCGTGGCGTAATGGTGATCGCAAACGCTTTTCACCACTGTGGCTCGGGTTCGGTCCCCGACTAATCCATGAAGCATTTATCGTGGACAAAGTGTGTTCGGTGAGATTTTCTCAGGATTCTTCCATTTCCCCTGCTTCTTTTTCTACCATATCTCGGGGGTGGGGGGTCACAATGGCTACCTAGCGCATTCGTCTTCTCCAACTGGGGCCCGGGTTCGATCACTGGTCAATATTTATAGAATTTGTGGTGTCTGAAGCGAGGTCTCTCTGCGGGTTTCCTCAAGATTCCCATGTTTCCCTCTCTCCCATTCGATCATTGCTTCATCGACATTCAATCCATCTTCGTTATTATCGATTTCATTTATTAATTAGATCACTCAATGACTTAGAAGTTTAAGGGCACTCAAACAGAAATAATTAATTAGTAGGCAAAGCTTAGGGTCGAATGGATATTGTAATAAAATGGCGGTTATCACATTAATATACGTGAAAGTAATTGTGTGTGTGTGTGCGTGCATGCATTATTTGTAATAATGTGCATGATACGGTCTTCAGTGTATGGACTTAGGATGTGATTATACTGTCATGGAAACGGAAGGTCGGTGCAGCACCGTGAATATACACAGCGGAAGCTAATACATTAAAAAATAGTTTTAAGAGAAATTATAACAATTTTTCAAAAAATGTTTGCCAAGGATCGAACACACAGTTACGGCGGAAACAGCTATTTGGTAGAAATGAGGTTTGAAATCCGTCTATGTCATGTCACGTGAAATTCTGGCGTGAAATGCGAAGGTAAACTACCATGTATTGTATGTGATTGCCTAAATCGTTATTAATTTCATAGTTTTCAGAAAAGCCTAGATCGGTCACCCGTTCAGTTACCGTCTCATTTTGGACAATGTTTAAAGGGGAGGGCGATGCAGTCGCAATCGGGCTGAGAAGGGAACAGACCCTTTGGGAGTGCAAGAGACAGGGATGCTGGCTGTCGCAGTGGCTTCATTTGAGGGAAGGTCGATTGGTGTCGCGGACACGGACCGCGGGCGCTTTCAACTCTGCAATACAAGTAATACACCTGGTAAATTTAAGGTACTGATTATTTTGGCTTCCACCACTAGCTGCAGTCGCTAAGTCAATGTGAAAATCGGGAGCGTCGATGTGTTGAAAATCGCGAGTTTGATCTGGGAATAGACGTGTTACACAGCCTTGCAGCTGACTCTTATGCGACTCTAGTTCCTGACGGTGTGGAGGATTTTCAATACGTAGCAGCAGTCTGGAGGAGAATTCTAGAGGCCGGTTGCTCTTATAAGTAGTTTTCCGTGACTTCTCCTATCAATGCCAGCCAAATGCGGGCAGAGTACCCTAACAAACGAGCCATGGACCACGCGCGATCTTTCCTTCCTCTTACTTGTTTTGTCCTCTCCCCTTACACACATACACATAAATGCACTACACTACCACACACATCGGGAGCTTAGAGCTTGGTCCGGGTGGGGCGGTGCCCCGCTGGGGGAAGAAATGGCCCGCAAATCGCTCGGATCTCATCATTCAGCGGGAGAGGAATTCCGCCACTTCCCGGAATAAAACATTCAGTACACACATTCTAACGGGTGTAATGACCGTAGTAGTTGACACGCGGAAACAATCAATTTAACGCCCTTGCGCGCCTGCTGGGATGAGAACATTGTTCGACTGCTCCGGACATTGGTTTTCCGGAACGCGTCGAGCTGTTGTGCTTATCTACGACGCCACGTCTCCACTCTGTTGTCTTAGTCACCGTTCTTGATGTTTTTAGGACAGTGTGGTTCGCCTCAGAAAAATGGAATCACTGATGACGTACGCCGAGGTTCTTCGGCGATTAGCTGAAGTAACCTAACTTTTTTCTTCGGATAAATAATTTCGGACCAGCAAGGTGGAAGGGGCTGCTGGAATTGAAGGGAAATTACTGTATTACTATTGATTACTTCCGGGCGCGATTGCTTTGATCATTAGTTCTGTTAACGTAGGATATATTTTATACGGACGCGCAGGATTGTTCCTCCTTCAATGGAAACTGAAATCCGGTGCAGACCTACACTTCGGTTTGCTAGCTAATGATGAAAATTCGACGCCGTGCGTACTAGAGTCTGAGGACCAGCCGATCAGAGACGTTGCAGCGGAAAAAAGGGTGACCAATGGAGAGTTAATGTAGAAAGGATATTGTCAAGAACAAAGCGCCCTCTTGTAGAGTTGGTTTTGCTATCTTGATTTTTCTACTCGGCGGTGAAGTATACTGTTTGAAATTGTGTTGAACATCTTTCAGAAGTTTACTCACTTCAGCGTATTCCTAGGGAGTCGTATCACTTAGGAGAACTGGAGAACTCGATTTTCACTTAAAATTTGGAGGGAGAGGGCATGGTGAATTAAGCATAAACAAAGTACTTGAAATAATTTTTTATTCGTATAAGTAGAGAGATAAGACAAAAATACATAAATAGGTCGATAGAGAACATTACTAGAGACAGGAGTAGGAACAAGGGATGAGGATAGTCGAGCTAATGCGGTCGGTGGTTCACCGTCTCCACCTTGCTGCCGTGGGACGCCTTCTTCCCTTGAGTAGATTCGCGTCTCATCTCCGAAGCAGCCAATTCACGTCGTTCGCCGATGGCTGTCGAAGTACCGAGAGCCCCGGCCGGTTTTGGCGTTTGTTTATTTAAGTTCGAGGGAGCATTATGGTTGAGATAGCGAGCTGGGTAACTTTTGAAAGAAGATACTATAGAAAGGGTGACGGTAGGAGAGAAAATCGAAGAGAACAGGAGATGCCCTTCTTGGAGAGGTGATTTTGAAGTCTTGAAATTTTCGGTGGGGAAGAATGTTGATTGATTATTTCGAGGTTCCTGGGGCGTCAACGTGTAAGGTTGTTAGTCCCGTAAGTATAGTTCATGTTTTATTGCTGGGGGTGGCTGTGTCCTACCCGATGGATGGTGAGATCCGGCGCCTACCTATACATCGATTTGTGGGAGTTCCCCCGACCAGATATCTGTCACCAGCGGGGTACCTCCCCAGGCGTACCAAGCTGTAATTTCCCGACATGTGTGGTAGGGTGGTATGTGTAAGTGTGTACAAGTAAGGGATGATGATAGGACAAGGAAGAGATCGAAGGGAAGATCGCGCGTCGACCGTGGACCGTTTGCTGGATACTGCTCCGGCATTCGTGTGGTGTTAATAAGAGAAACCTCAACTGCTTATCCGAGCAGCCGGCCGTCAGAATTCTCCTCCAGACAGCGGCTGAATTCTTCTCATGAATCGAAATCCTGCAACATGAAGATTCGAATCCTAGGACCTCCCGGTCAGAGGCACTGCAGTGACATCATTTGATTCGCTGAGCCGTCTCAGCCGGTAAGAATGTTGAGTGAACAGGCGTTTGCGTACAGCGGCTCGTTACAAAATTACCGTTCACCATTGGTGGCTTTTCATCGATCAGTGGGTAGATCCGCCTCTTCACGCAGGATAACGACGGTGTCGGCTGGATTGATAGCGACTTGTTGGCGCACCGCGAGCAGCTGCCCTTTGCCACATGTCACCTGCCAGCGCGCGCCCACGACGGACGCCTGCCCGCCGCGTCCCGCGCCGCGGTGCCGGAGGCAGATGGAGCGCCACCGGCGGCGGCGGCAGGGCCCGGGGCGGAGGAGGAGATGCTGCGGGGCCGTATTGATCGGCTCACGCTATGGTCGTGACGTCACGCTACGTCATCGCTGACGTCACGGCCCGTACGGCGGCGCGCTGCGGGCGGATGCGCCGATCCCCGCCTGCTCCCCGCCTCGCTCCGCTCCGCACCCCGCCCGTGACGCCGCCACCGCCACCGCCGCAGTGGCTCAGAATGGACGAAATGGGGAAACGAAACTGCAGAACTTTCAAATAAAATATCTCAGAGAGAATCTCGTGGAAAATAGCAGCCTGACTGTATCCTAACGGCTAATAGATCGTAATAAAGTAATAGAGAAAATACTTTCCTATCACACAATCATAGGAAATCAACGAATTTTCTAACAACGGAACCAAACTTCTTTTACGACACGTAAAGTAGGAGTTGAAAGATAGAGGCCATGCTTTGGTGCATCCTGCTTTCACCAAGCTTAGTTTTCGTTAGCAGCAGTGGAATAGAATTTGGAAATAATAAATAAGGATAATCTTATTTTTGAGGTTTTTGGCGACTAAGAGCTAATAACTGATGTTGTCTTATTAAATAATTAATTATCATTTTAAATTAATTAAATGCATACAAGATGGTTTACTGTTGGTTACTATGACATTGTCGCATCGGTAGCAAGATATTCGAGTCCACAACCCCAGCGCAGAGCTCTTGCCGTCGAAAGCGTCTGCGATTTCATTAAAATATTGCACACCCACTCTTATAATTTTTATGTCCCTCTTTATTACGAAATTCTAAGGCAGACCTCTTCCAGAGGAAACATAACTAGGGCCAATTACCCGCTTGCACGAAAACAGAGAGAAACTACCATATTTTCTTATCTAAATTTCATTAAATTTTCTTCTCTCGAACAGTATTGAAATAGCCAACATTCCGAAACGGAGACGATCTATTGACGTGATTTTTCACATTAATATGTTTTTAATTTTTTCAATGTTTGATCATTTTGAAATTGAAGCCTATTAAATGAAATTGAATTCCGCGACGTCCTAGACCCGTCAAAATATTTTTGTGCTCTGTCATCCGCGAACTTGCAGTAAGCCAGAGGGTATTTTGGCGGATGGACTGTGTGGGAATGGGGGATCCGTCAATTGTGAGATCCTAAGAATGGAAGTAAAATCAAGATGAAAGATCACTCATGGCTCATATCTGTCTGGAATGAACAGGAAGAAATTATCAGCATACCTCTAAACATTCTCTGATTGTCAGAAGCATTGTCAGAGCCATCTACTTTGCTGGTGTCGAAAATCGTTGGAATTCGAACACATGACAAAACAACGTCAATGACTAACATTATTAAGTCATTGTTTAACGATTTAAAATTTTAATGTAGGATATTAGTGAAATTTTAATTTTTTTCTCCGAAGATTTACCAAAAAATTAAGATGTCTTGGACGCCATCTTACTTCCTTTTACCCCCCCCCCACACACACATAGTTTAAGCTCTAAACCAACATACACATCGGAAGTTCAGAGCTTTTAACATCTAGGCTAAGGCAGTGCCCCACTGGGAGAGATACCCGAACGGGGAAAATCGTGCGAGCTTAGCGCGTAGTTCGGTGTGAGATCTCACATTCCGGCCAAAAAAGAGTATTGACACCCTCCCCAAAATAACCATACATATGGGACGTTGTCGCGTCCGGAATCAGCATTCACACACTCAGTAAAGAGATTCTGTGCAATTAAATAGGCACGCGTGCAATTAAATTGTACGACCACGTTCAGTGTCTAAGAAATCACATGTGATGAGCATGGATTATTTGTACGAAGTCGAGGCATCATACATAATTTCTGCGGAGAACTCTTCTTCATGATATTTTACAAACGGAATTTGTGGCCCCCAATTTCAATATTTGGTAAACTTGTACTAAAGGACTCAAAACATTCGATATGTTACACAAAATTATTTAATATATTTTCGAGATATAGTCATTATTATTGAAATTTATTATCTAGACTTTGCGAGGACCTCCTTATAATTTATACAAGGACAGTAAATATGTCAAGTCCTCGGTGGCTCATTGGTTAGCGTGCTCGCTTTCCACGGCGCAACCCCGTGTTCGATGCCTGGTCGGAGCAAAAATTAATTGTGCGCTTTGTAATGTCCCAGTATCTGTTTCTGTGTGACGACGAGAAAGCTCACTTCTGAGGTTGAGAATACCAGAAATACAGCCTAGGACTATGTGCTGAGCACACGTACGACTTAACTTAACGCCGCTATGCCGCGATCCTTCTGGAAGGCCTTAGCTCGTCAAGAGCTGCTGTTGCAAAGTACTCACATACGGAAAAAATGTTAACTGTTTGTCAAAAGAGTGCTCGCGTCCAGCAACACGCTGTTGCAGGTTTTTGAATGATTGCCGCATTTCGGCCGTCCTGAGCCACTGTGCGCCGCCGCTGCGGGCTCCGCAGCAAAGACACCCCCCTCACCCACCCCCCCGGCGGCGGCGGGGAGCGGACGTGGCCCAGAGCCAAAGTGCCCGGGGCTCGCGGGGGCCGCAGGCTTCCACAGCTCGCGGGGAAAGGTAGAAATATGCGCCGGCGGAGGGGCCCTCTTCCAGAAATAGGATACGGTCCATCGATCGCTCTCAGTCACGTGCGAATGAATGATGGAGCATCTGCGGCGCATCAGCGACGCATCCTCCAGTATGCATGAGCTGCAACATGCATTTTTGAGATTCGCTAAAATGTTAGTTACGACTTGCCAAGATGTACTTCTCAAGACGCAGTTTTTGCTTATTTAGAATCGCGTGAGATCATTTTTTTTATCTGTTTTCACATTATTCACGCGGTTTACTGTTGAGCATGGGGGATATTTCTGAACATTCACAGCAAATTTGGAACTGCACCCCTTCTTCAATTACTTTGAATTTCTTTGTTACTTTTGTTTTTTGTGGATATTTACCGTGTCATTGGGTATTAATGTGGCTTATTAATTATATTCATATTACTTGTACATATTTTTTGTATGTAAAAACTTTATAAATTGCGTACGAAGAGATGCAGTTTCTAACAGCAAGTCAGTTGCTAAAAAGGAATTGTTTGGGTGATTAAGGAACACTTTAGACTACATTACCACCGCTGGGAAAACTTATGTGGAAAATAATAAAAATTCATGGATGATAAGGGAAATCTACACGCGTGATATAGCATGGCCTTCAGACCCGACAGCTCAACAATTTCCGAGATTGACGGCGCGGAAACGAAGGAGGTTATGCAGATGTAGAGAAGCAAATGCAGCGGGGAGACAGCTGATGGCGCGACTCGCTTGGAAAGAACATAGAATGCAAATGTATTCGTTTAATTCGCCCGTACACTATTTCCGTCCAGACCTTACTTTTAAAGCCGTTTGTGGAGTTATTCAAGTAGGTCATTTGACAATTGAAAACAGTGTTTAGTAAATGATCACGTGGATTAGCCGACTGTCAGCGTTCTATGAATAATTTTTCTATTTGTTCTTGACTGCTGTGGAAATTACTACCAGTAATTTGTTGAAAACATATTAGTTTCGTGTAATAACGTCTAAGCTGTAATAACAAACAACCACGCAAACATTAATGTTGTGTTCAGTTCATTTTGATGGTGCGTTTTCATGTAATGTGTGGTTCACACATCATTACAAGATCATCTTTACATTAGAAAATGAAATTGTCTGCAAATAAAATAGCTGTCTGCAATACATAGTTATCTGTTATTACAGTTGAGAGTTAACAGTTATTTATGCACCAAGGGCGTTATAGGGGTTCTAATGATCAAGCGGCGGCATAATGACCGCGGACCTATGGCCACCGGGCCATAACCAAACACGTCCTTCATTGCTTTTTTTTGAGAAAGGTGCCAAGAAGACCTAAACAAAATTCTCCATTTTGAAATAGTATATAAATTGTTTTAGCTTTAAGATTTATGTTTCATAGTGGTTTATAACTGACCTTATACTACATCTAGTGTCACTCAGGAAAACAAGAGTAATGCAACTGAACGTCAATTATGGAGATAAGCATCTTCGGGCTTTAGATTGGATTAAAGAAACCTGCATTTATAAAAACTTTCAAAAGATATCACACTTCCTTTCTGCACTGTTTGATATCATAATTTACTGTTGAGATAAATATGTAAATTACTGTACAACGTATTCGTGATTTTATATATGTTGAATTTCTGTATTAAGTAAAAGACAGTTTAATAAAGTATTTCGTAATGTTCAATCTTCACGTGCCATTCTGGTTGTTTTCTTTCGTCTGTGTTGTTCTAATTTTTTCTAAAACATTGAGCTTTTTTTAGTTTATATTTTCTTATACAGCGAGGGCAAGGATGGATAGAGCTTTGATAAATGCGCAATTAATGTGTTGGTTAATAATCATATATTAGTATATATTTAATTTTAAGATTTGAAAATAAAGTAGCTGAATATGTGATGCCCTCATCTAGGTTCTGACATTATTCTCTAGGCGGTGATGGCCCTCGTCTAGGTTCCTGACATTATTCTCGGTTCTCTTTTAAAGAATCTGCGATATGTTGAGCTAGAATTTGTCATTAACTACTAATTATTGAAGTATTAGTCCAGAGTAATTTTGAATATCGTTAGAAATATATGATTTCCATGCGTATAACCTTCTGTGAATTAACAAAAGCACATTTTTTAAATAGATTCCGAAGGCTTTATGTTGCGATTAGGCATCCCGTCACACACACCTGTGCAGTGGGCTGTGTTTGACCGTTTTCAACTTCGTCAATGTAAGATTTACTTTTTAAGCACATTTCTATTAATAACTAGCGAGCGATAAAACGAATCGGCATATGAGTTCAAGTCAGAAATAAATATATTAAAAGATCTCTTCATTTTTTAGCAATTTGTTATAATAAGTTTTAATATAGTATATTCAAAAGCATTCTAAACCCTATGTCGGCATTCATCAAGTATTCCAGAATGTGAGCTAAACGACTGAGGGAATACGATTGATTTAATTGATTGATTAGAGTTTTGGAGGTCTTCATTAGTCCCTAAAGTGTAGTGCATATGTTTTCACGGGAGGTGGCGGTGATCTTCCCCGCGGGATCGCTAGATTCGACGCCCGCCTGCATGTAGGCTTGAGATGTTTTTCCCAACAAGGTATCCCCCAGTGGGGCATCATCCCAGCCGGGACAGGCTTTAGGATTCGACTTGTTTATCGACTTATGTGGTACACGCAAGTGTAAAAGATGGTGTAAGGAATCGTGCATGTGTGGGTAAGTAAGGGGGGGAGGATAGGACAAGGAAGGGGAAGGAAAGTGCGCGTGGCCCCTGATTAGACTACTGTTCGTTTGTTAGGGTACTGATTGCCGACGGCATAAGCAAAATAACTGGATTTCTGATTGGTTTAATCTTCAAATTCAAATACGTTACTAGAATATAGCACATGATAAACAATGTTTTTTATTGAGAGCGTAGGCTTCCGCGGCCGGAGTCAGTATTTACTAGGCTGTCCAGGTGACGTCGCGTCCATGGCGAAGGTGCCGACGTTTCGGTCGCCATTCTGCGACCTTCCTCATTATTATTAGGGCATTACGCCCTGAGGAAGGTCGCAGTATGGCGACCGAAACGTCGGCACCTTCGCCATGGACGCGACGTCACCCGGACAGCCTAGTAAATAATGTTTTTATTATGAAACTTTGAAGGGTAGTAAAATAAAGCTATTTTAATTTTCTGTAGCATGCATAGTCTTGTGTTGAAGATTTTGAAATTGCTTATGTTACAGCAGTAGTTTTGAAAGGATGTGCTATGGCACATATCTGTGCCTCGAATTTAATTAACCTGTGTCGCGAAAGTAAGAAAATATGAACACATCAAACTTTGGAACTGAAACTGTAGAGTTGTATTAAAAGGAGATCAACTAAACGTTTTAGTCTCTAAATTATGATATTTTTGTAGTGTAATTAATAATACAGGCTCGTTTTGTTTTGACACAATAGTTCAATTTTGGATGGGATTCCATACAAACACATTCGTAAGTCTTCATTCATAGAAGGACGTGAATGCTAAAAATATGATACAATGCAAGGCATTCTTGTTCGTATTTACCCGATGTTCAAAACTGAAATAGTATTGACAGCTAATGGCTTCAGAAAGTGTGAAGTTCTAATCAGAGAGATTTTCTTCTACAATCAGTGTCTCCCGTAATGTTCCCCAAAACGAAAGAATGTGTTAGTTATATTTTGGGTATCATTGGGTTAATAAATTGAACTATACATGCTCAGAATAATGAATAATAGGAAAAATATTTAACAACACTATTCTCTTTCGCTAAGAATATACTAATAAATAATATAGCATATACTAATATAAATGCGGGTGGAGACGATTTCGTAGATTAGTTCTTTTTAAAAATTAAAGTAAATGTTATAGTAATTCATATTTGCAAAACTCTGGAACAATTTTTTCCCGTATTTCCTTTAAAATACGTTCTAATTGGAGTGAGTTGAAACATAAAATAAAACATGAAATAAAAAATTGCTAATTAATTTTACTCTTCCTACAAACTAAAATTATTGCTATTTTTTCTTAGAAAATTACTGGTATTACATAGGAGACAGTAATTTACAATTACATCAAAACCATGGAGTTTAAATAACAGCATATTGATTGTAAATATGAATTGATTAAAGGAAGTCGTTTGTCTCTATTTGTAAATTTTGATCTAAATTTACTTTAAACATTTTTAAAATTAATTTGTGACCTAAAATTAATTTTTTGAAGACAATTTTCCAAACTTCTTGAACCCTTTCAAGTTATCGACCTTCGGTCCGAGTGTAAAGAAGTTAATGACGAAGAGAGCGCTGCTGAGGCTGCAGGGAAAGAAAGGCGCCTTTGAGCGCGCGGCTGCTGAGTTGACTCGCAGCCGACGCGGCGGGAGCAGCGATTACTGGTTTCGGATGGCGGTGCAGCGTTGCCCGTGCGCCTCTTTGTTCTCGCGTCCGCAAGCGAACAGCGCCCACGCTTACACTGCCCCGCGCCGCCCCGCGCCTCCCCGCGCCTCCCCGCGCCGGCCCGTGCCGGCTCGTGCCGCCCCGCGCCGCCCCGCGCCTCCCCGCGCCGCCCCGCGCCGCCCCGCGCCGCCCCGCGCCGCCCCGCGCCGCCCCGCGCCGCCCCGCGCCGCCCCGCGCCGCCCCGCGCCGCCCCGCGCCGCCCCGCGCCGCCCCGCGCCGCCCCGCGCCGCCCCGCGCCGCCCCGCGCCGCCCCGCGCCGCCCCGCGCCGCCCCGCGCCGCCCCGCGCCGCCCCGCGCCGCCCCGCGCCGCCCCGCGCCGCCCCGCGCCGCCCCGCGCCGCCCCGCGCCGCCCCGCGCCGCCCCGCGCCGCCCCGCGCCGCCCCGCGCCGCCCCGCGCCGCCCCGCGCCGCCCCGCGCAACCCCGCGTCACCCCTTCTCACCCTCTCCCACGTAGTGTCACCGCCTGCTGCTTTATCTGTTCGTTTTACCTCGTCCCGCCTTCTGCCGCCCCGGCCACCACGTCTCACCACTTCCCGACTCCTGCCACCGCATGCCGCCTCCTGCCACCTTGTGGCACCCTACTTGGACCCATCCCGCCCTATTATGCCTCCTGCGTTCTGGCGACTCACCTCGCATTTCCACGTCTCCTCGTCTCCATCCACCCCGTTTCACCCCTTGCAGCCGAGGGCCACCGCGCCACCCCGCCTCACCCCCTCTCACCGCGTTCCTCCTCGTCTCGACCTGTTCCGTCCTAACCCGTCCCGCCGCGTGCCGACCTGCGCCACCCTGCTTCGCATCGTCCCGCCCTGCCTCGCTGCGCGCCTCCACGCTGCTCACCCCGCCTTCACGCGCCTTCACGCGCCGCCCCGTGCTTCCCAGTCTCAAACCGTCCCCTGCTACCCCTACGCGTTCCGCGTTGCCCTGCGTCGCCCCAAGCTGCTGCCATGCCGCGCGCCGATTGTGCCGCCAGCAATTACCCCAACGCACCGCGCAGTGAAGCGAAACCACGTCGAACGCATCAGGAGCATTGGATCATTAGATAGCAGCCAGGAGGGCAAATCCTGTTTGCCACCACTTGACACCAAGGGGGGGGGGCAATGCCGGAGCTCGGAATAAATTGCTGTATAATTAAGGATTTTTACATGTCAAAATAATAATACATATATTTAGGAATGCACTACAAACATATTTTACATAAAAAAGTATTGTCAGGTAGTAAGGTGAGGTAAGAACATACATTCAGCAGTCTTTGATGGCGATGCCTTTTTTTGAAGCTCTACGAGTATGTAGATCGTTTGATAAGTCTAGGAAATTGTTATGAAAGATCGCAAATTGTTGTTCAACATGGTTACAGAGCATGATTCTTGTTAGGCAATTGTTTAAATTTTCAAACAAATGCAGGGCGTTGTTATTTGTTCGCAACCAAATGAATGTCGGGCGGCGTAGGAGTTGATAAACAAGTTTCGTGGTGTGATTAAACATTTTTATTTGAAGGGTTGGACTACAGAACAGATCAAAACCGAATTAAATGAAGTACATTTGGAATCTGCACCAGAGTTGAAAACAATTTACATCTGGATTCATGAGTTCAAAAGTTGTCGCAAAACACTAAAGGTGAAGCACGCACTGGCCGGCCACTGTTGGAATATCAACTGCACGAGTGCTCTTCATCTTGAAGGAATAAGGCAGAACCGTAACTGAGATCTATTATACTACACTATTGGATCATTTAAAAGAGGAATTGACTAAAAACGGCCAAGATTGGGGCACGAGAAAGTGCTGTTCTATCAGGTCAACGCATCATCCCTCATAGCAACAGTCACAACGGCAACATTGCATCAGTTGGGATTCGAATTTGTTCTTCAACAATCATACTCACTGGATTTAGCCTCGAGGGACTTCTTTCCATTCTCCAACATAAAAAATGTGGCTTGGTGGGCAGAAGTGTTCATAAAATTAAGTGATTACTGCGATAACCGTGTTGTATTTCGCAGAGTTTGACAAAATCTGTATTTCCAATGAGATGAAAAACTGGAAACATGTTGGGTCAAATGCGTAGACCTAGAAGGAGATTATGTTAAAAAATAAAGTTTGTTTTTTCCAAAAGAATAACTTATCAAACTTATGAAACGTTTCAAACAGCCCTCAAAGTTCAGTATTATTTATGTTGCTCTGATTACACGTATTCTGTTCGGCGCGTTGTGTAGTATCTGACGACACGTCGTACAATAATAGCTCAACATGAATATTGAAAGGTCTGGCTGTAAGAGAACGCTAATGTTTCCACGAAGCGATCACTCATGGCGATGGATTTGTTTTTACTTTCTCCCCCTTCCAAAAAAGTGAAAGAATCGTAATCGTGCGCCTGAAAACGGCGAATCTTCGAAAGAAAATTTCTTATTGCCGCGCCTGGTAACTAAAAAGTAGATAAATCTTTTTATAGAAAAAGTAGATTACTTTCTCTAACACGGTGGTGTTAAAAATCCATGCTTCGTGTGTCCTTGATACTCGATTGACGGGAAAACGTCTCTCCTTGTGTGGTCAAATGTAACGCCAAAACCATTCAGCCGATTATCTTCAAAATTTATATTTCTCTATCAATTTAAAGGAACTCAAGGTCCTCTGAGTTTGAAACGGATATATTGATTTTTGAGACTATTTCACATAAAGCCTCTACAATTTCAAAATTTTCTCAAAAATGACTAATTTTTTTAAAAAATTGTGTTTTTGGATAGCTTAAAGTACTCTTAAGATAATGGTACAAGTCCCATTTTTGTTAAATGCCCTAATTTTTGTAAATTGCAAAAATTCAATTTTTCAGCGTTCTTATAACCACAATTTTCAAGATAGAGGTTTTTTCCTTAATGAAATCTGTTCTTTAAAGACACATCTTTAAATCAAGTCACGTACTTTTCTCAAAAATATGATTCGTTTTCGGATAATTTTGCGTGAAATATAGGCTTTTTTGTGAAAAAGACTTCAATTTTTTATTTAATTTTCTCCTTGTATCTATCAAAATACGATAAATGGTGGTGCCAGTCTCATTCTCTGAATTTTCGGGTATTGAAAAAAATTATCATTGCATCATTTTAATCATTGATATATTGTAAAAAATTGTACATAACATATCATCAATGAATATTTAATAGTAAATTTCTCCATAATATAATGGACTATAATAGCAGAAAAGCTTGCCTAATTACTTTCGGCTATCCTTTCAATACCCAGTATCTCAAACCCGTATTCTCGAAGTTTTTCTGTTTTATTTTGGTACACTGCTTTCACATAAATGGTATAATTGCATCTTATTCGACGAGAAAATGCACGGCTGAAAAGGTTCAAAGGCAACTGTTCGGCCGCTGGAGCGTCTGTGACCTAGGGTTCTAGGATTCGATTCCGGATGATGACGAATTTTCGACATTACGTCGCCTCATAGGTAAATTGAATTCAGAAGCTGTGTCGTGGAGAATCCTATCCGTTCGTTGCTCTGATCAATGTTTTTTCGTGGATTCCCCAATCAGTGCCTAGCGAATGCCGGAGCAGTACTTTAACAAACGAGCCATCGTTCGCACGCGATATTCCCTTCCTCATCCTTGTCCTCTTCTCTTCCCTTACACACACGCACTCACACATGTCGGAAGATTAGTTGGTAATTTAGAGATTATCCTATTCTGGGGCAGTCTCCCTTTCGGGGTGTCCTCGAGGGGAAAATTTCGCAAGCTGATGATAACTTTGGCTCTGGATATCACGTTCCACCATGGGAGGAACACCGCCACCTCCCGGTATATATTATGCACCACATTACGGGATTAGTGAACACAGCAGTTGATGCACCTGGAAACAAAATCTATCGATCAAATGCAATAACAATTGTTAAGTCGATATGGCGTAGATATGGTTTCTATGGTTCACAAGAAATAAGATTCGTGAAGAAGGACACGTGATATTTATGCTCTTCGAGCAATGCATGGAGTTCGTTTTATTTGAGGTGGCCAAGGCACGCGTCCACCGGATCTCCCGCATATTTTTCATTTTTGCCCGGACGCGTTTCAGACCAGCCGAAGGAATGTCTTGACGACAGAGAACGTCGTGTGGAATTCGTATGTAAACGAGAATGAAACTCTCCGCTTTTCCGAGCAGGCTTTACGAAATCGTGCGAGTGACATGTTTATTACTTCCCGCTTCAAATATATAAAAGAAGAAGTCTAAGTAGAACAAAACTGGAGGAGGAAGATTTCCGCGTATCGCGGTCGTCCTTGTTTGGCATTGTGTGAATACTGGTATATCTCCTGTAGGATTAAATCGCAAAAGAAAGTGCTTTGAAAATTTATAATATTTCGTTTTGCTTTTGTCTGAAGACAAGTGCATTATTATTTGGCCAGGTTGGCAAAAGAGATATCTTAGCGTTCAATTCGGCCGCAAAGTTTTCATGATTAAAATGAACACCCTTCATAAAACCACTTTTTCTTGTGTGACATTTCGACATTTAATCATAGTAATTGTCTCATATGAACACCAACTCGAATTCACATTTTTCTGGACAGATCCTACCCCAACGATAATGAAATTGTATAACTGTCTTTCAGATTATGAAAAGACGCGCAATGACTTGTTAAATCAGAGCCAATAAGAAACGCAGGGAGAAAATCGATTCCACGATCGCTGGAGACAAATGATGAGATTATGGAGTATTCCATCATGTCTCACGGGAGTCGTTGCCGAAGCATGTTTCCAATAGTGTGGATGGAGAAAAGGAAAATCGTACTAATGTCAGCGGTGAAGCTTTGGATACACCAATTTGCAAGTTCAACATGTGTATAGTTACTTGAAAAGTATTTGTGTGCGTTTTATTATTAATTATGATTGAAAATCATTGAAAAGGCAGCAGGTGGTCTGAGTGGAATAAATGGAAGTTACCACCGAGTGCCAAATAACGATATAAGGATATAATCGTCTGGTTGCCACCCGAGAGAAAGTAGTATCAACCAAGAGTCTGCACTAGTCTTAGAAAGTTCTCAGTTCGCACCGAGCAGCCGTGCCGTGAACATCGTACGCCACAGCTCTCTCACTGCGTAGTGTGTTTAGATTGAGTGTCAAACTAGTTTAGCTTGCACAGCAATCTACGTGTCTATTTTAAATATTATATATTGTTACATCAAAAACAGTTTAACTTTGCAAATAGTATCATAAGTATTTACCACAAGTGAGTGAAAACCAACCCGTGACCGCGAGTGGCGAAATGAACGTCCAAGGTAGCCCCGAGTCGGGGCTACACAGCACATCACAAGTGTTTGTGAACGCTATGGATACCTTATATGCAAGCAACAGCGATCAGTGCATTCTCCCAACAGCACAATTTCAACTTTTGCAACAACAACAGCAACATCTGCAACTCCTTCATCAGCAACAACAGCAGCAACTACTGCTGCTTCAACAGAATCAACCCACAGCGCAGCAAGGGCAACCGTTAATACAGCAGCAACCGCCCCAAACTACCCTGCCTCAAGAACACCAAAGCGAGGAGATGCACGCAACAACTTCCAACGAAACGCTTTCAAACGTAAGTAAACGAAAGAGAAATGATGATGAAAACTCTATGCCATTATACAATGTTCAAACTTCATCGCGTTTCGAAGTGCTTCAAAAATCTTAAAGACAGTGATCCAAGTACTCCAGAACAAACATTAAAAATTCCTCCCATAATTATGCACAACGTACATGACTACAACCAAATGATTTCCGACATTAAATCAGCCGTCAAATGTGATTTCACAACCAAGACAGCCGGTGATCAACTAAAAATCATGCTCACTACAATAGAAGATTACCGTAATTTTAGACATCACTGTGTTGAG
This sequence comes from Gryllus longicercus, assembly GCA_038098605.1. Taxonomy (NCBI): domain Eukaryota; kingdom Metazoa; phylum Arthropoda; class Insecta; order Orthoptera; family Gryllidae; genus Gryllus; species Gryllus longicercus. Next base: position 377,882 of record JAZDUA010000328.1, on the reverse strand, counting down.
AAGAACAGACAATTCTATTCTTTACGCGACCCTTCTATTAAAACCTTTAATGCTGTGTTGAAGGGCATCCCCACATGTTACTCGGAAGCTGACATTTTAAAAGAACTTGAACTCAAATACCCTGTTACCAAAGTGACTAGATTATTTGACAAAAAGAACAATCCAATCGAAATTTGTGCTCTAGAAATAAAAGACAATAGAGACGGGAAGCCAATATTAAGTTTAAACCGCCTGATGCATTGCGTCATACAAGTTCAACCTAGAACAAATCGAAACTACCCAATACAATGTAAACGTTGTCAAAGGTATGGACACTCGCAAGCAAACTGCCGACTCACTCCGAGGTGCGTTAGATGTAAAGAGTCACACCACTATTCTCAATGCACAAAACCAAAAAGTGACAAACCGAATTGCGTAAACTGTGGCGAGGACCACACGGCCAATTACAAAGGCTGTCGCATTTTCAAAGAAACTCAGCAAGCACGTTCAAACCTTCTAAATGAACGCAGGTCAAGGTCAGAACAACAACCGCCGCCGCGCAACAATCCCTCTCGTAGCCCTCCAACATTTAGCCCTCGCGGATTTCCTCCCCTTCCCAAAACCAATACCCCGTGGTCACCGGTTCAATCTTTGCAAACCCAAATGCCAACTGATGTATCTCAACTAATAACCACAATAGTATCACAAGTAATCTCAGCTATAATCCCGCAAATTCAAAATATTGTACAGTCAGTGCTAATAAATTTCCATAATGGCAAATAAAATCACATTAATGAATTGGAATGCAAACGGAATTAAAAGACAACAATCACAAATAGAAATTTTTCTTCACGAACACAAAATCGATATTGCATGCATAACCGAAACCCACTTGGTTCTAAATGAAAAATTCAAAATTTCCGGTTATAAAATATATAGAAGTGACAGAATTTCAAATGTTGCAGCGGGGGGTGTTTTGATTGCTCTTTCAACCCGAGTCAAACATCAACGGTCACTTAGCCCCAATACTTCTAACCTGGAAACTGTGTCAGTCACCGTAACCATAGATAATAAAGATTACACAATAATAACAGCATATAAACCTCCGAATAAACAATTTCCAGTAAAGGAATACGAGGAAATATTTAATAACAACACCAACGTTATTCTACTAGGAGACCTAAACAGTAAAAACCAAGCCTGGGGATGCAATTGCACAACCCAGCAAGGCACTAAATTGCAATCTTTTGCAGTAAACAATAACTTAGATGTAATAGCACCTTGGCAGCCAACACACTACCCGTACAATAGTAATATTATCCCAGATATTTTAGACATAATGGTGTCTAAAAACTTCCATTTACCTACATCTCAAACCGTACTTCCTGAATTAGATTCAGATCATTGCCCAGTCATCATTGAAATAAAATCTTCAAATCTCTTGCAGTCTAATAATCCCTTCACAGTTTTGGGCACGAAAGGGCACGTCAACTGGAATAAATTTAGAGACCTATTAGAAGTAAACCTTCACTACCCGGAACAGATACAAACAACAAATGATATAGACAACCAGGTAACTAATATCACACAGAAAATCTACGTTGCATTGCAACAATCAACAACTCCTTTCGCAAGACCTTTCACTAACAATAGAAATCCGATTCCAAGGAATATTCTAAACCTAATTAAAAGTAAACGTAACCTTCGACGGCTCTGGCAAATCAACCGCAGACATGACCTTAAAGCAAAAATCAACAAATTAGGGAGAACAATCAAAAACAAATTAAATCAAATTCGAATAAGCAATTTTCAAAGATCCATAGCTCAAATACACCCTAATAGTAGACCACTCTGGTCAACCATAAAAAGACTATGTAAAGAAACTACTGACATTCCTATCCTGAAACACAACTCAAATGTAGCTTATACGGATCATATGAAAGCCAATATGTTAGGTAAATATCTGCAAAATAGTTTTACTCCAAACCCAAATATAAATTCTTCCTTTACTAATTATATTGCAAAAAACGTCCTGTTACCAGACTATAATGTCCCAGATAAAATAAAATTTATATCCCCATCCGAAACATCTAAAATTATTAAGCAATTGAAAACCCGAAAATCAGCAGGTCACGACCATATTAACAACAGAGCTCTTAAAGAATTACCCAAAAGAGCTATAACTATTTTAACCGCCTTATTTAATTCCTGTCTAAGACTGGGTCACTTTCCAAAAGATTGGAAATTATCTATAATCTTACCCTTCTGTAAACCAGGCAAAGATCCTCGCTTTCCTACAAGCTACAGACCAATAAGCCTCCTACCCTCAATCGCAAAGGTATTTGAAAAATTAATTCACAGCAGATTATCTACTTACCTAACAAAAATTAGCGCTATCCCAGACTTTCAGTTCGGATTCAGATCTCAACATAGTACCACCCACCAATTGCTCCGTTTAACTGAATATATTGCAAATTCATTTCACAGCAAAAAATACACAATTGCAGTTTTCCTAGACATTGAGAAAGCCTTTGATAAACTCTGGCATGAAGGTCTTTTATACAAACTTCGTCAACTAGGAACTCCCAAGTATCTACTCCATCTAATCAGAAGTTTTCTAAAAGATAGATATTTTTCCGTCCGTATTAACTCAAGTCTCTCAAACAGATTTGAAATTAATGCAGGAGTCCCTCAAGGTTCTTGCCTCTCTCCACTTCTCTTTACTGTTTACATGACGGATTTACCACAGTCAGACTATACAGAAATTGCTCTTTACGCAGATGACACAGCACTTTTTACCTCTCATTCAGACATTAGCTGCGCCTTCGACAACATACAGATTGACCTAAATAACTACATTAAATGGGCTTCAATCTGGAAAATAAAGATTAACGCATCTAAAACTCAAGCAAAAATATTCACACTCCGCAAACTTCCTCAACCACCCCTCCTCAGCTTCCAAAACACAAATATAGAATGGATGAGTGGAAATACACCAGCAAAATACTTAGGAGTACTACTTGACACCAAACTAAACTGGAAACAACATATGAAATCTATAGCAGATAAAACTTATGCAAAAATATCCAAACTATATCCAATAATAAATAGAAATTCCGGTCTTAGCACTGACTGCGGCTTAATCATCTATAAAACAATAATAAGACCAACCCTCACATATGCCTGCCCGATCTGGAATAACGCCGCAAAAACAAACCTAAATAAAATAGAAATAATACAAAATAAATTTCTCAGAAAGATCATTAAAGCTCCTTGGTTCATAAGCAACATACAAATCCAAGATGAACTAAATATATCATCCGTTAACGAATATATAAATCTTATGACTCATAAATTCTTCTCATCCCTTCCCCAATCGCGCAGTACAACAATATTCAAGCTAGTTAAAACGTATGGTTCATCAAAAAGAATAAGATCACGATTCCCTAAAGACTCCCTTCGTCCACCTTAAATCACCTACCCATCTTCCACTTTCCAAAAATTCCACCCACTGTCACCCTCTCCTCAAAATTATCACATATAACTCCAAAAACTGTTATCCACAGTTTCTTCTCATAGAACAACGTTTTCATCAGACCCCTGAGAGAGGAGGTAACGCATGCGGATGTCCATCCCTAAAAGTTAATGTGTAAAATATTGTATAATGAACACCCCTGAAAGGCAGAAATGCCGAGAAGGTAGAAATAAATTAAAAAAAAAAAAAAAAAAAAAAGAGTCTGAAGATCTCTTCAATGTACTGAAAGGAGGTGCAGAATGTACCCCTTTATCACCAATATACACGCAAGTGAGCTCGTTGCGAAACGGTTAACTGCATTTTTCATCATTTTAATTTTTTTCAATGAAGTGTATTCGTAGTAGCAGATTATTATTGAGTTTCATAGTACTCATGTAATCCGTAGTTAAGGCTTTTTATACTTGAATTATAGAAATAAGACTTAGATTCGATTATTTATAGAGAAAAAACGCTCTTTATTAAGCATCAAAATATTTCTTAATGTATTTTTCATGTAATTTTTAGAAGACTCTGATTAGAAATATAATTTGCTGTTTATTTCGAAGTTATTTGGTAGCAATTGTTATTGCGGCTCTTGACGCATTTGATCATGGATTGTTCTGTGCGATATTATTTTCTCTTTTACGTATAAAACAAGACGAATTTTTAGTTTTCATAATTTTAATACTTTATTAATTTTAATATACATGTAATTAAGTAATGCGTTGGTTTTCGTTTACTTTACGCCATGCTCACCTTCGCCTGAAGAAACGCTTTATCAATTGTTTGTGTGTAATATAGGGAAAGGATTCATTCTCGATATGTGTGATATAATTTGTATCATCAGATATCTAAGTGACTAATGTTTGCATTCTTATCGCAAAAAATAATGACTGATGTTGTCTGATGAAGCTGATGACCTTTATTAGAGATCAACTTACGCATGAAGGTAAAAGATTCTTTTGAGAGAAAGAAGAATGTGTTATGTATATTTCTTTGTAGTCGTTATTTTAAGTGGCAGTGTCGCGAGGGGCGCGAAGTATTTTTTTTGACTGTCACTAGCAAAAGCGGTTCTTTGAGGGCACGCATAGCCTGCTAGCACTATAATTTTTAGCACTCGTGCTGAACGCGTGCGTTCAGATAAATCTGTGAATGAAACAAAGGAAGGAAAATACTTCGGACTTGCCACATCGGCCACTACTGACCTCAATTAAATGATTTGTATACTTGAATAAATATAAAATGCAATTCAACAAGGCTGTCTAAAATATACTGGTAAAAGTGATTTTAATTCTCTCGTAGGATTGCACCACTCGTCCTGTCGGTGTCGTGCCGCAATTTTTCCTAATTGCAAAGTAATATGTCACTTTTACCACTCGCATTGTAAATAACGATGTAAAGAAAGCAAAACAAGGTGCGAAGTATGGCGTTTGTCGGAGATCGGGGGAAACGATGACCCAGCTGCTCTGATTAAACGCCAACTACCTAAGCAATGCCAGAAAGAAGAAGAAAAAATCTGTGTGGTGTGGTAAAAAATGTTACGTCAGACAACTTCACACAATCCTGTTGGAGAAATAAAACAGTCGGGTTGTTGCATGAAAACACCGTGTTATTCAGAGAGGCGGTTTCGATAGAGGATTTTTCAATACTTGGAGTGAATTTTTCACTGATTCTTCAAATTATCTAGTATTATTCTTATGTACAATCAATCATCAGAAAAGAGATTTTAAGTTAATTACTTGTGAATAATCAGTCATCTTTGCCTTAAGCAGAAAATGCAAAACAGTGCTAATTTTACTAGTCTATGTATTCAGTAACTAAAAGAAGTATTAAATATTTTGCATGTATTATTTGTTAAAAAAATATTCGGTATAACATAGAAAATATAACATGGCTTTTAGTTACACTAATTGTACGTAACGTCTTTCTGTCATGATAAATAATAATAATAATAATAATAATAATAATAATAATAATAATAATAATATACTATATATAAATATAATATACTATACTAATTTTGGTAGTTTGATGGACGCAAACTGCTATGAAAATGAATGTAAATCAGGTCTTAGCTATGCTCAAGAGATACCTCTGGGAAAAATACTTTCCTATTTCCTTTCTTTTGAGTTTTAATAACTTTCGCTTGAAATCAAATGGGGGAATGCTTACTCAATCCGTAGAAATAAAAAGCTAATCAAATAGTGTTTTTTAAAATTTATTTCAAAAAAATAATGGAAATATATTATTACAAATTTCTCTGAAAGATATTTTTTCTTTGAGTAGCTGATAAATTATTTGAACGATTAAATATGGAACTTAGATGTAGTTCCGGAAACAAGCAATAAAATGAAGGAAAATGGTAATGAAAAGAAAACTCTGTGTTGTTATTTAATAATTGATAACCAATTCTGCGTTGAGTTAATGAACAGTTCGATTTAACGCCAAAAAAAGAAATAATAATTATAATTCCGAATAGATTGTAATTTAAAAATTCACTCATAATAAGAGGGATTAAACTTCGGGCTTAATGACAAAACATAACAAGATTTTTCATCTTTTCATATTCATGTGTTTTGTAAACAAAGTCTGTATTGCTGAAAAATTGAAAAAAAAATCCTGCTTTCTTCTTGAATTTAAACTTGAGAAGTAGTATATTTGAATTTTATTCGTTTTGATATTTGTGAATTTTTCTTCTTTAGAATATCCGAATTTCATATTTTTTAAACACTTCAGAAATAAAGCATGTTTTAGAATTTCAAACATTATCCAATGTGTATATCACTCTTGCATGCTTTTGAGTTTACCCATAAATATTTATGTTGTTTCTACAGGACATGAAGAACGTTCCAGTGACATGATGAAGAATGAAAAATTGGATAAACGGCGACGCAAATGCGTGGTCGTATAAACGCAAGGTCACTGCCTCTCATTATTATAATGTTTTCAAGAAGTATAGCTGAAAATTTAACAATGTTAATAGAAGAGAGGTCGGGAAACGTCACTGGTCATAAAAAGTTGAAACTTGACACAAATAAAAAAGAGAATGCTATTGATTAGAGATAAGATTCGCAGATTCTGTTCACTTTTCACACTGACGATTGACTAGCAGCACATTTACACTCATGTCTGTTCTTACTAATTCTATTTCTCAAATTTCATTATAATTTTGAATAAATTTTCATAAAGATATATTGAGATAATGAAAAATAAATCTTACTTCCTGAAAGCTTACTGTTTTGTATATTTTTTTTTCCATTACTTAGCCGTTTGTGACTAGACGTTTTGTTTGTGACTAGACTTCGACGACTGACTAATTTAGAAAAATAAACTAAGAAATGAGACACTCAGGAATACTGGCTAAAAAGCACCATAACTACTATATACGAGTAAATGCCGTAAATAGCAGTAATTTGAACTTCAGCGACCACTGATTTTTTAGGCTCTGACGTCACTTGCGGTACTGTGTGGGAGGAGTGCTTCCAAAGCACATCCATTGTCAGCTCCTTTGCTTGAGGATTCACCCTTTATGTCAGCATATAGCAAACGGAGGGTCCGAGACTGTGAATTATGGAACCCTCTATGGTCGACGCTGCGAATCATTACAGTGTTAACGCCGTTGAGCGCAAATTGGCCGTGTCGCTCTTGCCTCGAGTGCCGCGTGTTCGTCACCGTTTCTGTGCAGGTTTCCGCCTCGACGGGCGCTCTGACGTCGTCGTGAAGTGACGTGACGCAGCTGGGAGGGGAATGCAAATGCGTCAAAAGGCACGCGTTGTGAAGAGAAGATAAGTGCCTCGAAATATTCTGCAATTAATTTGCTGTTAAGCGAAAAAAAAGTGCAATCATGGTGATAACTTGCAGCCCATACTTACGTTGGTAGGTAAATTAAAATATAAACTGACTAGAGACCTTGCCAAATCGGAGCCCTAAATAAAATTTTATAATATTTCATAAATATTAAGACCATTTTAATGTTAATTTTTAAAATTTCAAAGGTTAAAGAAACAATGCCTTGTGCTTCTTAGTCTTTTGAAGAACCAGGGTGTTAAGCCAAGTTCTTACACAAATGTTGCGGAACAAATCTCAGAGCACCCATAACAATGGGGACAAGTTGTGCTTTTTCGTCACTTATTCGACGGATCTCCGTTTCCAGTTAAGATGTTTCTTCTTGGGTAGGACGTTTTGATCGCACGACACAGCAACGCCTACAAGTAGACTACTTTTTATCCAATAGATAACAATTTGACGTAACCAGATAACAATAACAGGTTTCTTTGCCTCTATCAAAGAATGTTTGAATTTCCTGGTCGTTCAATATTGTACACAGGGTAACAATCGTCACCGCGTTTGGTGAGTGTTCATCCCACTTGGAGCATGGGTTTGGAACTTCGAGAGCGTTATAGCTGAGACATTATGATCAATGATTTCCCTACTAGTTCGTGACAGATACGGCATTACGAGATTAATGCCTGCATCCTGTGACGAGACTAATGCCTACATTCCAACACGTTTTTTATCGTATTCTACACTTCGAACACGTTTTGTTTTCATATATTATTTCAAGTTTAGCCGTGATCTTACAAAATTTAAGCTGTTTCTGTCCAAATCATATTTTAAGCGTGATTTATTCCACCTAATACTTGATTAAAAGTTTGCAGCTTTCTATTTGTTTATAACTCTGTCACTATCGTTAAATAATAATACCATTTTTTCATCATTTCTTTTCTGGTAATTGCATTAATAGTATAGGAATGGACAAATATCCACGTGTTAAAATATTTCTATTTTTTCTTTTGAGCAAACAAGTAGAACAATTAAACTACTGTGGTAAAATTGCTCCAGTGTCACACAGACTCAAACGGCAGCATTAGATCGTCGAATCCCTCTTCCCCGTTCTGTCCGTGATGGGGCTATTTCCTTCGAGAGTGCGTTGTGCTAAGTGCATTATGCCCTTCGGCGCCCTCCGGACAGCGTGTGCGGGCGTGGGCGGACAGCAGCCCGGCGAAGGGCGCCGCCGCCCCGCCCATCGCCCTGGCAACGTGGAGCGCCCACGAGCGGCTGAGAAAGGGCGTGGGCTGACGGCCGCCACGCGTTGGGGAAATCTCTCTCCGCTCAAAGTCTCAAACATGACCTCCTTCCCCACTCCGCCTACGCCACCCGCCCGCCCGCCAGAACGCCCGCCCGCCCGTCCCCCTCGTTCCGCCACGGCGCCCTCCCCGCCCGCGCTACCCGCCCTTCCAGCCCCGCCTGCCCCACCCGCCCCGCCCGCCCCGCCCGCCCCACCCGCGTTGCCTGCCTAGCCCCGCTCGTCCTGACTGCTTCACTCCGCCCGCCCCTCCCACCCGCCTACTTCCGCCTCCGAGGCCTTCCCCACCTGCCCTCTGCCACCGCCCACTTTGAGGCCTCTACCAAACCCACCTCCACACTTATCGCACCCGCCCGTTTCGACTGTCGTTCCCACGTCGCCCGCCCCGCACCTCCCCAAATCGCCCGACCTATCTACCCCTCTCATTCCCCCCACCGCCCTTCTTGACCATTCCTCATATCCACCCGCTCCTCAAAGCAAACCCACTGCGCTCCCATCGTTCCTTCACCCACCTTGTCCTCGAGGGACAAGGCGCTGGCAATTGCAGCCTGGAAGTCAAAGGGCCGGGGAGCGAGTAATCGGACGCCATCGCGCTGACTCATGGGCGCACGCTTCGCGCTTCCCACCCGGCGACCTCAAAATAGCCACGGCTGGGCGGGGCTGTTGTTGTTCTTTTTTTGGAACGATTCATCACCGTCGGCCCGCAATATGCGTCCAGGTGATGTTATGAGGAGAGTGTTTGGAACTGATGGCACTATCTAATCTGGAGTATTTCATAAAATAAACTATCGTTCAATTTCCCAAAATAATTAGGGAAATAGTAATTGGAAATCATATCGAAAGATGTAATAGTGCAGCACACAAATGAGAATGTGCAGTTGGGAAGATTCAATTCAAACGTGTGCACTTAAATTTTATATCAATGAATTTTAAGAAAATATTTTGAATGAATATCAAAACCATAATAATCGTCAACTTTAAACAAAAATTTTTTGAAGAGGAAACAAAGTTTGATTTGACCATTTTGTTGATCTTAAATCGAAGTTCTTAGATTAATAAATTAAATATGGATGTATGTACGGTTATTACATTCCAATCCAACTTTTAATGCACGTGGATGTCGTAACATTCAAATATATAACTTTTAATGCACGTTCAAAGCACAATCCATTGTTCATCAACTTTAGTTACCGCATGTGGACTTTACTCCGTCGTTATAGTAATATGAAAACATGATTTATCATATCAATTTAGCATATCAGTTTATCAATTTATTTTCCTCACTGGAAAATATTTTAGTTGAGAGAATAAATAATATTTAAAGTTGCTTGTGGAAATGTGAATGCTTATAACAACTTTTGCTGTGATGGAATTAAGTGATTCTAATATTTATTTACCATATGAAGTCTAAGAAAAACTTCTTAATTTATAATTTACCATCAAAAGTTGATGCAAGAATATGCCGTCTAGAATAGTTTATCAATATTAGTCCTTGAGATATGTCAAAACAAACGAAAAAATATTTTACAAAAATGGAAAAAATATTTTTTTGAAGAATTCTTAGGCAACGGAGGGATAAATGGATTGACAAAGAATATCACTCATTTGAAACGCAAAATTCCTGTAATAAACTTTGGCGAAAAATGTAATGTTATCATATATAGTGCGTTGAGTTATATAAAAGAACTTGTAGTACTACAGAATGGCACAATTTATCTCGTTCTAGTTTTATCCCTCCTAAGATTGGGATAATTTTTGCTCCCTTTCTTTCTAGCTGCTATCAATCGGCGCCTTAAAGACATACCAAGGCCTTTCGCAGTACCGAACATCCCCAGTGAAAAGCAGCGACGCGCTGCCCGAACATCGCATAGATCTCCGTCCTCAATCTTTATATACTTTCCCGTGGTATCCGTTGGCCCCATCAAGTGCTCGTTCTCTGTTTTTGGATGTAGGAATCCAATTCCTGAGTTACACATCTGGCACACGTCTCACACACAGTTATTTGTCAGCGAGAGGAAACGTGGAAGGATTGCATGTGGGGGAAGTACGCAAGGGGCGCGGAATGCCACCAGCGCCTCCAACCCCTTAAAGCGTGAATGCCTCACGCGTGTTTGGTACACACAGTCTTAGTGTTCACAATCTTGGGCCTGCTCCAAGCCCGTTTCGCAAGGACGAATGTATTGACCGTACTATTGGTAACAGGGCTGCGGTTGACTAACGTTATTTGATAAACTAACTAGCTGGACCCGTGCGAACATTCCGATCTTTGTAAATAATTATTTTGAAAGTAAAAATTGCTACATTCGTCTTTCCAACTTCAGACCAGAACCTAAACTACAAGCTTCATTAAAACATTGTAGATCTGTCATCACGACCGGCCTATGGACCTGTCAATTTAATTTTACATAGATTTCAATTTTTTTGATCTTTTTTACACTATTACAGAGTAGGGGTTACGAGAAAACTAAATCTTTAGCCCTTGGCTTCACTTCACCACGCATGTTTTCCTACATTGTCGCCGATATATTCCCCTCGCATTTTCTCCGCGTGTTCCCTCGAATGTTCAGCACAATGTCTCTCGCATGTACACTACGTGTTTTTGGCATTTAGTACCTCCGCACAATGTTCCCCCTTATTATTGTGCTCACGGTACCTCACATGTTTTCTCACATTCCCCCAAATGTTTCCTCTATAGTCCCACGTTACCCCAGCTGTTCTTCAAAATTTTCCTCCAAATCGTAGTGATTTGTGAAACATTGAGTATACTAACACGACAAAGAAAGTTTTATAGTCGTTTCGAAAGTTATTTTGTTAGAACATTTTTTTAATACCAACGTAATATAAAAAGCTTTAGTAAAATAAATAGACACTTTATGACAATAAGTGTTTGTGTATTGTGTTAGTACTTCATGCGTGATTTTCAAAGGTCCGTCAAATCCAACGCCCAGAGGCGAACGTGTAAAAAAAATTGTCTTCTAGTCGTGACACATCTGGGGGGATATGAGGTGTGATGAATGTGTGAGGAACCGTGAACAGGATAATAAGGGGGGAACGTGCAGAGGTACTAGATGCCGGAAACATTTAGTGAACATGTGAGGGATAATGAGCTGAACATGCGTAGAACAATCTAGTGAACGTGCGGAGAAAATGCGAGGGGAATATATTGGCGATAATGAAGAGAAACATGCGTAGTTAAGTGAAGCCAAGAGTTAAAGCTTTAGCCTTCTAATACCACTACTCTGTAACAGTGTAAGAAAGAGCAAAAGCTAGTAGTAACTGAATTGTTGTGCGTGACCTGGGGCGCCATTTCACCCCCACGCATTTCGACAGGCCCACTTCGCCGCAAAGGTCACGCGTCCTGGATAACGCGTCATCCTCTCTAGCGGGGCGGCAGCGCGGAGCGGGGGCGTCGACGCAGCCCGTCGCAGCGTGGGAGTGCACGCTCACCCAATGGGAACAAAGGTGAAAATACCTCGCGCGCAAATTACCTCCAAGTACACGTCTATCCGTAGAGGCAGGAAATAATGCTACGTGTGCGATCTCAGGGAGATTTGAACTGGTCTACATTACATGGAAGGTGCTTGTAGTGCTGCAGCAGCGCGTATTTCCTCGCTTTCTTTGTAACGGTTACGTCATATTACAACACTTCTAGAACCCGTAAATGTGTCCCTCAATCTCAAAAAAATTCGCCACCGTTGAGATTTAAACTTAGGACCTTAAGTTTAGCAAAAAACTGTTCACATGTCATCATTAAAACCTTCACGACATTTTAGAAAGTAAGTTTAATAATTGCAATTTTCGAAAATTTAGAGGTCTTAATTACTGAAGAACAATAACAAAAAAGAAATTAAGAAAAAGTGCGTAGATTTGAAAACAAATATTTAGATGACATAATTTTTAGATGACACTATTTCACTCAACATTACATATTTCATATTTTTGAAAAATATTACGAACATTATTTAAAGATCTCATTTTGAAGAACAGATTTCATTAAGAACAATCTCTATCTTCAATATTGTTGTGGAAGGTAGATACCGAAACAACAAATTTCCAATTTTCGGAAATTAAGACCTTCTCCTCACAAAACTACTCTCAAACCTCAAAGGTCATTTGTTCTTCTCCTAAGCCCCTAAAACCTTGAGAACACTGGATGAGAAAACACAATAGTTAGATCATAGTAATAATAATAATAATAATAATAATAATAATAATAATAATAATAATAATAATAAACCATAATGTTAGCAGAACTCTTCTAACCTTTTTATGGCCTCTCGATCTCTCAAAAGACATGATCTTCCCTGACATTGCTCTCTTTTCTTTGCTGGCATTCCTTGTCTCCCCCCCCCCCCCCGGGCACCCACTTCCATAGGATAGGCCGACGGCGGTTCCTCCGGGGAACTATTTCTGCGCTGTATCGTCACGTCAGCCGTCGCGGAGGCGCCGCGCCGTGTCGGGTGCCAAAGTCGTCGGACGAATGCAAGGTCGGTGTCCGCATTCCCCCTCTTTTATTTCCCTAGGCCGCTCTAGGCGCTTTTCCTCGAACCGGTGTGACGCGCCGCCAGTGCATATCGAAGCGCGATTGCAGCTGCATCTGCAACTTGTGTCTGGATTTCACGAAATATCTTGACGTTAGATATTTCCTTTTGGGTTCACTTTGATTTGCCACATTGTAACACATTTCACCCTAAATATACGTTATGAGTGTGCAATAAATTAAAATAATTTACTTGAAAATTAAACAATTTTTAATGGAAATAAATAATGTTTAGTATTTTTATTAAGTATTAAAAATTCATTTGTGCCCCAATGGACATTCGATAATATTGACACTATCTTCGCGTCTAGTATAAATCGTCATGTTGATTTTTTACATATATCAGATTCTATTTTCTTCTTCCAAATCTTGTACTGCACTTACATCGCGCTGATGTAATCTCACTTTGAAAGTTCTTTATTGTTCTGTTTAATGATTCGATCTATTGAAAAACAGCGTCCCATGAGAAATTTGCCCATGCTTTTTGCGGTATACGGCGAACTTCTTTTAAGGGAGAGCCTCTTTCTCGTAAACTAAGCGGGACCTGAAAGGTAGCAGGTGATACTTTCGCTCTTTTGTAAACTTTTAAGAATATAGCACAACAAGGTGTACATTTTATATGTATGCTAGCACCTACTTCTGTGCGCAAAAATATTAAATCAGATACTAAATAGTAAAGCAAGTCGTAGTCAAAACAATGTTAACCCTAGATTACGAAGGCGACCTGTACCAAGCGTTATTACAAAGGTGTAATCTGACAGACTACTTTGCTAAAAACAAAGAAAAACTCTTTTTTTATAATGAAAGACTAAATTTAATAAATTGAACACTTATGATATGTGCTACAAAATACTTTTTAAAGGATTTTACAGCTACACGTAAAAAAACTTGCTTTTGCAGCTCACACTTGCTTGGTGCTGACCACATCTGGCTTTTGAGAAGCGTTCGCAATAGTACCTTGTCATGCGACCTTTGTTACGATCGCCGTCGTTCCTTTATGATTACTAAATGTTTAGAACAAAACTTAAATACTACAAGACTAGGTATTCATTATTCATTTTCGTATTCATTTTTCACAATATTAGACAATATAGCACCAAAAAACACCTGACATAATTACAGAGGCGTATTCCACTGGACGACGCGTGTCGGTGTACACCTGAAATGGCGTCCACAGGAAATAGGCACGCGCACAAGGTTACGTATATTTCACTGGCTAGTCACAAAAAGTATACCTATAGTTTCGGAAACGGTAAATGAAGAAACGGTAAAGTGGTAGAAGACGCCTTGGGAATCTAGGGTCAAGAAAATTAATAGTTTTTCTTCAGTTCAATGTGAACTGATTCTAGACGAATCCTATCACTTCTTTGTTAAATAATCTAATATACAATTTAATGTATTGTGGAAAAATCCCTGTGGAACAAATGAAATGATAATGTACATATTTAATACAGGAAATACAATGAAAATAAGAGAATACTTTCTATGAGACAATGTTCGGTACATTTCTCTCTACCGTTGAATGCAACTACTTTTACTTTATAATTAAAAATATAATAGGTGCTCTTATAACACAATATTTAACATACAATAACAATATTATATTTCTAGTAGAGATTTTCTTCATTTACTGATTAAATTGTCAATCAATAATGTAACTATTGGTTTTGAATTATGTAACATATTGTCCTTCCTGCACGTTCCCTTTTGATTCATATACTATTAATAAATTTCAGTAGATTATTCTTTTTATCAATTGATGTGTGGAATATCGATTAAAGCATAGATTCATTTTCTTATTTTACAAATCAGAAATAAATTCACAAAGGTAATTTTATTGGTAGCTAACGTTATAAAAACAATTACCTTTTAAACCCCTATGTTCATATGAAGGGACACTGTATTTGATACATTTTTGTGTATTGAAAATTATACTTTACGATTCCAAATGGAATGACTGAAAGAAGAAACATGGCGTTGACAGGATATTTATCTCTATTATGTACTTCTAATTATTTACTTTGCATGCGCGTAGAAATTGAGCAAAAACATTGAGTTGCGATTTTCCCAGAAAAAATGCAAGTAAACAATATATCGTTCAGGATACTGCCCGGCACTCATACGCTGCTGGGTCTCGTGATTATGGAACCAATTAGCAAATGAATTTATTGTTAATTTAGTACATGCGCAGAAACTGAGTGACAACTTAGCACCTTCTGCCCATTTAAGACGTGTCGATGCTTTCGTTACGTATCCAGTACCTCGAAAAACATTAAAAAACCCAAGAAACAGTTTATTTTTCCAGAAACTGAAAATAAACGAATTATAATTGAGGAATTCGCGTGGCGATTGAATACCATGCTGTGGGTGGGAGTTTGCAGTTTATGACACCGATTAGAAACTATGAACCCACTTTCCTATGCGCTCAGAAATTGAGAGATAACAAACAGTATATGGGCATGTGAGAGGTGTAAATGGTTACGTTATATACCCAAGATATCGAGAAAAATACCAAAACAATGGAACAGTTTTAATTTTATGAAAAAATGAAAATATTTGATTATGTTATTATGCCTATTCTCCTACTGCGCCTACCGTCCGAATTCTCAAATTTAGTATGTCACTACTTAGGAGACAGTTGACATCATGCGACAGCAAGGCACCAAAGAAGAGGTCTTTCACACTAAATATTTGCTATGCTCGTGTTATTTAATGAAACTTTTTTGATATTCTGGGTGGGCAACAAACGGTTTAACTATTATCGAATAAACTATTCGATATTACTTCTGAATTCCTGAACACTGTTTTTGTAAAACATTTGATAGGAGAGTGTGTAATGTAATACGAGTTATAAAATAGTATTTTATTGGTTAGTCTTATACATTGTATTAAGTAATACGTTTGTAAGGGAGTATTTTACTTCTTGGTGATGAACATTATATGTGATACTTTTTGGAAAATCATTTTGTATTGTGTTGTACAGCAATATTTTTGCTGAAGCAGAGCACTAGTATGTTACTAATTTTCCAAAGCGCAGAAAGTGAAACAAACAATGAAAATTCTTGTATTCACGAATATTCTTTTTGTGCAGCTTTATACTATATTACGAAAATACGGCCAATGAATTGCAACATTGTAAAACGAACTCTTTTTCGTATTTTTTCTTCACACGTATTCTTGAAGAAAGGTTTGAAATTGGTCTTTAACGACACACCGTGACAATTGATGCTTAATTACACTTAAAGTGATTTTAATTGTACTCGAGTACGCGTTTTAGTGTCCTGGAAAATTGTTAACGGAAAGTTGCCAATAACTTTTTACATAATAATAATATTTTCAAAAATACGATATCGCAGTTGATTCTCGTTAGAAAAAAGTTTTT
The DNA here is from genome assembly GCA_038098605.1 of Gryllus longicercus. Taxonomy (NCBI): domain Eukaryota; kingdom Metazoa; phylum Arthropoda; class Insecta; order Orthoptera; family Gryllidae; genus Gryllus; species Gryllus longicercus. Next base: position 361,381 of record JAZDUA010000328.1, on the reverse strand, counting down.
CTACTATCTAAAATAACCTATTTGCTTCTATTTCCAACAATCTTGCTTTGACACGCGTTCATTTCTCCCAAATACCCATTACTCTTTTACCTCATTTACACTTTCTCTTGCCAAACTTACCCTCATCAATATAAATAATCATTTCTTCGCCATTTCAATGCTTCAAAGTACTCATTCACCCTCAAATATTATCAAACACTTCCCAACAAAACTCATTCCATATGTCATAGTTTTAACATCAACACATAAATAATTTATAAAATATTTACATGAAAAATATACTTTCGTTCGAATAACCCGCAAAACATGCTTAATTTTTTACAACTAAAACAATAACTGTTTCATGCATTATTGAGCAGAACACAATTGGGCATTTATATCTTTTACGACAAAATTAAGCATATCAATCAACAAAATGACTTTTTCGCAATGATTTAATGTCCTTTGGTAACTTGATGAATTCACGCAAAGATGCAATGAAAATCAATATATCAGTTACTTTTATAGAGTGAAGAATAACTGACAAAATCATTTTTAAATATGAGCATTTCGTATTAGACAACTAAATGTAAAATTAACGAACATTTCACTCCTGTCCTACATTTTTGGTTAACTGAACAATAGATACGCAATTCTTTGCATTGATGAGTTCAATCACAGTTGTTCACACTGGTGGAGAGTAACTTAACAAATGCAATAATAAATTCCTTAATATGTGAAGTGAGGCTAGGCAAAAAATTGGAAAAGTAAATATTTCGCAAATATTTTAAGGTTTATGCCTGTAAATCATACTCTGACTTCATCTCATACTCTCATAGTTCAACTCATACTCTCAACTCCTCTCATAGTTCTCCTGACTTCCAAACCGAACCAACGAAAAAGTTTCTTCAATATTAGTTCAGTTTTTGCAGACGCTGGGGATATGGATGATGAGATGATGATGATGATAGTGAGGGATGAAAGAACGGCACACATATATAGACATGCACAAATACACTCCTGCCCGAGGACACCTTGACCGGCTCTTATCTCTATATGTTAGTATAGATTTAATGTTTATAGTCTTATTCTTGAGTATTATATTTATTGCTCTTAAGTAGTGTATGCGCCACGTTTTGAGAAACCGTTTTGCTGTATTGTTCAGGAGAATTTTGCAGCTGGAGACCACTGCTCTTTTGCGATGATCATATTTTCTACCTCCATTGCTAATATGGGTAACAGTTAAACATTAGATTCTTTAATGATGCTTACTACTAAAGTTACATTTCACTCTTTCAGGTAAAACCTCAGCTTCAACCCTTCGGGGAATACACATTGAAATATAATTTCTTAATTACATAAATCGTAATAGGAGCGTGCTTTCTAAATTTCACGTCTCTAACTTCAGTAGTTTTGACTGTATGTTGGATTGTCATTGATTCAGACAGCTTCTTCTCGTATAAGACATATTACAAAATTAAAAATAGGAAACTTACGAAAATAAGAACGTATACACCTGAAAATAGAATTATTATAGGAGACGTTTGAGACAAATCTTTTTTATGCATAATTTGTGTAATATGATCTTCACGACATACATGTATGGATCACGATATTTAAGTTCTGAAAAGCGTGACCCAAAACAGTTAAACTAAATTTAACGAACAATTATCCCTTTTTCCTCTGCAATATTTCTGTCGGAATTAGCGACTCAAATATCTTCGAAGTGTCTTTTTACTTTCGACACGAACAATCGCGTGAAGCACGAGTTCCTTTGACTTTAATATCCACAAAAACACGGCACTCTCACACTTCAAATCGCCCAGTCTGGTTCCTGTTCGTGCTTAATGCACGCGTGCTTAATCATGATTTGGAAAAAGGTAAGAGCTTCATGTAACGGATTCTTAACAGTGAAAGGTTTTTGTACGATTTACCGAGTCGCAAACTCCAAGTGATCGATTACAGAAAACAGTTTTTGAATACATTCAATGCACGAATGCCTTAGACGCACGGACTGACGGTTTAATAAAAAAAAACAACATTATCGGCATCAGAGATAGAAAATATGTGTAGCTGTCAGAATTGGGAGAAGACATTTTGCACGATTACAATTCGTAGTAATCCAAAACGGGATGTAAAATTAGCGATGATGAAATTTCCAAGATCCAATGGGACATGGGAGAACACAAAATGAGTATTGTGACAAGAGCGCAAAATTATCCCGAAATTGCATCGTTTGATATCAAAAATATTAATGCGATGTGGATGAGCTCTTGGCGTTACTGACTAGGCGCTGACTAGGCATCAATAAGCTTGATTATGTCCGAACGTGAATGCGTGTTATACTGCGAACGCGATTGTGTAAAAATAATATTTTTAGAGAGAGGCAAACATATTGCTTGCTTCATCGTGCACGTTGTTACATTAAAAAAACGGAGGATTAAACCAATAACAGTAGTTTATTGAATAAAGTAAATACAAGTACACCATTCAAACCGTACCGTTGACCTGTTAGAAATAGCCAACTTTGTAGTGACGTTGTTACCACCAGAAGGTGTACCTGTTCATAGCATAGTCACCGTATTCTAGAAGAGTAGTACGAAGGCAGAACTACGTCGGAGGCAGAATATTCACGTTCGCACTCACACTCAGACATACACACATGCTCCTTATGCATCCATAACACACGGCCTATCTAACTGGGGTTCTCGACACTACATATTGCATTTGACCGCAAGAAAGGGGGAACGAGATCAGTGTTCAAACTCACCATATTACGAAATTCAGATTTCTTAAGAAGTAATTTTAAAGCTTTTCTGATCGATTTTCCAAGATGCTTCAGAATCAAGACGATTTTCCTCACAAATGCAGTCGTACTGTCATGAAGAGGTATGCACATTATCCGGTGCTAGATCCGAGGCGGAGACATGTTAGGAAAATATCTCCGCACCGAGCTGAATCACGAGCAACTGTTAAAAATTGCCTTAGTGTTGGTTGTAACCATATCACTGGGAAAGGTTGCAACCATATCACTGTTGTCCAGGGGGCAACACTCCCAGCATCTGTTATGATTGTAGTGAGTAAGCGATTTATGGTTTCGTTTGTCTCAAGATACAGTTCGTTCTAGCAAAATAATTTCTGATGCTAGCACTCTCACCACCTACTTGCGGACAGACTTTCCTGGCGCACGTTTTTTTATTACCCACAATAACGATGCAATATAGTTGTACATGGTATATTTATTGCATTATCGCATTATGCAACGCATTTTCTTTTGGAGTGCATTGGAATTTCTCTGAGATAATCCATCACGAAATCAAATAAATCTACGCGCAATGCCATCTAGATGAACAAAATGATGGCATGCAATGTTGCCGTCATCTTATCGTTGTCAAATGCTTTGGGCTGTCTCTCTTACTGTCGATATTTTAATATTAAACAGTAATATAAGGCGTTTATTTTAGGAGCTCTTGAAACCATATTTTTTTCACAAACCTACATCACCCATCACCAATTCGTATCTGCAAATTTTCTTTGACTCAATTGAGTAGTACTCACCTATGTCATCACCAATGATGATAAAATGTGACTGTAAAAGATTGGATCAAGCACAAGAATCATGAGATCGGGATATTCGGGCGTGAAAAAGAAGCAGAAGAAAAATAATAGGAAATAAAATAAGAAATGGAATAAAAGTATAATAGCTAAATTATGCTGACATGCGTGGTATTGCAAATAAATTATTTCATTTTCAAAGAAAAATAGATGGAATGTTTTGAAATAAAGGTAAATCTAATATAATATGATTTTATGCTGACTCAAGGGTCCTGATCAGAGCGCTTTACGCCACGGCGCTCTCTACGCAATCTGCTGCACACTGAAGTACGATTACGAAGACTCTTTATTGCGTATTCTGCCCCTGCGATTGTAAAATTTCTTCCGGGAGAGACAGACAGACAAACAAAGGAAGACAGTGACGCAGAGTGAGAAACAACCAGAAACAGAGTCAGAGAAAGAGAGTGAGACGGAGGGAGACACATAGAGTCGGGGAGGGAGACAAAGAGAGATACACACACAGAAAGGTACGGAGAGAGAGAACCAAACTCGCGAGAAAGTAATTCGTCTATTGAAATTTTGGCAGAGCGTAACCTAAAACGTGATTAACAATCAAGTGACTAGTAACATGTGAAGTGTAATACATTGCAATAGCGAAGCATTGCCGGGGTCCACTAGTGGTTGATAAAATCAAGTCTTTATATCGAGTTTCGTAATAAAAAATACGCCAGAAAATATGAACAAACAAATATATGAAAAATAAAAATCAACAAACATATTATAGAAATGGACTTATTTGAACCTCATCGATTCGTAAAATGCCTTTTTATTCCGAACACCAGAAAAATCTCTTCCTGATATATATCTCTTTCACATGCAAAACGATAGTAAACGAATTCATCTTTCTTCCACTTATGCACCATCATTGACCGCACTTGGATAAATTTCCTCTGAGAAATGCGCTGCCGTCCGCCGGGGCGCGAAAAGGCGTTTCATCTTAAGAGGCAGCCTCTGCTCCTTGTCGGGGAGAACGATGCCTCGCCGAGTGGCCAGGCGACAGCGGAGGCGGCGGGGCCGGAGAGGGCGGCGGACGTCACACGGTCACTTTGTACTCCTCGGCCTCTTTTGTCTCCGCCGTCGCCCCCTCCGCGTCCCCCTTCCCCCTCGCTCCGCCCGTTCTCTTCGCCTGGGTTCCCTCTGACGGGGAGCGTCTACCTCGAATGTTGTGACGCAAGCTGCGAAGCGGTGCCTGGAGCTGGCTGTTGACGTGTCTGTAGACACCTACGCCGTCGCGCTGACGTGTACTGTAGCCAGGTAGATGTTGGGGGAGATCTCAAAGGGGATGGATAGTACCTGATTTGTCATTACTTGTTCCCTGGCGTGACGTCAGTTTGAATAACTAAAGAAATTTTCTGAAACATATTTTACGTTATTTAATTGAGTAGAAACTACATAATTTAAAAAATAAGTGGAAGTCAGTGCTTAACGACCAGACTAATGTTTTATTTGTTCAAAAAGTGAACACTTAACTTTTAAATTATTTTCTGCGATACTCGTGTAATAACACTTTAACACTTGTTCAAGCTTCAATACTTGACTTCATCACTTCAGAGCTTCAAAACTCAAATTAAATTCAAATGTATATCCCCCAAGTTGCAATAGATTAAGTGGTCTCGTAAGCCTGTTGGACGTTGAAATGAAAACTTTTCGCGTTGTTTTTTTTCTTTTCCCAATGACACGGGAAGAAGGAATATTTATTTTTTCTGTTGTGTACAAAAGTATTTTTAGAAAATACCAACTTTAACATATTGTTATTGATTTAAAAAAAATCAAAAACGAGAGAACATGTAACAGTCACCCTTTGATGATTTCTGTTGATAATTCAAAATAAAACACAATTACTGACTTATCTTAGTTCCTGCTAAGTACAATGTGTTTGAAATGATCGGATCTGAAAAATTACTGGCATTTTTATGATGTCTTTGATTTTTTAACATTGATATCTGATGTAAATACAGATGGTTCAAAACTACTTCTCGTGAAATAGCTTGTAAAGACAATCTGTGAGCCTTAACCTCTGCTGTTTCCATTAAAAACTCAGTTTCTTTATTTGTCGTATTTTATATTTAAAGGCACTCAAAATTGTTAATAGGTACTTAAGTCACTTGTTACGAGAACATTCTATCAGTCGTGTTGCCATATCTTGTTCTTCAGGTTCTGCGTATTCAGAAACGACAGACTGGTAGAGAGAAGTAGAGAAGTACTTCTGACATCGAAATTTGCACAGGTTACATAGCTACGTCGAGTTCAGTCGCTATCTGGAGGAGAATTATAACGGCAGGCTGCTCTGATCAGTAGTTTTACGTGGTTTCTTCGATCGATATGGGACAAATGCCAGAGCAGCAACCTAACAAACCAGCCACGGGTCAGACATGCGGTCTTTCCTTCCTCTTCCTTGTCCTATTCTTACACACACTTAAGATCATTAAACAGCACACGTGTTAGGCTTTTGGGCTTGTCTTAGCTTGGGCGGTGTCCCCGCTAGCGGGAGACAATTATATGGGACAAACCCCGAAAGCCAACGAGTAGATCGGCGCCGAATCTCATCATCGGGTGGAGGAATAATATAGCTACCTCATAAAACATGCACTACACTTTCGGGTATAATAACTATAGTCATTGACCGGGCCGGAAACCCGAAACAATCAATTCCCAGAGCGGCTAGGACATCGGCCCCACGTTTGATATTTGTGTAAACGGTCAAAGGTTGAGGCGCGAGAACGGGCAGCAGCGTGATGGAGGGCGGTGTAAACGCTGGCGGGGGCGGCGCGGGCGGCGCGGGTGGCCTGCTTTATCGACACAGAGCACGTTCTGCCTCGCGTTGTTGCGCCGCGACGTGGGATGCGTCCCGGCCGGCAGGCACCGCCTCGTACGCGCGTCTCGGAGCTACGCGTGACAGCGAGCGGCGCGGGAGCGTGAGGCCGGGGCGGGGTGGGGGAGGGAGGGAGGGAGTAAACGAGCTGCCGGACGACCAGTGGGAAGGAAACTGGAGCGACTCGTTGGGGCAGATTGACGGGAACGGTTGGAGGCGAAAATCGTGGTGTCTGCGTGATTGGCCTATGCTGCGTGGTAATGTTCGCTGAAGTTTAGAAATACGTAGCAACGGAAAATCGTAACTACGAGGGTGCTTGTAAATGACGTGTAAGATGTTTACAGAACTATGTACATTTTAAATAATAATGTTTACTACATTATCTCGTAGAATGCATTATTTATTGAATTTAATTTTGTACTTTAAAATCATCAGTTATTTTTCTTCGTTTTTTATCTTTTTCAGATATTATTCTCTCCTCGTTTTCATTTGTTAGTTTATTTCTTTCGAATGGGTCAACTATAACCTCTGGGTAGGTTAAATGAAAATGATCCGCAGCTTCCATTGGGGCTCTTTGTGTATTCGTCAATGCTTTATTCAGTTCACATTTATATCACTCATTGGCTTTGACGTTTCTTGACGCGTCCACTCTCTCCGAACCGGAGAGGTGGTTCAGTACAACTGATGTCACGGGAGTGCTTCTGACCGGAAGGTCCTAGGTTCGAGTCCCAACAGTGGCAAGATTTTCGACACTAGATTGTCAGCTAGATCGAGTTCAGGCGCTGCATGGAGGAGAATTCTAGAGGCCGGCTGCTCTCATCGGGTAGTTTTCCGTGGTTTCTCCGATCAACATCAAGCGAATGCTGGAGCAGTATCCTAACAAATGGGCCACGGACCGCACGCGATATTTCCTTCTTGGTCCTATCCTCACCCCTTGCATACATTTACACTAACATGCACGACACTTCCACACATGTCAGAAGACCAGTTGGGGCCTTGAAGCTTTCCTCGGCTGGGGCGCTGCCCTGGTAGGAGATTGGTGAAGGGGAAACCCTGCCGGCGAACGATAGGTCGACGCTCGACGGAAAGACCACAGCCACTTCCCGATATAAAACATACACTAAACTTATGGTACTAATGACCTCAGTAGTTGACGCGCTCGGAATCACAACCAACCAACAAACCATACAATCTCTGCCGTTTAAATCGTCAACTTTTTATGACGATCCTATTGTACAATTTTTCGGAGCGCTTTCATATCTAATATTTGTTTGTCGGATATGTTGAATGTTATAACATTTAGTTTGACATTTGTTCCACAGCGTTGTAATTTTCTTGTACGATTGTTTTATTTGTATTACTATAAATTTTGTTTATATTATTGTTGTTATGATTTTCTGAAACTCCAGCTGTACTTCTAGAGACAGCTACAGGATGTCAACAATAAATCCTTTCTTCTATATCTTGCCGACCCATATTTTGTCTGGACTTGTCTGGCTTCGGCCCTGCGATAATGATTGCAACGTTTCGACTCCAGAACTGAGTCTGATTTGAGTTTGTAACACGGTACCTATTTCTGAATCATCTGATTTTTCACCTAGGGACTGATGAACTACCTCTAGATTGACACTGTGCCGGGTCGTATATTCTGTTTCTGCCACACGGCAAAGTCTACTATGTAGTAGAGCACCTACCCATAATACGTTAAATTGTTTCGCCTAGTTGATTGGAAAACCGGAGAGATCATTTCATTCATATCTACAATCACATATCATTTGTAACAATAGTATCTTTGTCTTGAATGAAAATGGCGAAGCTTTCTGTCAAGTTTCTAACAAGTGTTAGCCAGAAGTCTGACGTTGGCATAGTCAGAGTGTTATCTTTCAGCTCAGCTACCAACGTGCTGTACAAATGCTTATGGATTCATTTACATAGCCTGACCTCTTTGGTAATGCCTCTTTGGTAGTGTAAGTTTGATTCAAGTACAGAGGCGTAAAGTACGTCTTTAATCGAAGAAAGTAACTGAGAATAAAATATTTCTTTGTTTCGGGAACATGGTCCCGAAATTTCTTCCACTTCGTCCCGACGTTTGTATAACCTTGGTACTAAACTGTTGGGAAGATGCTGCTGTACGTGGTAAGAGAGGTCAGTACTTTTCAATTAAAATCCTGCTGGGCAGTTGTCGTAAATTACCGGCTGAGGTGGCTCAGGGCATCAAGTGATGTTACTGCAGTGCCTCTGAGCGGAAAGTTTTAGAGTTCGTGTCCCGACGGTTGCAAGAATTTCGACTAGCTAGATAGCTGGGTCGAGTTCTGTCGCTGTCTGGAGGAGAATTCTAGCGGCCGGTTGCTCTCCACCGGACGGTAGTTTTCCCTCGTTTTTCCGATCAAAACCAGTCGAATGTCGGATCTGTAACCTAACAAACGGGCCACGGACCTCGTGCGATCTTTCCGTCCTCTTCATTATCCTACCCTCGCCGGTTACACACACACTTACACTTATATGCACTACACTACCGCACTTGCCGGGAGACCAGTCGGGAAATTAGAACTTGTGGCGGACAGGGCGAAAGACCAACCGCTGCAGCCCGTTGGGGAGAGTACCTAGATGAGGGAAACCGCTCCAGCCGACGTGTATGTCGGCGCCTGATCTCACTATACAGCAAGGAAATGAATTCCGTCACCTCCCGTAATAATAGAAAACATTCACTGCGCTTACAGAAATAATGCCCTTACTAGTTGACGTGCCCGGCAACACTAAATAGTCATTCAATCCTACACACATTGATGGCTGACATGAGCTTTTTCATGCAAATGTTATACATTTTTGCGTCTCTTTCTTCTTTTTCTACTTCTTATATTCGTATTTTCGCCTCGAAACAATGTACATTAAATTATGCAAATGCATGGTGATTCAGTAGATTGCCTTGTATATAAGATACAAACATCTACATCTTAGTGGGATTCGAACAACCTTCCGTTCCTCGCAGATCCATAGCCATTGACAGCGTTTGAGCTAAGTAGAGTAGATCTGTTGGTTTATTGAAACAGAATTGTTTTCTTTACTAGCTTCTGACAAGACTCATGAGATTAAAGCTTTTTTGTGTGTTACCTGAAATATTTCTCTCTACGCGTACAAAGAATGAGTCTTCTCAAGGAATAGGATGCGGAGCGGCGACGAGCTTTCTGTCGGCAGCTTTCTTTAATATTCACGGCCTCCTGTTGCAGAAAGGCAGGTAGATGCTGAAACACTCATGGTCGGGAGCTTAGAGCTTCTTCCGGCTGGGCGTGCCTCGCTGGTGGGAGATACCTGGTTGGAGAAACCCGGAAGTTGACGTCTAGTTTGGTTCCGGATCTCGCCATTCAGTGGGGAAGATCACTGACAACTCACGCGGTAAAACATTCACTACACTTACGTGACTAATTACCTTAGCGATTGACGCGCCCGGGATCACTAAGAACTAACTGACCAACTACATCGCTCACAATATTATTTGGACATTCGCTTTTGGGAAGAAGACATATGTTCAAAGTAAGCTTGTGTTTAATAATTTAGTGCTACTGATAATCCCCCGTTTTCTACATGCAATTTTAAAGTAATAGTGTTGGTAGATCATGAATTAGAAATATCAAACTTTCAACACCTATTTCACAGGATTTCGTCATTTGTATGTTTTATTACTACTTACTGAGACATATCTCTAAAATCCGTGAGATTTCCAGGTTGTTGAAAGGTTTTTTTAAAGAACTGTTTTAAAGGTTCTCGAAAATAATTTTTCGAAAAGAAACAACCTTGACAATACTTCTTATATAAATACAGTACTGCTGTGCTTGTCCAAATTCGATTAATTCTATCTGCTGAAGACAGATATTGTTTCTCTTTCAGGCACAAATTCCTCTTCATAAAGTATCTACAAAAACATTTCTCTGTATGCTCCTCTCTAAAAGATAGCTCATGTTCCATTTTCAAAGTTGAGCGGTGGTTCAAATGTTTTCAGATAAACACGTAAATAGATTTACAGTACTACTTTTGGTATATTACGAGCTCCGTGATTAATTGCCGCTGAAAGAAAAACACGTTTTTATATCTTGAAATACTTTGAACAAACTATTGATGCATATGTCTTTTTTTGATGAGAAACGATCTGGCAAAAATTTAGAATGAAGAGTTAATAACAAAGTATTCCTTCGTAGATTTGAGTGTTTCAGAGTTTACTACCTCTACAAACGTTTTAAACGTTTCTTTCACACCTAAATACGAATTATTTTGACCTCCCTTAGTAGCAATTTACATGATTACGTCTTGGGCTTACGTATAGTAAATATACGTGAATCATACAAATTTCCCACTGCGTGTGTAGGACCAAGCGTCTCAGGGAGGAAATTAATTTCTGTGACGCAAACTGAAGCAGAGAAAGTGCAAGGTTCAACGTTGGGAAAAGGTGAACTAGTTAAAACCTGTAATTTCCTAACATGTCTGTAATTACAGAGAAATGCTTCTATTTTTCCTTACATTTTATATGCTGATGAGTAAGGTTTTATATTTTCCTCCTTCCCTTTTATGCACTGAAATGCCTAAGTTTATGTTTATCAATAATGCAGATATTAAAACATATGATTGATTATGGTAATAGAAAGGAAAGAATAGTATTTTCATAATGTAAGAATTGTATGTTAATTGCCACGGTACTCACTTTCCATTGGATTAAAGTACGACTTTTCGGTGTGTACATTTACGAGTGATGAATTCAGACTCACATTACGCTCGTATTTGAATGGTGATGATGAGACTTCTAATATCGAAACTAGGCTATCTTGCATTCCCTTCGCAACCTTCGGAAATTTCTAGGATCATATTGGGCGACGAAAGTCATCAATATTCTATGAAAGAGAGGTGGCATGTATTTACTGCTTAGCTCGTGTTTCCTAACGTTACTCTATTGCTCAATATTATTGCGCGTAAACACTAATACATCTATATCTGAATCAGCATAATATCAATGAAATCCATTCATTCATAAATCGCCAGCTTGCAGAGCGCCTCAGTTTACACCAGGGTTCTCGAAGGTGTGACCTTCCAGCTCCCCGTGCTCGCGCCCGCCGCCGCGCCGCTGCCGCTCCGGAGCCCACGCTCGTACTCCGCCGCCGCCGCCTCCTCCTCCTCCTCGTACGCGCGCATCCCGCGGCGGCGCTGCGCGGCGCGGGGCGGGGCGGGGCGGGGCGGGCGCGCCCTCGGTGGGCGGGGCGGGCGTGCGGGCGGGGGCGGCGGGCGCCGTATCGATCGACGCGGCGCGGCGCGGCAGCTGCGCGACGGCGGTGGCGGGCGGCGCCGCCATCAGTGGCGGCCCGGCCGCCGTTGCGTCGAGAGCCGCCAGGGGCCGCCGCCTCCGCCGCCGCGGCCGCGCGCGCCGCCGCCGCCGCCGCCACCGCGATGCCGCGCGCCGCGGGCGCCGGGGCCGTGGGGGGCGTGGGCGCGCTGGGTGCGGGGTTGGCCGCCGGGGGTGCGGCCGCCGCCGCCGGAGCCGCCGCCGCCGCCGCCGGGGGCGGAGGCGGCGGCGGCGGGGGCGGGCTGTCCTCCTCGGCGCTGATGCGGCCGCTGGTCGTGCTGGCGCTGCCCGGGATGTACCTCTTCTACAAGTACAGCCAGTACCGCCGCCGCCAGCAGGAGCAGACCCGGCGGCGCGTGGCGGAGCGGGAGCTGCAGCACCTGCACCACAAGATCGTGAGTAGCTCTCCGCCGCCCCCGCCGCCCCCGGCCCGCCCGGAGCCGGCGCCCGGGGAGTAGTCGCTGCCGAGTAGAGCGTAGAGCCGCGTGGAGCGGCTGCTCGCGCGCCGGCCGAGTGCGAGTAGTAGAGTGTGGTAGTCGTGCGGCGCCGTCCCTCCCTCGTGTGGCGGACGGGGAGTGCGCGAGTGCGATGGTAGTGCTTGCGAGTAGTTGGATTGTGCAGTGCGAACAGTGTATAGTTTTGCGGAGTATTAGTGTTGCTCGTACTTCCTCTTAGACTTGTGTAGATGCAGAGTAGCATCCAAGTCCCGTGTCTCGATTTCCTCTAACTCATTCTATCTCGTTTTCCACGAGTGGTGTGAAGAGGTGAAAGAGAGACAGCGGCTCTTTGCCTGCGAGTAGAGTGCGTAGTGTGTAGTGTAGGCTGCAGTGCGATGTAGTGGTTGGTGGTGGTGGTGGTGGCGGTGGATGCGGAGGAGGCACAGTGCGTCGGCGGCGCGCAGCGTCCCTGGAACCGGGCGTGCGTGTGACGTCACCACGCTCTCCAGCGCCGAGAGTGAAGGTGTTCCAACCTGCAGGGGATTTGGACCTTGGTAGAAATCGCAAACCCCCTCCCCACAAGAATAGCGAGAAATGAATGGCTACCATGATAAATTAAAATATATTATTCATGCAGTACTAGAAATGCCATTATGATATTTTTGAGGTGCAAATGTACAAATCTGCAGTGCACAACGCCGGTAAAGAATGAGTGATTTAATCCTTTAATGTAAATATATGGTAAATAATGAATTATGTATTAAAGCTACGAACTCAAGTCATTGAAGTTATGTAGTGGATGAAAGTATGATGAAGATGAACGTTTGTTTAAATCGTGCGAATAACTTATGTTACATAAAGTGATACAACGAAAGTGCGTATGACATATTTTCAAAATATATCGGTGAAATGTTCATGAGTTATATGTTTGTTTTGAAACAATTGATTTTGAGAGATAACATTACTGCTGACCTTTGGTGAAGGGGCAACATTACATTATTAAATTGTGTTCGTTGTCCAAGAATTCTATTCAATGATGTATATTACAAAGAAAGATGACACATCACGATACGTGTTGATATGGTAATTTTGATTTCCCTGGAGACTCAAGGAAAGCGCCAAAATGAATTTGAGAATAACTTTCATTTCTTTCATTTCTCATATTTATTGCTTATTTTAAGATTTTATTAGTTTTTGTATAATTTAAATAACATTTATACAACAGTTTTCTTCAGTGATTGAACAGTGAGATCAACGATATCTCCTTTTTTAAATTAAAAATATTTAACATATACAAACAAGAACCCGTTGAGAATCATTAAATTTAAACGATGAAATTTCTTGTGTGAGATTGGACCGTTTTTTTATTTTCGTCCTTGTATTCTACATTATTTGATTGATGATTTATTAGAGTGAAATGATTTTAATCTATTACACAAATATGTTCATTTGTCAATGTCATTGGGTCATAAAGACAATAATATATGGATATAGGAAACACCCTTCAATGTTGTATCGCCATACAGAGAACAATAATATTTATGTTGTGTGCGTTGTGATAGGGCAATGCTTATGGGAGGGCGCATTTTTTACAAGAACTGAAAGTATTTGCTCAGTAAACAAGTTAATGAAGAGACGCAGCAAAAAGAGATGATATGCAAAAAGTAGATTTTTTAAGTTAGAAAAAATGACTTTAAAAATAGCGATTCAGTAATTAATTCAGACAGAAATATTGTTCACCAAATTAAAGGTTGTTTTCATTCATCTTTCTTGTCGTTTCTTCACTCATGAATTCTATACGAGCCATGCTCTACATTTCATTCATAGTTTTCTTAATGTCCTTGAGTGCAGAAGTTATACGACACTGGCACAATAGTTAAAATTAAAAGGAGAATCAGGAGACATGCTGCTGAAGCTTGAAGAAATGTTATCTGGTTCCATCTTCCCTTAACGTTCTGATCACTAAAATGATGTTCCACAAGAGAAATAGTACTGTATTCAAATGACTTGTTTTGTTTTTATGCTTCATTTTGTATTTTTTTCTCGTCAAAAACAGGAATATCTGAAATGGAAATTAACATTTTGTTAACTGGTCAGATCCAAGACGTCCAATTTTATACGTTTGCAGCATAAATATCGTTACATTTATGTCAGAAATTGAACATTTTTCAAGCAATATTCGATAAATGTGGCCTCTGCCATAGATGAAAGAAAAGGATGCTGCATTGCAACAGCTCATATCGCTTCATTTTATTCCAAGAATCTACTATGAGTGGCGATGTTACGACCATTTTTCAGCCAATACACAATAGAAGCTACTGTGACGAGAGATAATACCACTCTGAGGACGTTTATGGGACTTTTATTCATCTCCATTTGATTGGTCATAAAACAAGCATTTTAGGAGCCGTATGGGGGCAGTTAAGTGGTAGCTTTTAAAAAAGAAAGTAATCAAGTCTAGTGGCGCATTGTCTAATGGTATTCATGAAGAATTTACATGATGATAATGAGAAGTTAAGCGATAACTTAGTTTACCCTCTAGCCAGACTAATTTGATTGCATGGTTGGAGTTTAGAAGCTGGAATTATTCTGTTTATAATATAGGGATAGTAGTGGAATGTAATCGAGAAGGGTTTGGTATACGACTATTCCTGTGTGTGTCTTGTATTACGTGACATTCGTTTCTGAATTATATTCTGTTAATTAATTCACACTAAATGTTCTCCTGAAATACTTCTAAATGAATTTCGCCTTCCCATAACGTTAAAGATTTTAAATTATATTTTCAGTAATTCAGGCTCTAGAAGACGTTTAAGATAGTACCATTATTTAATCAACTGAACAGATATTTCCACTTTTAAAAAGGGTCGATAATAAAAATCAAATAACAGGATATTCTTACCAGATTTACCCCTCTGTTTTAAAAAAAAGTACTTATACTGGAAAATTACTTTGTAAAGGTGATATATGTTGGAATAAAATTGCATGGAATATGTGAAGATAGTGTAAACTACGTAGAGAGGTTATTTTTGACGATGACTCTTTAATTATTTAACTAGCATCCGAAGAATCCCAATGGACCAAAGCTGGAAAGTAGCAACATTGTTAGAGCAAAAAAAGATACGAGAATAGTAAGACTGTTTATTTGGTTTTGATAAATAGGGCTGTGTAACATATATTAATGAAAATAAAAGTGTTGCGGCGGGACTCATCTCTTTCTTCACAGGTAACAGTCACAATCGAAAATTAATAGAATGCAAAACATTATCGTAATATACATATTTATAGTTACGCCTACTTAAAAGTAAGAATCTTGATTGAGAAGTTGTGTAAGTATACAATGTAAGTACTAAGAAAAGCAAAAATACTAACTCTTCATTTAAGTAATATGATCATTACGAAATAATTCAAAAGAGGTAATATACAAAACAAATCATTCCATAATTTTACGATTGAAGTATAATTTCTGCCCAAAACAAACAAGCACGACAGAAAAAAAACGAAGATACCATTACATAATCTCTCTTCAAAAATGTCCCAATCAATCCTTCAATCCGTATCTCCTCGTAGCCGTCGGAAAACACAAAACGATGAGGAGAAATCGAGCTAGTGCCGTCGCAATCGGGCCCGCGCACGTGGCGCTGTGCGCAGTGGGATGTGCGCGGTGCGATGTGCGCGTTGCGGCGGCGGTGCGGCGCAGCCCCCAGCGGGGCGCGCGCACCCCTGGTCTAGCGCAGTGCCTCCGCTCTCGCTCTCGCTCTCGCTCTCTTGAAGCGAGGGCGAAGTTTAGGGCTACATTAAACTGCCCGGGCAACAGGTACGACAGTCATAGCCACTATTCAAGACGTAGAATGTTGTGTATAGGGCATATGAATGGGATTTTAGTGACGGGTAACATATTTTAGTTGGTTTGGGCCTTTTGTTATATCCATGTAAGCCAAATACATGGGATGGTTCTGAATAATTGGGACAAATGTTCAGAAACTAACCATGATGCCCACGTTTTTGATGTTTGTCTCTGGTTGTTAGGCACCTTCAGTGCACATGTGTTCTGATGGTCACCTGATGCCGTCAAGATTTCGTATGTAGTCGGGATTGCCTCCCATTCAGAGCCAAATATCACATGTAACTCTGGTACATGGAATTTTCCATTCGATGTTCACTGGCAAAAAGTGATCATTGTCAATTTCACTACCTATCCTAAATGCTTGTGACTTTTGTTCTGAGACTCTTATACATTTCCAATAAGTGTAATTAGGTGTTGGAAGCTGATTTATTATTAAGGTGCTGGTAATGATTTTGAAAGTATTACCAAATATATTAACAATTTCGTCACAATTTTCGTAACGCTTAATTGCTTTTGCTACGACTAAGTCAGTACTAATTCAGTTTTAAATATATGACTCACCGTTAAACTGATGTAGGGTGTCCCTTACCCAGTAATACGTTTTTATTCATAAAAACATTTTCTTCTCCTTCTCCTTCTCCTTCGTTTATGCTTCTTCTCCCTCTGTCGACTTACAATAAATCAATCTCTGATTGAATCGACATCGACTGAATAATCGGGAATCTTGTTAATCAGTATCTAGAATCAATATCAGCAACCTTTTGTTTTAGAATGTATGAGTTGAGTTTTTGCCAGAAGCGCTCGTGCCCTCAGATGTTGGTGGTTCACAAAATACTGTCAATGAGAGGGAGAATCGACATACTGAAATAGAAATATAACGTTTTTATCGTTTCACAAATACACAGTTCTTACATATTTTGCACCACAATTCTTATTTCAAACACTGGATCAGGGTGACTTATTTACATTGGATGCTATCTGTAGAGCTATTTGCGTATTAGTGCCTTGTTTCATCAGCTTGCTAGCGTTGTTCCCTTCAATGCCGAAGAGTGGGAGGCAGTGACCCGCCTCCGCTCTGATTGATTGTGTCTAACATGCTTTGCGCCCTCTATCTCCGTCTGCTTGCAGGCAATGGCTTGTCATCGCCGACGCTTTAGCATGCTGGGTTGCGTGAATGAACGCGGAGTTAACCACCAGGTCTGAAACGCATGCGTCGATCATACTTGTCGAGCCACCAGTGTCCGACCGTCACTCCGATCCTTTCGAGTCTTCGAATTGAGACAAATGAGGCGTCTCAGTCGCCTGGCGTGGAACTGGTCATTGCTGTGCGGATCCATCCAGAAGACTAAAATAATTCTCTAAAAAATGTGTTTTTGGTTTTCTGAAGCAACTAACAAGCGTTTTGGGTGACATACGTCACATAAAGAGGTAATTAAGAGCTAATTTCTCTCGACAAGACCAAGGATTGGCTCAATTCTAAGCTAGTTCCCTAGTCAGGAAAAACACTATTTTTCCTGGTTTCAATGCACCTCGGGGTAAATTGGTGTAACGCTGTGAATTACTATTCTCTCTTTTCAGCGTTTACATGAATCTTTAAGACATAATTAATCCAATTGACGAAAATCAAACCTAATTATGTAAAGTGAAAAAATCTAATTAAGTATTTTTATCGATACTTCTTCATGTATCTTTCCTAATTCGAAAAAAGATGAGAACGGTAACCGTCATATGTTTAAAATGTATTTTATTATGAACTTCCAAAGCACAAATAAAACTTCTAATTATGAAAATATCCACCGGAGACCCCACGTCAAGGAAATTCTCTCGTATCGGATTTACAGTTCATGCAATAATATTTTGATATAAAATAGACTTACGAGGTTAATGTCGTAAGTACTCATATTATATATATGAAACTTTAGTAGCGAAAGAGTTTGGTTTTAGCCTGAACGTGCTATTACCGGCAGAAGTCATCGATGTATTCCATTTTCCTTACCCAGTACGCCTTATCACAGCTTACAAGAAACAGTGAACTGGTATAAATCAGTTCTCGAGATGATCCAGTTGGTACGTAGAATATTGATTGATAGGATTCAGTTACGTTATTAATGTTTATTTTTCACTGATTATGTCAAAATGAGGACATTGAAAGGCTAATAAATATGTTCTAAATGCATAATATTTTGCCTTTTTTCCAAAATGCTATCACTTTTGTATTGCAAGTAGGAAATGATAAATAAATGTTACTTACAATTATTAAATTTATAAAGCGAGTGATTATTTACGTAACTTCAGGAATCTTATTACATAATAATTGTATTATCAGGTGGCCGTAGAATCTCCAATTAGTCCTTCAATTAGTGCATTCAAAAATGAGAGAAGTTGAGAGGCATATTGTACTTAAATTGAAGTCACGGAGGTTAAGCAATTCGAGACATCGCAGGTTCCTGATTGGATGTTCGTCAGGGAACTCCTAGATCTCACGGCGACGAATCCCGGCCGAAGGGATAAAAGACAACAACTGTTTATGACTGACTAGAATAAAGGAGGATTACTCCAAAAAACAGTCCACGCCAGTAGGTAGCTACGTAATAAAACTTTGGTACAAATTGTAACAGAACTTAAAAAATAAACTAAAAAATATATCGTCGTCGACGTTTGTGTTACATTGCTTAGGTTAAGATCGGCCGTCCTTCTCTTGTTCGGCTTCGATAAGAGCCATGCGAAATATTTGTAGGGCGACCTAGAATCCACAGGACGAGGTTGAAACCGTCGCGCGTGTGAATGGGCTCTCTGTGAGCGGTAGATAATGAAGAGGAGAGGCAATCGTTTGTCAACGTCAGCACTCCATTCATTCGATATTCCCACTCACCTATTTCTTTTGAATCGCTAGATCTGTTCGTATTCTTCCGCAATAATTAGTTCAAACCCGTGGCTGTTCTCATCGCGCTTGATCTACCTTTTAACCTAACTCCTGCATGTGGGGTTTTATCACATAGTATCGACCTGAATTAAGCACTTTGGTTTGAAGTTAATACACAATTTACCGGGTAACAAAACGTTCTTGCTCTATGTGTGATTATTGAATGCATTATTAAATTACTTACATGAAATTGTTGATTTTATAGATAATAGTATTTTTTAATTTTATACAGTCAGATTCTAATATTTTTATAACATTACATGGCACATGTAATAAAATGTGTCTAGAGCAAATCGCAATGCAAAATTTTCAGCATGTGAAACTTCAAATTGGTAATTTTTCCATTCTATAACTTATTGGTGTCTCAGTATTGTCATCAGAAAATGCTTGCACTAAACAATTCTAAAAAGATAAATTAGTGGTGCTACAGAATAACTCAGACTTTCCCATATTAGTTTTCTATTTCCTTTGGCCTCAGCTAGCTATTCGGACTTGCCCCATCCTTTCACAAGCTGCCATCTATCGCCGCACAAGGTACATTTTCTTCATATTTTCTTAATTTTCGGTTTACTAATAGTACAACAGAAATATTATTTTAAGAATATTAAAGGACAGTAAAATTTCGTTCTTAATGGCAATTTTCTTTGAAAAGTATTGGAACCGTTTTCAAGAAAATAGTGCTAAAGCGCTACTGTTAATTCGAAATTTAAAGCTCTTTTTCTTACAAAATTCTTGGGTTTTCGAAACAGTTCTTTCAAAAAACTTGATGTACTTTACCTGAAAAATACAATTATGTTTACAAATTCCTGAAAATATGCATATTAACACCGTGAGAGATCTAATAAAAAATTACATTAGTGTAATTTCTGAAAAGAAAACTTCATAGCAATCAACTTAATGTCATATTAAAGAGTGAAATTAGAACTACCTTTTAGAAAAGTTTGAAGAAACATTTGGAGCCGTTTTTGAGAAAATGTCGTTTGAGCGTTTCTCAAAATACGAAATTTTGCGTTAGTTTTCACAGAAAACGGTTGAGTTTCGAGAAGCTTTATATGATATTATTGAAACCACATGTACTTATAAATACAATAATGAGAATAAATTGCCGCTAGTATAAATATTAGAGACGTGAGAGACAAGCCAAAAAATTACATTTTTTGAAGTTTTGAAAAAAGAAAACAGAAGAAGAGAGCAATATGACGTTTATGTCGTCTTATAAAGTACTTTTAGCACTACCACTACCGAAAGTTAAATGACAAAATTTGGAGCAGTTTTTCAGAATATCTTGTTTTGCACATATTTCTCGTAATATGACGCGAAAACGACTAACATTTTCAAAAAATTTCTACTTGATCTTAATGAAACAAAGAAAGAGAAAATAAGAGCAACGAGAACAAATTTTATTTGAAGAAAAAATCCTAATCGTCAATTTTGTAGTTCTAGGTGGACACCTGAAAAATTCTGAAATTTTGAAATTTTCGAAAATTTAGAGATAAACCTGAAACTCGGACGTATGCACCTTTACAAACACATTTTACTCTATTCTTGCAAGAAATTAAAAAAAAACATTTGGAGGTGTTTTTAAAAATGACCGGGGGGCTTTATGTAAAATACCCATTTACATTTAAACAGTGTATTTCAAAATATCAAAGATTCGACACGAGTCATATCGACAGGGGTTTCTTCCTTTTGGAAAAATTCTACGTGTGGTTTAGTACTAGTTTTGCGCTAGTAGTGTGTATTTTCGTTGAAATCTCGAAATCGATTTTTCACAGCATTACATAACTTTACCTGTACTACGTGTAATTCACCGTATATACGTACGTATACGGGAAAGTAAAAGTACAGTTTATAACACCGAGTGAGAAACGTTTTGTGTGTACTGCTATGAGAAACTTTACTATTTAATGTCTAAATAATAGTTTATAAACTAAAAATATACTGATAAATCACCTAAATTGGGCTCTCCAGGACATAGCTAGGTCGAATTAAACCCCCTGAGGGGAATTTTACACTTACTAGACTGACACTTACATACTGTACACTACTACTCTACTGGGGAGGTCCGTCGGATGCGTAGGGATTATCCCAGCACGGCGGTACTGGGGGAGATATCTAGAGAAAGAAAACTCATTCATGTCGACGAGCTGGTCGACTTGGATCCTGCTTTACATTGGGGGAGAAATACCAACACGTCCCTTGATATAACCTCCACTACACTTACGGGAATAGCGAACCAAGACGTTAACTCTCCGGGAATCAATGTTGTGGAGTCGCGATAATCCGAGATAATTATTGCTGATGGTAACTCGGATTACACAAAAAAGGGAAATAGATAACGAAATTTTCAATTATAGTTTATAACGAAGTCCAATTGAAGGCGCAGGTGCTATTAAAATTACAGATACATACATGTATACATACATATTTGAGGGCCAACCGCTCTCAACAATGTAATCACAAGACTGACTCTCACTACCTACATTGAATCACTGCGCACCTATCGCCGCACACGTGAACTTTGACGCAGTGTTTCCAATCCGTAAAGAAGCGGCTCTAGATTATCGCCGCTTGTTTGCTTGTTTAGTTGACTTGGCTAACATCATTTGTTTTTGTTTCATCACAGAA
Organism: Gryllus longicercus; assembly: GCA_038098605.1. NCBI lineage: Eukaryota > Metazoa > Arthropoda > Insecta > Orthoptera > Gryllidae > Gryllus > Gryllus longicercus. Next base: position 339,814 of record JAZDUA010000328.1, on the reverse strand, counting down.
CACCGAGGCTCGCATTACCGCGTCTCGACCGTACAATCTCAGCCTATGAAAGCATTCAAGCCACTCGGACCATCACCTCGTATCCGGGGTTCGGAGACCTCCCCGAGTGCGGGCGAGAGGGCGCGGGCGGTGCGAGGGCGACGGCGGGAGGCGCCCGAAATAGGCGCAGCGGGGAGGCGCGAGGCGAGACGGGGCGGGGCGGGGCGCCCCGAATGACGGGCGTTCGCCCCTGGCGTGTCGCCCTCCGCGCCTCGCGCTCGTTTGCCGCTTCCGGCGCATCCTCAAGGACGGCCTCCGTGGGCGCGGAATGGCAGGATGGGATCTGCGGTGGGGTTCAATTAACCGCTGTAAGGGTATTTGCAAGATTTCGTGTTGCAATAATGAGTGATTATTTAGTAAATTTATGTAGTTGGTATTGTAGGGTCGCCTTAATCCGACTTTTAGCGGTGTTCCCAGGCCTGCGATCTTTTTTTATTCATTATGCACTCCTGGGGGTAAGCGAGACGTGTGGCGAGGATGATTTGTTCGCATCACCGAACCTAGCTTCCTTTGCCCGCCTGATGTTTCTCTTTGGTTCAACTGCCACAGAGCTGATTTGTATTAGAAAGCGGCTTCATTTTTCCCTCGGTCGGGAATCGACCCTCGGACCGTATTACTGAAAGCTAGCAAGCTGTCCATGAGCCACCTGAGAGACCATTTGGTAAATGCTTGTTATAGTACATTCATATTATTATTATTATTATTATTATTATTATTATTATTATTATTATTATTATTATTATTATTATTATTATTATTACACATATTATATTTAGATGTGATTTCTCACCTCTTGAGTACTACACAAATTAAAAGAAGTAGCAACCAGTCAAAGAGCTGAGAGAAGCTGGGGCTTACCTCCAAAGAAAGAATGGAGTATAAGGAGTATAATTTTGCCTTTTTTAACGATAAATTACACATGATGATTATACTATATAATATAATGATAATACTATAAATATATATAAATTTTAGCAGCTTCCTCTGCACAAAATGTCAGTCAAATAACAGCCAAATAGCAAATATAGCAGCATTATTCCACTTGCTTTCATTATGTCACCACTGCATAGGTCCAAATGTGAAATTTCCCCTGATTTTGTAAATCGTGAGTGAAGTTTGTTTGTTTGATTCTCTCTTTTCTGACTTTCTCTCCCTCCCTCTCTCTCTCTCTCTCTCTCTCTCTCTCTCTCGATGTGGCGTTGGCATGAAGCTTGTTTCTGCAATATTACATTTTGCAAGATTTGTGAAGAAAACACTTTTTGATATGTAACGCCTTCATGATTATGTAAAATACTTCCAAATTTAAAGCGATTTAATTACCTACCCTCGGAATTGCGAGAAACGTCAGTAAATGAAAAGGGAGAAACCTGGAGAGCAGGTCTAAGAATAATTGTTCCTATTCGGGTGCCCACGTAACATTGCATGAGACGTTTATGCAGCGTTGCCACATCGACATCGGCATTCAGTGAAGCGTAGTAGCAAGTAGAAAGCGGACGTGACTGAATATCTGGATAAAATACTAAACTGGACTACATCTCACCATTCATTTTAGGTAATTCAGGATATTTAAAAAATCAGAAATAACGCAATGAAATGTTTGTATAACTTAAACAAAGAAATAAAAATCTATCATAAAATATCAGGTATTTACTTGTCTTCTAACCCAGACGTCAGTTCAATTTTTTCGTATTTAGGCAAGAATAGAGTAGAATAACGAATGGAATTGGGAAGACTTTTTGAAAACTTGCCAGCATACTTCAAAGGGGCGTTTAAAATCATTCTTGTAAATGTGACTGACTAGAAACAACGTTTTCTTTAGAGAAGATATAGGGAGTTCTATAAAACTCCGAAGGAAGTATTTCCGAGAATGAATGGCATATATCCGTTCCTCCATCGCTGAAACGTGAGATCCGGAGACAAGTGGTTAGCGGAGTCTCCCTCTCCATGAATTTTCGAAAGCAGGGCACCACCTCAGCCTGAACAAACTCGTAGCTTTTGATTGTTCGCCTGAACTGTGTGGTAGTGTAGAGCATGAAAGTTAAGTATGTGTGTGGAAGGTGAGAGGATAGGGCAAATATGAGGAAGGAAAGATCGTGCTCGGTCCTTAACCCGTTGGTTACGGACGACTCCAACATTCGCCAGGTATAGATCGTAGAAACCACGGAAAACCGCCGACCAGACCAGACGACCATCAGAAGTTTCTCATCCAGGCCATGGCTGCATTCGGCCTACCTGTGTACACTCTGTAATCCCGCCTTCATCCGAACTCCTAAATCTGAAAGATCTGCGGGAGATACTTGGAGGAAAAACGCACTGCAAGCCGATGGGAAGATCAGCGACGAATCTCACCGTCCTGCGGAAAGGAACACCGCCGCCTCCCGCTATTAAAAATCTTTCACTACACTAACAAATTAATGACCAAATCAGTTGACATGCTCGGGACCACGAATCGCACTACGCCGTCTCGGCCGGTGCGTGCAGGCCGACCGTCTTGCCGTGCCCAGAGGGCGCCTCTCAATCAGCGTCGGTGCGGCCTCCCACGCGCCTGGTGTCGCCTCGCGTCGGGGCCACGTGGCGCGGGGGCGCAGGTGCGAGGGGAGAGCGCCGCGCTGCGAAGTTACGACGAGGGGCGGGGGCGCCCCGGGGCATAAAGCGGCGCGAGGCCAGGCGGAGGTGAAGGGGCGGCACGTGGAGGGCGCCGAGGCATTCGGGCGGCACGTGGACTCCTTGGGAGCAAGGTGGCGTAGGGGCTTGTTAGAATCGGACAATGGAAGCCTGTAGTTTTTTGCGATGTATGCTCCAGGGTGGAAACGGTATTTTTTGACTTATTCTCGTTTTTATCAGGCGCACAAAGCTGCGCTGTAATACCATTAGGATACGCCTGAATGAAATACTTTTAAGATCCTCTATTTGAGTGGATTTGCTTCTCCAACTCCAAGATTACCTGCTTTTGAGGCTGATGCCTTAGTTGTACGCCTCTCAAGTCTACGCGAGAATTTTCTCCTCAATTTCCACGGAAAACTACCGATCCGAGTAGCTGGCCACCACATTTCTCTTCAAGACAGAACGATAATTCAACATAGCTCTCTAGCTGACCGACTTGAGGTTACATACACTACTCTACCACGTATGGGGAGCTCAGAACCTTTTCTGGTACGGCTGTGTCCCGCTGAGGGGGAAAATTTCACATGAGGACGAGGTGGATTTCATCATCGGGGCAGGAACACCGATACCGACGTATAAATGTATGTATGAATGTTCTTGGCTCGACAGCCCGTGAATGGGCTCAAAGTCCCTGCCTCGCGACCATGGGTTAAGGGGGTTTGTGTGGTTGGCACATAGATATCCCCACGTCGTATTCCGGTCTTCTTATCATGATAAGTAAGATTATCATCTTCACACAGCAACATATACTGGAACATGCAAGGAAAACGCACACTATAATCTTGCCTTACCGGGAACCGAACCCTGGGCCCCGAAGTGGAAAGTGAGCACGCTGACCAAGAGCTAGTCACGAGGCACTGCGTAAATACTTTCACTACATTAACGGAACTCATGACCACATCAGTTGGTGTGCCTGGAAAAACGAATCTATCTGTGAGTTTCCTCGGAATACGAGTTTGTGTATGTGGGGAAGAGGAATACCGCCACGATGAAGCCGAGACTCAACTCCGTGTCTTAGGAGTAAGGATTCCCCGGAGGTGGGGGATTGTGGGATCTCCGTCCATCACCTCACATCGCAATATGGTATGGTTTGAGGGACTCATTTTTGTGGCTAGATTTAATAACTGTGAAATGTGAAGAATTATATAAATATAAATTCAACCCAGTCATTACAGTGATGAAACCACGCAGAATTTTGAAGGAAGAATACTTTTAAAATTAAAAAACCTTTTTTTAAACTTAAATAATGAATTTATATATTCTAGCTAAACTCTTACTACTCGGTATCTAATTCTATTGCATCCAATAGATGTAATGGAATTATATCTTCTAATTTAGTAGTATCGTTATTCAATTTATCTTCTCCATCTTTTCACTTTCTTTCTTTTTCAGAAATTGAAAATGTGACCGTGAATGTCATAAAGGAAAACACGCAATCATCAACTGTGAAAGAGCCCGTGTTGTTCACGATTGTCGCAACTTTTATTTCCCCATAAATAAACTCCATCACCATAAATTAATTGAAAATATTATTTCTAAAGTAATGTTTATTTATAATTTATAATTTTCCTACTAGAATATTATTAAAACTATTTTACATCATGATATTAAATATTGTGTTAAAAACGACGTTTATTATGTGCTAAACTATACAAAACCATGGACTCGATTCGAATCTATCTTGAACGAAAATACTGAATTTGAGAATTTTACTTCCCTGAAAATTGTATTGCTTGGAGATTCACCACGTTATAAGCAAGCTCTTCTAGTGTTCTCTTGCAAACTTTCTCCAGTTGATGGGATTACAAAACAATGGAGAATACCATAGGCCGCTGCTCAAGTTTGCGGACTATTGTGGATGGAGGCAAATCATTTCCACGCATTACGAGTTCTCATCGGCCACGGCCCTCAGCTTTGTCTCTCGCGCCCCAGGGCACAACATAATTTATCACACGACTAGCCCGAAGTTGGCCAAGGAGGAACTCGAGAAGCACTGAGGAAACAACAATATCAAAGGGAAAGGCCGAGGAAGATCCATTAAGGCAAAGTGATTAGCACGACAGAGGCAATAACGACGGCGAAAGGCCTCTGTTTTGTAATAGATAGACGCAATATCTATTTACGTTGGATTAGGTCAATGGCAGTGAAATACAGCGCAGAAAATAGTTAAGGCAATGGATTCATTATCATTGTTTAAGAAGCGAGTACAAGTAATGATAGCCGTAACTGAGAAAGGAAATAGCAAGGCAGATCGTTGAGACATGGACGAAATGAAGGAACCTGTTAAAATACACTAATCAAACTACTGAGAAGCAGGTATAATTTCCGTAATGAATAAGAGAAGTGTTTCAGATGTTCTGTAATCTATACAATACCAACATATAAGATAAGATGCATTAGGTAATAAATCCTTTAGATTATGGAGGGGATTAATCGAAATCAAATATTAAATATACGTAAAAGAACGAAAACAGGAAGTACTACAACTAGGAATATGACTAATAATAATAATAATAATAATAATAATAATAATAATAATAAGAAGAAGAAGAAGAAGAAGAAGAAGGAGGAGGAGGAGGAGGGGGTTGCGGTAGCTGTCGTCTACGCCGAGGAGACTGCACGTTCGAGACCTGCGTAGTCATGGTCGCATTTTTGATTGTCCCTTCATTACCATCCTATTACCTCGTAATTCATAATTGAAGGTGTAACAACCTTGTCTTATCTAGAGATACTGGCGAGAAAACTGATATCCATAATTAATTACACACGTTAATCTCTCCGTGACCTTGGACGATAAGTGTAGCGTTGTCGTAAATGGCAGATACGCGAATAATAATAATAATAATAATAATAATAATAGTAATAATAATAATAATATTGTATTATAATGTATTACTTTAAACGAGCGTACGCTCCATTGCAATCAAGCAAACGATAAGTACAAATATGAAAATTAAAAATGTAATTAACAATACATATAACTATTTACTGCAAATTAAAAAAAATAATAAAAACCCTAAAAAGACGAACATAAAATTATCAATTGAATACAATACATAGAACTATTTACTGCAAATTAAAAAAATAATAAAAACCCTAAAAAGACGAACATAAAATAATCAATTGAATGTGTCCCATCGTTACTCCATATCTATCACTTCACTGCATTTTCCTTCGCTCCTCAGTAATTTATACATTAACGATAAGAATATGAGCCGCACTTTGCCCTCACTATTGTTTGCCCTTATTAATCCCAAAAATGCACATCACTACACTCTACACTTACGCCCCTAAGAACTCTTGTACGCGTAACCTTCGTGCTTCTGTGTAGAGGTACTATTACTCCTGCAGTTAAATTGTTCCAGTCAACAATGATACTATTTACAAATCTGAATTTTCCTATATCCACTCTTTGTTTTCGGCATTTTAGTTTGTGTGAGTGGTTACCTCTACATGGCATTTGAAGTCTTTCACTGCTAGTTTTCCATGCCGGATGCTTTGTACGCTTTAAAGAGAGCACAGTATTTCTACGAATAACTAATAAATCCCAAAGAACATTCGCCCCATTGTTTCTGTTTGCGAATTCACTTTTTTCTGCTCTCGGTTTATTGCTTTAATCTGACCTCTCCTAGGAAGAGCCTAGCACGCTAATCTGTATTCAATTATAAGACGAACCAAGGAAGGGTAAGCCTGTATTTTCGCATTACTCTAGTTTTACGTAGTACACGAGTCACAACATAAAGAGCTTTCCAAGCCTTTTGTGTATTATCAAGGTCCCTCTGTAGTCGTTTCTAATTATTCCGTCCAGATATTTACAGCTTTGCACCTCAGAAATTTCGTTTCTATCCATTGTGTATGGATGTGTTTCCTTCATAAAACTGTTATACTTTTATCTGTATTTATTTTCATTCTGCTTTCCTGGAACCACTTCGATAATCCGTCAATATCTTTTTGTAAATGATCAATGTCGAATTCGTCTTTAATTTTTTGATGCATGATGAAGACGTTCACAATATCTCTAATTTTCGATAGCATTTCTGTACCGTTATAATTTATACACATAAGAAAAAAGTGCGGCCCTTACACGTTTCTCTGAATGACTCCGAACGTCACATAAACCTTGTCAGACAGAAACTCAATAACAACTCGCTGTTTCCGTCCGTGAAACTATTCCTCAGTCAAGATGATTACTCGCGGGTCTACTTCCGATATAATAATTTTGTTGACAAGCCTATCGTGGGGAATTAAATAGAAAGCTTTAGAATTACAATTTCATTTATTTCATCTAAGAAAAGTGAATTGGCAATGTCTTAACAAACGGTAACTAGCTGACTTTCGCAAGAATAGTCTAGTCTAAAGCCGTGTCGATGTTCAACTAGGAAGTTATTCTTATTCATTACATGTTGCGAATAGTCCGCAATTTGGTGTTTTCACATTTTAAACAAACTCAAGTTTGGGCATTCATTCGCTATGACACTGTCTCGGAGAAATATGATTTACTTGTCCGAGATGACGCTGAAGTAATATCGGGTGTTAAAATTTCCGTTCAAAATTTCACGATCGCAGGGGCAGAATATGCAGCCAGCACGAACTTAATACTTGACGGTTCGGAGAGTTGCCTATCACTTCTGTTCAGGGGCGCTTGAGTCATCATAATCTCGAATCATCTTCAACGCCCCCAGATGTCGCATTTAATGCAAACCACCCTTTAAATACTCCCGAATATTAAGTGAAAATTTCAACGAAATCTGTGGAGAAGTTTTGAGTTTATATGCGACTGACGTAACCCCAAATCACTTTTATTTATTTATAAATACATTAGAATCCAAGACATGAAACTTGTTTTATTTTACAAAATGTATTCATTACCTTTAAAGTATTAGAAAAATGTACGAGCTCATAAGTGATAGTAATTCGAAAGAATTTATTGAAAAATGTGATAAAGTAAATATTTGAATATAAAAAATAGAAGTACATTTTATACTACCAACATTTAAGCCAAGAGAGCAAATTATTACGTTATATTATTATTATTATTATTATTATTATTATTATTATTATTATTATTATTATTATTACTATTTTTATCATTATTATTACTATTACTACTATTACTACTACTACTACTACTACTACTACTACTACTACTACTACTACTACTACTACTACTACTACTACTACTATTTGGTATTTCGATGATGTGTCAGAAAAGTATATAAGGTTAACAAATTAAATTACGCGTTTTTAATGATTTCATGCTGGTCTCGTTAGCGCTACTGTTTACATTGCTGTTGCGGAAGAAAATAGAAAGTGAGAAGGAAATAAAAAATAAGGAATAAGAGCAGTTTCGAAATGTGAGAAAAATGTGTCACTTTTTGCATATTTTGCAAATTTGTAGAATTTTCGACAGAATCGAATACAAGCAATCAAATCTAATAGACGAGGTGCTGTGACACACACTTCATAACGGTTATAATCAGATAAGTACTTGATTTGCAGAGAGACGTTGGCTAAGTACATCTTTTGTCGCTGCCTTGAATAACATGTGTATTCCATATTTCAGTGACGTTCATAACCATGCCGACTGGCTGCATGTTGGGGCCTTTAACTACCAATTTTGTGGATTTGCTGGGTCATCTTTTGCAGTTCAAACAGCGCTCTCTTTGAGTATTCTTCTCCTGTCGTCCTTTGTGCATTTTTAGCTTCTTCATAAAGAATTACGAGACGCTGAAACTTAATAAATTCGTCCTATTCGTTTGCACCACTAAGCCCTGCAGCGGGTGAAGGGATCCAATTTTGCGGCAGCTGAATCTGGAGCATCACAAAACGTCTCAAATACTTTGAATTATACTATCAGAATCTACAATAATCGATAAAATTACAATTATGCTTTCGTTAGAGGTCACTATTGTTTTTGGAGGAAAATAATCGCCAAGTTGAAGTTGTAAAACATCAGAATGGACGATTTGCCTAATTTTGCCCTTTCCTGTGTCGTTAAGAATGCGTATGTTAAGGACATTTCGTTTACTATAAAATACCGGAATTTTTGGAACTGGCATTCTGACGTAGGAGTAGTGTCTAGTTAAACAGCAATTCCCACCAATCGTCTGCTTCTTGTGGTATTAAGGCTCTTATTATCAAATACGTCAGGAAGTACTGGCCGTCTCATACAGGTTTATCTTGGAATTTGGCTCGGCCGCTAATCATCAGATTGAAAGATTGAATATTTCTACGTGTCTCATGTAAAACTTAATGCATTACATGAAACATATTGTCACTAATAAGGTGGAGTGATTTTAATTTGATGTTACCTTTTTAACAGCTTCCATTGAATTAAATATATGAATGGATTTGTATTACAAAATAATTTCCCCTCCCGCGCATTGCTCAGAATTTATTGTTTCCGGGCAAATGAACTTCTACGGTCATTAGTTCCGTAAGTGTAGTTGTATCTTGGGAGGTCGGTTACTGAAACGTGAGACTGAGAGCCATCAAATATGTCGGCTTACATGGTTTCTACATTCTAGTTATCTCTTCCAAAGGATCACCCTCCCCCAGCCGGAACAAACTCTAATCTCTCTTCCGGTCTCATGAAAGGCTGCGTCGTGTACAGAAGTGTACATGTGTGAGTAAACGGAGGAGGATAAGGATGATAAAGGAAAGATCGCGCGCGCTCGAAAGTCCGTTTGTTAGGATATTTCTCCGTCATTTACTTAGTGTTGATCAGGAGAAAACTACCAATCAGTTCAGCCGTTCGCTGGAATTCTCTTCCAGATAGTGGTTGAACTCTAGCCAGCTGCGAAGCGAGTGTCGAAAATCCGAAGGCACTCGAACCCTACGACCTCTCGATGAGTATTGCTGCAGAGGCCGCGGCAATGCTGCAAGCGAGCGCTGCTCAGGGGCAATTGCAGTGCGTGCGAAGCGAAGCGATGAGAGGCGGAGCGAGGCGGAGCGAGGCGGAGCGAGGCGGAGCGAGGCGGAGCGAGGCGGAGCGAGGCGGAGCGAGGCGGAGCGAGGCGGAGCGAGGCGGAGCGAGGCGGAGCGAGGCGGAGCGAGGCGGAGCGAGGCGGAGCGAGGCGGAGCGAGGCGGAGCGAGGCGGAGCGAGGCGGAGCGAGGCGGAGCGAGGCGGAGCGAGGCGGAGCGAGGCGGAGCGAGGCGGAGCGAGGCGGAGCGAGGCGGAGCGAGGCGGAGCGAGGCGGAGCGAGGCGGAGCGAGGCGGAGCGAGGCGGAGCGAGGCGGAGCGAGGCGGAGCGAGGCGGAGCGAGGCGGAGCGAGGCGGAGCGAGGCGGAGCGAGGCGGAGCGAGGCGGAGCGAGGCGGAGCGAGGCGGAGCGAGGCGGAGCGAGGCGGAGCGAGGCGGAGCGAGGCGGAGCGAGGCGGTACGATGCGACGCGATGCGATGGGCGGAGGCGGTGGCGACCCATTGAGTGCGCGCGGGAGGCGGGGGCGGGCGCAGTCCATTCAGAGGCATGTGCAGTCGCGTGGGGGCGAGAAGTAGGAGGGGACGGGAGGAGAGGGGGAGGGCAGAATTTGGGGAAGGGAGAGGGGCGGCGTGCGCGCGCGTGCGCGGGTCACGCGCGGGGGCGGCGGAGGCGGAGGCGTCGGGATCGCTCCCGACCTGCCTCTCCCTCGGCCTCGCCGCGCCCGGCGTTCGCCCCCACCCACGCCCCCGCCCCCGCAACCAATGGGCTCCTTGCACGAGCGCGAGGCGCGCTGCGGGGCGCTTGGCGCTCTCAGGAAGAGGTTTCGCACGGTGCTTCGGTGGCATCTAATGAATATTCTGTGGTTGGTGTCTTTCGTGTGCCTTTTTTCGGTCACTTTTCCGTGGCACGCGTAACCGCGTTCGTGTTGGTTTATGTTCCAATGTAGTCTTAATTCAATTATACTGTTCTTCTTTCGTTTGAAATAACTGTGTTTGACTTCAGAACTTGCCAAATAAAAGTCCATCCAGATATTCACGGCTATTTTAAATTTTTAAACAAAATGTAATAAATTATTTTCATTCAGATTAAAAAACATCCTTCTCATATCTAAGTGTGTTGGCGTAAGAGTGTGATGGCGTAAAATATGCCGCAACATATTTAATAGACTTATAATAATTCTGTATAGTCATTTTGTTACTACTGTTAAGCACGTTATTATTGTTATTGCCACATATATTTTGGTTTTTGTTCAATTATTTTGTGTGTTATTGTCTTTATAGTCTTGTTTTGAAAATTGTATCCAACTAAATAAAATTTGACGTACTGAATGATCACTGCCATATCAGAATTATCAGTATGTCTTTTATATGCACAAACAATTATTTCCTTGGTCACGCTCTGTTTAATGGGTTTCATTTAATAAGAAACTATTATGTTGTATTTTATTTGATCACGTCGATGTCATTCATTTGGATGATTAGTGTACCGTAACGTGCTCCTACATTTGTGTTCGGGAACCTTACTGTGAAAACAAGCAGATATTCATACGCCTTTTAACTCTCACACCACGATATAAGATAACAGGACTCTGCATTGTTTAGATCTCATATGTGTATTTTACTATCATGAGAGCGAAAAAAGCTTGGGAATTAAATTTTGTTTGTCATTGATCTTATATTTCTATAAATGGGCAGATCTCCTTCCCCGTTAACGTTTCTACTCCAAACATGTTTACGTCGACACCATAAGGGCCCCTAGTATCTCGTAGCAGCTGCATGGGTCAATGGGCGCTTTAAGCTTCACGTTACTTATTCGTAATTGGCAGAGAACGTTAGAGCGCCATTAAACCCAGCGCCTCTGGTGGCGAGCGAGCGAAGCGGCGCCGCTGGGCGTCGCGCGAGCTCTTTCGCCTCCCGGGGGGCGCATCGCGTCGCGTCGCCGCCCCGCGCCGAAGCCCCACGACGGGGCCCGCTCCGCCCCCGGCCCCGCCCGGGTCGCGCTCCAACCCGTCCTGCATGCTCATTTTTTCATCGTTTTGCGTTGGCACAGAAAAGTGACGGGTCACACTCGATGTAAGTTGTGCGAAAAAAAATTACACATGCTTCATTTTTGTGCATTTACAGATTTGTAAATTGTACATTTTTGTGCAATTGAAGATTATAAATTGTGCATTTTTGTGCATGAACAGATTTCATCCAGTCTGACCACCGCGTTCCCGGCGTTTCTCTTTGGAATTTTCTCTGATTTGCTATGCGTGTAATACGATTTGTTTCTTTTGAACAGATTCGAGAGCGTTCTAATATGTTGAATTGCAATGTGAAATGATTGTTTAGTTCGAAATAAAACATGTGTTCTAATACCTCGTTCGCTGGTCAGTACAAACTATCCAATGTCTTTGAATATACCCTAACTTAGTTTGTTACCATAGAGCCTATATTCTACTGTTTGATCTTCATGTTTTTTCGGCGTCCAAAGGAAATATTTTCATCATAATTGCGTACAGAAAACGAAATGGCTGTGTAAAACACTCCTCGTTTATTCAGTTTCGATGCCGAAACAATAGTGCATAAAAATGAACGTTTATCCATCGAACCCATAGCCAATCATATCAATTACCTTGCCTCCAACTTATATTTCTCCTCACCACAAATTCCCACATTAAATGCACCCAACCTCAGCCAAAACTCTACTCAACCAACAAATTTCCTATTCGCAGAAATTGTGTATTAACAGAGGTGCCTAATTTGGCTTCCTCGCCCATTTAATAGATTAAACTCAGTTTGTAATTTAGTAATAAGCAACCAAAGCATGTGAATAGTATACCGTTTTATTTATCCATGTACTTATCAAAAAAAAAAGCAGAAAATGAAGTGAACGTACATTTCCATCCATTTTCTATGTAGAAAAATGATGAAAAATTACCAATTAAAACAGGCTTCACATTGCTGTCCCGCCCCGCCCCGCCCCGCCCCGCCCCGCCCCGCCCCGCCCCGCTCCTCTACTCCTCTCTTCCCGTTGCCGACCGACTCTTGCCCCAACCCTCCCCGCTTCCGACCCCGCATTACCTCTTCCCATCCTACGTCATCCCATCTCCACGTCCACTGATAAATCGATTGATTGATATTTCCGGCCTTGTCAACTGCTTTGGTAATTAGCCCCGTTAGTGTCGTGATTGATATTTCCAGACTCGTCAACTGCTGTGGTCATTAGACTCGTTAATGTGGTACCGGCCAAGGTGGGTCAGGGCATCAACTGATGTCACTGCAGTGCCTCGTAGGGTTTGAGTGCTGTCGGAGGCAGGGTTGTCGACACTAGCTAGACAGCTTGGAAGAAATAAACTATTGTTTGGATGCGAATTCTGGCGGCCTTCCGCTCTGTTCGATAGTTTTTCGTGGCTTCTCCCATCAACATCAGGCAAAGTTGGAGCAATACTACCCTAACAAATGTCGCCGGAATTTTTCTTCCTCTTCCTTGTCCTATCCCCATTCATTGCTCACACACACGTATGCACTATACTACCACACACGTCTCAAGACCAGCCGAGAGCTTAGAGCTTGTCCCGGATGCGTCGGTATCACTTTGGTGGGAGATATCCGGTTGGGGACAACACCGCAAGCTGGCAGGCAGGTCTGCGCCGTATCTCGCCACCCAGCAGGGGATGATCGCCGTCATAGAGTTCGGCGTCGCATCTCACCAACCCAGGAGGAGGAACAACCACCATTTTCCAGGATAAAGCATTCAATACACTAACCGGACTGATGAACTTAGCAGTTCACCTGTCCGGAAATATCAATCAATCAATCAATCATTCCCAATCCTGCCTCCGTAACGTGCTCCCCTCTCGCCACGACTTAGTCGTGCCTTCCTCCTTCCCTCCACGTTCCCATCCCGCCCGTATCATTCTCCCATTCCGGATCGCTCTTTACCCTCGCCGCGTCGCCCTACCTGCACCTTGCCTCTCGTCTCGACCGCTTCGGTCTCACTCCCGTCCTGCTCTGCTCCCCATCAACTCTCCCTCTTCCGGAGTCGCTCCAACACGACCTCTGCTGGCGGTGTCCCCACAACATGACCTCGTGTCGACTCGCTTCCGCCTTGGCCCACGCGTCGCTCCACATCGCTCAGCAGGTTCAACACTTCCGAATCTGGTTAGTGTGCAGATAAGCTGGTTAATGTTGCCTTTTTACCAGTTGATGTTTACGTACGTCTTCCTTCGGAGGGGAAGTAAAGCCGGCTGCCCCATGTAGTAGATTTACTGCATGTAAAAGATCTTCAAGTCCAAAAGATGTTTCTGAGCAAAATTCAAATCGCCTGTTTCGTCGTCCGAGTGATACCTCCTTTCTCTGCTAGTGGGTGAAAGGAGCGTGGGTGAAATTTCCGTGGCGAGATGGAAGAGCGGGTCTAATGGCCCCAGTCTCGCTACGTAAAGTAAGGTATCAATTCGATTCAATTCAATTATTCAAGATAGGGGGATAAAGTTCAAAGTAGGAACAGATACACTTCGGACTTAAGCCGGATGATCTACAAACTAGACAGCACAGCATTAGAGATGATAGGTGGGTGAACGTGTGTTCAGTGTGTTACAGTGTGTTACGTGTATTACAGTGACGAGGAATAGCAGGCATTACAGTATGTGCGCCCTGCAATGTTCCGCATCGTTCCCTCTACGCGCCAACATCGCCCAGCATCGCCCTTCGTCCCGTATCGCCTTGCGTCGCATCGCGTCGTCCCACGTCGGTCCTCCACGCTCTACAACGAGCCGCCCGCTCTCGCTCTGCCCCCGTGACTCTGCGACGCCCCGCCTCCGCTCACATAAACCGCCCCTTACCACCCTGCCTCGCTAGGCAACGCCACGACCATTATCGCGCCGCACTGCCTCTCATTGCCCTACGATACCTCGGGCCGCCCGAACGCCAGCACCGCTCAACATCGTCCCGTATATCCCCGCACCGATCTACTTGGCGCCCTGCATCGCCCCGCATCTCCCAGCATCGCCCAACATCGCCTTACACAGCGCTTCTTCCCCTCCCTTTGCACCGCATTGCCCCCCCCCCCAACATCACCCCGTTTCACACCGCGTTGCTCCGCATGATTCCGCATCGTCCCGCATTGCCTTGCTTCGCTCCGCGTCGTTTCGTATCGCCTCTCGTCGCCACGTATTGCGTGGACCCAGCCCCCTTCAAGTCCTCCCGCCCCCGACCCGAGGCACCACCGGCCCTGTATTGCACAGTGCCCGAGGTCTGGCCGCCGACCGCGCCGCCACCTCATTGTTCCGTGGCACCCGCTACTTGCAACCTACGCGGAGCGTGACTGCTAGCCGCTACTAATGGAGCGACGGCTTGGGACCTTGAATTACTTTTTATTTTATCTTAGAAGAAGTACCTTTTTCTTAGTCACACGATATTGCTTTATTATTTAATCTATCTGTCATAAAGTAGCAGAACGTGTAGTAGCTAATTCTGTGATCGTCAATGTAAATTCTTGACGCACAAAGAAATGATGCTAGAGTTTCTTAAGCGCCTCTTTGCTTAGAGTACAATTAAATTATGTCGATATATTGAGAATAATAATATACGAAAATTGTGAATATAGAAAGTTCTAATCTAAAGTTTTGGACATGGAGGAACATATTCCATCGGAAGCCATCTGAAGCATGACGGCGCCAGTTCTCCCCATCCAGAGGGTGAGAAGTACCGTTGTAGAAAACAGTCATGCATCATGCACCAAGGTCGTTATAATGGATTTAATTATTAGAGCGGCGAAAAAAATACCTGAGGATTTTAAATTCGAGTTTTTTTGTCACTCGATATCATTAGAACCGGTTGAAAGCCCATGGTTCATATGTTTTAAGTATTTGCGAATTAACTATGTGTTAAGTTTAACTCACCCGTTATTTAACACATCCGTTCTAACGCTTAAACGATATTTCCTTAAAACGGCTCCAAATTTTACAATACAAACTTACGAGTACATGGAGCACGAAATTTACTCTTCTTTAATATTCTTAGAGTAATATTTAGATTTTACCATTAGGAACCCGAAAAATTGAGAACATTTCAGAAAAATGTACTTTGGGTGGCTATAGATGGCAGCTGCCAAGCAGATGGGGCAAGGCCGTAAAGCCCAGGCCAAAGAAGTAACAAAATAACTAGTACGAGAAAGTCTGTGCTATTTTGTAGCACCAACACTTTCATCCTACGAAGCAAACGATGATTTTAAAAGCTAAAAATTAAAAACCAGACAAAAATACATTGGATAAGATAAAACATAAGAAACATCCACATGACCTTTCTCATAAAACTTACGAGGTTGTGTTTCAGAAAAGTTTTTTTTTAATATTTAAATCTCACCTTGGTGTATATTGTTTTGTGCCAGACAAAGTGCAATGATTTTTAAAAGTATCCTAGGATTGTATTGTAAGGTTAATTTTTTTAGAAATGTTTGTTTATTTGACAAATTATTTGAAATAACCATCAAATGTAGAAAATAAATTTAAAATAACTTTATGGAACAACAATAAATATATATGACAAGATGCACTGTTCTATACAAATAGTATTAAACTTTTTTTCTCCCTCTGTACCCGCACCAAACAGTAAAGCATTTATGTTAATTGTAAGCACATCAAAATAAAGAATTCTTGAGTGGCGATGAAGATAAAATAATAAGAGCATGTTTGCATAATGAGCTACTTCTCATACGAATTGTTTTTTATGTCGTGTTCCATATGCATTTGGCACATCGACAATTCTTGTTACTCCCAACAGAAAAAGTTCCCCAAGTGTTTTCTTTGCTTATTCAGTCACTTTCTCTCTTGACAAGGAAAGGAAATACACCAAATGAGGCCCAAGATAATATCGGCTTGCAAGAAATGCATATTCGTACGCTAGCTCAGTATGTTTCAATAACGAGTTGTGAATTTTCATGGCAGATTTAGGTTGAATGTCCTTTAAGCCAAGCTATCCAGTATGTTGATTAATGATCAGCATGTACTTTGGTACCATTTATGCTTAATTTTCCAGACCTCTTGCGTGATATAATAGATGCTTTGCATATTATAATACGTTCCATTATGAGATGTTATTTCTGGGTTACAAATGAATATTTGTCGTGGTATCTTTGCACGGTAAACGTTCATATTCATTTCATTTAGACCACGTCTTCTTAAATTTCAAGCCCAAGGAGATGATAAGTCACAGAAAAACAATTGATTACATAAATATTAGTGGCCTGGCCTAATAGTGAAATGCGATAATAAATAGAAATCATATCATATTAAAGAAGCTTATTTAGTAATGTTTATTCATCGCGATATTTCAATTGTGGAAAATACGTTTAAAGGTTTGGTGGCTTCAGGGGAGAAGCCATATCTGAAAGAAACAAGAACTAACGTTTAGCGGTGAAAGAGGATTGCAGGTGACAAATGGATCAAAGATTTCAATACGATTTATAAAATATTTGTTTGCATAATGACATAATATTAAATAATACAGTAAATAAACACGTAACAAATAATTATATTTAAATCATTTCGATTTAACAATCTGTTTACGCAAATATTTCTCCAAACGCATTCATTATACCATTTCTTTTTAGACTGAAAATGATTCCGTTTTAGTATTTATTTTCCATCTGTGTAATTTTTAATCAGATGATTCATTTTAGATGCATTTCGCGGTAGGCTTACACAGATCGTCGGCGACGTCTTTGAAGCATTATTATGATACTTTCTGTGCCAACTAAACACAGAAAACCTCCACGTGGAGGAGATTTGTTGAACTGCCATGTTACAGAGAAGTGAATATTGTTAGTTTCCCTTCGTTCTGAAAAAAGTTGTTTAGAAATATAATTGCGCTAAAACATTGGCCACTTCCAACCATCTGAAATTACTCATTCGAACTCAAGAATACCGGTACGCATTCCTGTAGTTCCATACCAGCAAAAACTTCACCCTGGGAGCTGCTAAAGTTGTCACCAACTGGTGCGTCACATCCCTTAGTGACAGCGAGACACCCTTCCATTCGTCGGCAGATATTTCTCTCCCCTCGCCAACTAACAAATTGTCTACTTCAATTCTAATTCTTCTAACTTCTAGTTCTGAAAACTTTTGTGAGAGTAAGAAATTACTATTTGTTGAAGTTTAGCAACAGAGAATTACTTCTGCAAGGAAAAAGCAAGACAAATATTTAAATTCCAGCTTTTGAGATATTAATATTTCATTAGTAAAAAATATAAAATAGTTTACATGTAATTTTGAAACTAATTTACAGTATTGTGAAATAAAATATAAACAATTAGAATCACCCTATTTTTTATTTGCTCGTCTAGGTACACATTTTCTTATCTCAATAAACCCTTCCGTATGCATTCAGATCTCGTTTTAATTTGTGTACTTTTGGTACTTATTTAAATTGGCAGTTTATAGACATTTTCATGAAAACTAAAGAAATAGTTTAAGCTACGTTTTCTCAAGACCCATGACATACTATTTACCAAGTATCACCTTAAATTCACCTTTCACTACTATGTACAACTTACTCAGTACTATTAATGTTCGGCCCTAAGCCGCCCAGGTTTTTCTGGGTTTACTCAATCGCTTAAGGCATATGCCGGGATGGTCCCTAGATTTGTTCTCATTTGTTCTCCCAGACGTAAATGTACAGCTTGTCCTCCCCTCTTAAAATGTTACTACTCTAAATGTATGAAAATTCAGTGGTTAGGCGGAAGAGCGGGCTCAATGGCCTGAGCCTCGCCATTAATACATTATTATTATTATTATTATTATTATTATTATTATTATTATTATTATTAAATTCATCGAATCTGATAGAGTTATGAGTTGCATTTCCATCTTTTCATCTATCCAAACAGACATCGCCATTTGCAGGTATAAAATTGTGTATATCTCCTCACCATCTGCTTCAATCTTAACCATCTTTGGAATAGAACTAATAGACCTTAATGACCTGACGTGTGTGTGCAAAGTTACAGCTCAAAAGAACCTTGAACATTGTATTTATGACCTAAAATTAAGATAATATTGTTGAGATGATTCGAATAGTTCACATAAAAAATAATTGAAAGCCCATGTACAGTAAACATATGCATAATCCATGCTTCTGTTGTCTCGTCACCACTGGTTTTAATCCTAACCGTCTTTGAAACAGCATTAATAGTTCTTACTCCTCATGTGTGTACGAAGTTACAGCTCAAAAGAACGAAAACAAGGTTTATATGAAATTTCGAGACCTTGTTAATGAGGTGATTTGAAATACTTTACGCAAAAATAATTGAAAGCCTTCGTAGAGATGCGAGTCTTAATCCATACTCGGGTGGGGCGGGGCGGGGCGGGGCGGGGCGGCGTTCATGCCAGGCGGCCATCGGGGTCGGACGGTCGCGTGGGCGCGCGGAGATAAGATAGAGGCGCCATCGACCGCCAGCCGCAAGCGCCGCCGGGCGCTTATCTGGACCGCTTCCGCAGGCGCCTGCCTGCGCCGCTGGCGAGCGAGGCGCGCGGCGCCTTTGCCCGAGACGCCGCCGGGGAAGGGGCAGGTCAAATGGGAGGCTGCGGGCTGACACGGCCGGGCCACAGGGCGCAGGAAGTTGCACTGAACCTGCAGCCCCCAAAGGAGTGCAGATGTTAATTTGTGTAATTGTTAATTAATTTCTTTCTTTAAATCTGTTTAAAGGCTTTTAAGGTGAAACTCGGTAAATAGTACGTCACGTATAAAATATTGTTGTGGTGTTCCGGAGGCCATCAAGATATTTTAATTAGGGGAGGAGCTTCATAAGAAGTTCCTGTGACATTGTCCAAATTTTCTTGATATGTCAGGAAAATATTTTGTACCCATTGAAGAAAGCTGCTTTAAAAATGGTTTAGTTCCGTTTCATTTAAAATTTCTGAAATTTTGAAAATTACAAAAGTGCAAATTTATTTTCGAACCTGCCCTACACCTCCAATGTTAAATCCAGATAATTATTTCCCAATGCAATTTATTTCTTAATTTTACATCTTCGAAAATTTTTACATATTAAAAAAAGATACGTTTGCGCTAGTTTTTCTTTTCTTAGTAACACATCCAATATATATAAAAATCAATGTTTGTTTCTTTGTTCGTGATTTATGCGCTTCTGTACTGCACATCACGTGATAAAACTTTGTCGACTTATCGCTTGCACTTACCCGAAGAATATAGACATAGTGCAATGGGAACGTGTGCATGTCTGTCGCACACAGTTGCAAAATAGGGGCGTAGTTGATGATCATTTTATGTGTTTATGCCGACTGAAGTGCCCCTGAATCGGAGGTCTACGGGAGCAGCCGCACTCTCAAGTATGAAGCGCGTATTCGTTGAATATTCTGCCCCTGCGATTGTGAAATACCGGCTGAAATTATTATTTGAACCTTTTATTATTATTGAACCTTTTATTGAACCTTTTATTATTTGAACCTTTTATTATTATTTATCCCCGACAAATAAATCAATTTTTTTCAAAACGGTGTCATAGCGAGTGTACGTCCAAACTTGAGGGAAAACAATAGAATACTTGACAACCATGTCCAAACCAGGACATAGAACAAACCTATACATGCGTAAAGTCTTTCATCTATAAAAATGTTTGCATAGTTAAGCACAAAACGTGATTAACATCATCTGACCAGTAGCGTGTGAAGTGTAATACATTGCAATAGCAAATCGTTACAGGGTCAAGTAGCTTTTTTATAATTTTCTAAATGTATGTTAGGTTACTATTTTGTAAGTTTTACTTTCATATAAATTATCTATTCTACCATATCTCAGCTTTTGTTTTAATTACAAACTTTGTTAATCTGCCCCTGAGTAACAAGCCTTTGCCGGGAGCATTTGCTTCGGGTGCATCTGTTAAATTTGTTAGCTTATGTGAAAATGAATAAAATGTATAATTGTCAAGAAATGATGTGACCGTGAAACAGAACTACGTTGCAACTTGTTTCTTTCATAAAGAAAACGAATGAATTGAAAAAAATGTCTGTGTCGAAATGATAATATGCTACCTGAGATAATATATTCATGTTAATAAATTGAGATGAAATTGAATTTTGATTTGATCACGTGAAGTTATTACAAAACAAAAAAATGCAACTAACTACAAACCCAAACAAACAAATATGCAAATAATATTGCAATAAAAATTAAATTTATGTAAATTACTCATTATACATTAAACATGATACTATTATAAATTGTATGTGTATTTTATTTTTTACAGATTTATACTTAATTTACTTTTTATAAACATATTTGTACCAATAAAAATAATTCTATCCAAGAGTTTTGATTTTCCGTGGCCCTCCGTCCCTGATATTACCCTGAATATTGAAGATTCTGCAGTATGTTTCATTTTTAGTAAAAGTTTTTTGTGATAGGAGAGTCAAAACACACCAGAAATCAGTTACATTACGTCGGTGTGTGTTGTTATCTATTTATTGTCTTAGCAATGTGCTGTGCAATGTACAGGTAGATATTTAGTCACGTTAAATGTGTTAGAGCAATTCTATTTTTTTTTCTATTCATTCTACTTTTCATTACAATTCATTCCCATTTAACAACATTAAGAGCGCTCAAATTAAAAAAAAATGGTAGTAGTGAAATAAGTTCTAGTAAATGAAGGACAATTTGTTTTACTACTTCAAAAGTGAAAACAAGCGAATGAGTTTAAGCGAATTCTGAAAATAGGATTAATATCTAAAACATAGTAATCTGCATTATAAAATTAAAGTGACAACGTAAAATTAAATTGATATCTCTGGAATTATTCAGAGAAATAAAAATATGTTCCCAATTATCATGAAAATTGCCTCAATTGAAAGAATCTCGTGTAAATTGTAGAAAAATATGAATAAAAGTCACATAAAACATATTTGAACATGTTATCTACCTCTGAACGATCCAATATTTTATATGAACAGGAACGAAGAAGCAACCATTTGATAAAAATAGATATTTGTTTCCAGAAGAACTTTAACGTACTTGTCTACCTCAAAATGACATTTTCGCATTAAAAATATGAATTTTTATTTTCAATTGTTTCTTGAGCAATGAGATATTTACTTCTTAATTGTAAAGACAGTTTATTTCTAAGTTGGTTAGTTTTCTATTTATTGGTATTTTTTGAATGTGCCAGCATAGCCCATGGCTATTTGCAGTTCATGTGGCTATGATCGATAAAAATAAAATAAAAATTATGTCATTATGTGAGAAGTTTTAAAAAAAATGGAAGTTCAACTAATGTAATGTGCTTGTGTTTCCACATTAAAATCACAATATCCATTTTGTACAAATTATTTCTTGTAGTTTGGGATTTAGTGTTCACTGACCAAATTAGAACTAATGAATCTTTAATATATTTATAATCTTTAATATATTTTCCTTAAGTTACTTCTCATAACTCTTACTCATCATAACTCTTTTAATTTTTAAGATGTCTTTATGATACTTTTTATTTAATAATTGAAAGTACATTCTTGTGCCTAAATCTATCAATAATAAATTGCTCTGTTAATTAATACTGTCACCAGTAATTTTTAAAAGTTCTAAATCCAATCTATGTAAAGTCAATTATAAATCTTCAAATTTAAGTTCAGCACTAAATTATAATGCAAATAACAATCTTAAAAAAGATTTTAAAACAAGTTTATCGGTTCATGCTTAATGATGCCACAAATCAAACTCTGTTTTGGAAGGAAAAGTGCATATCCTATGAAATAATTAATATAAATTTTAAAAAAATCGACTTTGTTAATACCTAATCGGACCAGAAAGCATTTTTAAATTCAGATATACGCGACAAACAAAAATTTAAAAACTTAGGTAGAAGAGTTCCTTTGCTTTTGCCAATCTCATTCCGTCTCACCTTCTTCGTATCACCCCATGATTCCCCTCTCAGCATATTCTTCGTTATTTTCACACAGTGTAAAGGATAACTAAGCATAAAATTCATCATACATTCACACATAGTATTGAAAATTCTGTATTATGTACTCTGTATTCTGTACTCTTTACAGTTCAGTTTTTAGTAGATTACAAGATTCCCTCGCTTCTCATTATTGGTATGTCATTAATCTCATTATCTCAATTAATAGCCTGAATCATGACTAATTCACAAACGACAAACCAATCTTAAAAATTATTGTCGGCTCAAATAAAATAATTTTAAATATACCTAAAGTAGAGTTGTTTTTGTTTCATCGTAAAGTTGGTTCTCGCCTCCTCTTCCTCATCCTCAAGTTCGCCCCATTGTCTGCTCTTGCCTACCGTCTGCGGCGTACCTCGCCTCACCTGGCGTGCCCCGCCCCTCCTTCCCTCCCCCCTCCTCGCCGTGCTGCGCCGCCGGCCTCCTTTGTGCCGGAGGCTGGCGGGGCCAGGGGGTGCGCGGAGAGCCAGCCCTAACTGCGTTAGCGCGCAATTTGCATGCGCGGGCGCCGGCCTTTACGGCGCACGAGGGCAGGAGCCCCTCCCCCCTCCGCACGGCCCCCTGAGCTCCGCGCCGAGCCGCGCCGAGCCTCGCATCGCCGCCCCCACGCGCGCAGGGGGCCGAGATCGACGACACCAGGCGCTCTTATCGAATTTCCGCTCTCGAAACAAGTCGAAGGCTGCAGCAAGTTGATAAAGTTACCCTACCGCTCTCTTTCTGTGGTGTGTGTGTGTGAAAAGAAAACAAGTGAAACTCTATTGAAATAAGGACTGCATTCACCCTGGAATGGTACACTTTATTTTTAGAAACATTAACTGCTCCCTGGGATTCTAAGTGTCTCCAAAATAAAAATAGACCATTATTTTCATGGTACAAAATATAAATGTATTAAAGGAGTGGAGGTGATTCCAATAATTTCCTCCATATTATATGGGACAATAGGTAGAAAAAGTAAAAAGTCAAAGAAACGCTGTCAATTTTCGGCAAATTTGTAAACTGACTTTATCTGCTGATTGTTATCCTTACAATTATCACACCTACCGTATGACTTGTACACACAAACTTGGAACACTCAGCACACTTATTTGTGGTTTTGCAGTCTCGTTCACGGACAAATACACCTTGAGATCCTCCGACATGCTCAAAATCGATTTGTACCTTAAAAGTGCTGTGTCATGTGCACATTAAACAAGGCAAAGGAATACATGGACAAGGGCAATGAAAAGTCATAATGGTTGGTGTCAATACAGGTAGCTAACACAAATAAAAGAAAACTTCCTGGGGCGCTCATTGCCTCAATAGACAGGTCCAAAGATAATACATGGAATGGGAGAGTTCGAACCTAGAAAGAAAGTAATATTGACGATGTAACGTTTTAATTTTGTAATATCTCGTATTATCCATAATATTGTGTTGGATCGCATCAATCATATTGATGAACAAAATTATTGAAACAAAATTATATTTCCTGTTAGTGCACATTTTATAATACCCCAGAGATTTTTAATTAATTTTTGCTGCCAATGAATATGCTTAAGGTGGTTACATTGATAGTGTGAACAATGTTTCATTTTATCAATAATTTGTTTCTTCTTTTGATAACTTTTTTATCACCTGGGATGCCTTAAAAATTAAAAAAAAATTCATTAAATCTTGGGTATGCGTCTAATAAATGAGAATTGATTATTTCAGGATCATAATATAACACTTGTAAAAAATTAATGTTTATTGTTCTCTTTGTGATGAAAATTATCATTCATTAAGTTAATATGAGGAAATGAAATGCTTCGAACTGATTTTAGGTCTAATTGAAATGTTAAAGAGTTGTTTAGATGAACTTTTACTTTTTGTTTCTTTCTCTGCTGATTCAGAGTAACGCTGCATTTGACATCATAAGCAAATTAAACTGAAGCAACGCCTAACCACTCATTGCTACGTTTCCCATGCCATTGCATTGCATTCCACTGGAGGAAGCTACACGCAACTGACGTTCCAAGCATGGGCCATTACCGAGTGCCAATGCGAGTTGGTCAACGCTCAACAGCTGAACGCCGAGAAGTGCGTGTTGGTACGGTGATGGCCTGCATTCCTGCGTGGCAACACACTGCGTTAAGGCAAAACGCTCCCATTCAGTGTTCGGTGAGCTCGCATTCCCTCGGCTATCGCTTCATCGAATGGAATGGATGTCCGCTGCGAGAATGACCAATGATTTCAGGGGCAGTGATGCAAAGCCTCTACCGGTAACGCTTTGATGATTGACGGGTTGCATAGCGATATGGTTTATTAGGTGCAAAAGCTGTTGAGACGAAACATTCAGTATGTTAAAATTAATAGTAGGGCAATAGTACACATTCGAGAAGAGCAACGCGGAGTAATTATCTAGAGCAGAGATTATTCATAATAAATAGGTTTTAATAATTATTGTTCAATTTTTACTTCAAGTTCAGGTGACGCATTTGCATAGTATTTGAATGAAATGTGATGACTTTATATATAATGCCGTATTTGGGGTTAAACGTGAATGTTATTTAGGAAATCTGAAAGGAAGGGTAGGGAGAAACATGAGCAACTGATCGCATGAAGAACAATAATAAGAACAACGCAATTCAGTTGTGAAATTGTGGTAAAAGTGGGATTTATTCAGTCCTCAAAACAAAACATAAATTACACTCAAATCTACTAACAAAATTGTTTTTAATATCTTTGATACCCTTTCAAGTAAGCAATTGTTTGAAATTTGTCAATGTTAACCCACGTAAACCTCATTCAGTAATTCATCTTACTTTAAAGTCGCTTGAGAAATATTACATTTACTTCACTCTATTTCATCAACAAACAATTTACATCACTTTGTTACCCTTCCTTCCTCATCAGATTCAATAAACCTTTCCCCATTAAAACTACTAATCTTATTGAACGAAATAATGCCATTCTTGGCGTGAAACAAAAGAACAACACATATTATTAACTTTGAGACTTGATTCTACTCTCTTAGTTCGTGATGTTAACGTTTAAAAACGAATCCAATTGGGAATTTTATTTTAAAAATGACTTTTTTTTACAGTTATGGTTAATTTTCAAGTACGTCGAACGTAGTTCCCTCGTTTCTCTCTAGCTATTCACAAAATAAACTTTTGATATTCAGCGATCGTGGCTTAGGACGCGCCGGACGCCAAGACTGCTGCCAAGGTCGCGCACCCTAGCGCCGTAGAACCCTCGACCTCACAGCCGCAGTGCTCTAGGTCAAGAGCCCGCTCCGGTCCGCTGCGAGTCCCCCAGCGTCGCCCGCGCTCCTCGTTCTCGTCCAGCCGCCTTCCGATCACGTCCTCTTCCAGTCTTCGTCCGCTCTCCGTCCTTCTCACGCTCCTCTTCTCTTCTCTTCTTTTCTTCTTCTTCTTCTTCTTCTTCTTCTTCTTCTTCTTCTTCTTCTTCTTCTTCTTCTTCCGGGCCCTGTTCGTTGCAGCAACACTCCTCTCGTGCGATCTGTTCACGATTCAGAGTTTCGTGAAATTCAGATAAAGTCCGTACGTTCATAATTGTGATTCACGTCGTTTGGACTCCGTCCTTCCATTAAAACTCATTTTACGGGCGAAATAACAGATCTTAATTTCTTGCTGATTGTTTCTCGCCTTTCTCGGCTGTAAACTGGCTGTAAACTTGATTAGTTCAACATACGGTTAATTCACTGTTCATGCAAATTACTGCCTTCCAAAAATTATGCTTTTTGACTAATAAAACTGGGCAATGATTGCTTCTAACTCGCGAATCACACACACCTTCTCTCGACACATGTAAAAATACGTGCCATGTTCTCTCTTACTGAATCCAACACGACCTCTTCACACCACTGTCAAGTTAAGGAGTTAGAACCGCAGCCCTCTGGTAACTGCATTCTCTTACCTTCTCCTCGCTGACGTCGAGGCTTCCTCTCCTCTCCCTCTGGACTGCAACGCACTCTGGAACGCTCCCCATTTTGCGCGGCAATTTAAATGTGAGCAACTCTACACTTGATCTGTGCATCCACATATATCAGATCAGTCTTTATCTATATAATGTATTTTTATTAAATATGTAAGTAAGTAGTAAAGTAGTAACAATTTTGTTTAATTTTTTACATCAGTGGAAATTTCGGAAGGAATGATTACTTCTTACACAATAATCTTCATCACAAGATTGGTATAACTCCATTACTACTCACATTAACAATCCGTTTTTAAATTTATCACAAAATCCCTTTAATTCCACAAGGCCTTCATATCCTAGTAGGAAAACAACACCCCAACAGAATACCCATGCGCAAAAACTACCTATTCGCTTTTTTGACCTACCTTGACCAACACATCCTCAAACCTCTAAATTATTGTCAGCCAGAGAGCATTTTTTTAAATTAAAAGAAAGAATAGAGTGTTTTTCTTAATATCGACAAGCCAATCTGTCCAGATTTCTTTGATTATTGTCTTTATCATGACAGATTCAGTAACAATGGCATTTGACATCTTGCAACGTGTAGGAAAATATTTAGTACACACGTTGTGACTGCATGATTGCGAACGCCGCTTGTGATGAACAAAGGTATCTTCAGTAAGAGGAAATTATTGTTCATTCAGGAAATGGAAGGTGTGTAATGCGTTTTACAAGGAGAGGAAGACATGAACATCCTGTCACTTCTCTTTCAGTTAACCACTATATATTCTCGTAAACACCTTTCAATTTCGGAATGATGATTTATTGACAGAGCATCCAACATTAGAGAAGATTTATGGCAACAATATTGGAATACTTATTACAGCATAGAAGAAGAGAATGCCATTGAGAATTCTGGAGACGATGTAGATTGGATTACGTTATACTGAGGACAGGTCGTAACATCTTTCATTTAATAGATTGGTCCTCTCTAGGAAAGCTTACGACTTGCGTTCACAGAATTTTGATGTGAAATTACTTCCCCTTAATGTGATTGAAGTTAAAGAAAGATGTAAATTTGTGTCCTCGAGGACGAGTTTAAACCAAAAAATAATGTCAAAGAAAGAATTTAAAACTTCGAATGTTAAGGTTTGGCAACGACTGAGAATTTCATCTTGTAGATCGACCGCTGCTATTTTGCTTACTATTAATGTATTGATGAACACAATGGTCAAGGAAGTTACTCTTAAAAACGTATTATATACACTCCGACATTAAAATATATATTTCAGTTTTTTCAAATGTCTATTTACGGTCGTACAGTTCATTCATTGTATTGAAATTCCTCCAGAAAGGACACTCAAATTTAGGAATTGTTCTTAATTTTGTTATTCTTTAAAGACAATTATCGCTTTTGTCATAGAATTATTTAGTTTCGACGATGTTAATTTTTAAAATCTTGTAAACAAAATGATGACGTACTTCTTGAGCACGTATTAACTACGTAATAATAAGCAACTGAATGTCGTAGCGGGTCTTGCAGTTCTTAACAACTCGTCTTAATTTTAACAGTTACATTGCAGTATCCAATGTATGCTGGGTAAATGCGCATCTACTAGATTGTATTTTTGGGGATCGGGTTACTTTTTCACTTATTTTTTGATCTGTATGATGGTACTTTTACAGCATAACTTCAGGTACTGTTCGAAAAACCATTAGGAAATTATTATTATTATTATTATTATTATTATTATTATTATTTGGTGTAACAATACACCTAAGCGTCCGCGTTGTCAGAAAGCACAAAATTTGAAAATAAGTGGACACTTCCCACATGCTTCAAGCGCGCAGAAAGTGGAGATCAGGCTTCCTAGTGGTATAGATTAGAATGAATGTTCTTTGTTTCTTATTCCTTATTTTCACACTAAAGAATAATCTGAAAACACCTTATTAACAATGGTGTTGCAATAATGTAATATGCACTGGCATTTTTAACGTTTTTGTTTTCAGACATATTAAGGGGGTAGAACTATTTCTGTGACATGAACGCTACAAGCGTTTTGCAATTTTCTAGTGGTCCCTACAGAAATAAAATCGAGGTTTGAAGTAAATTAATAAAAAATAAAACAAATTTTATAAAATGACCATTTTTAGGCAAGGTATCTTTTCAAAACGAGGTGCTAATCGTCCGTCGAATTTCACATAAATAGTAATGTAGCCCAAGAATTTTGAGAAAACCAAGAAAATATTCTTAGGTAGTACCACTACAGGTGCTTTTATCCTATATGTCAATTAATTGTCTCAGTTTAAATTTGAAAGTATATTTGCGTTACGTCATATATTTTGTTTACTTTTAGACCACAGTTATTCGTATTTCTTGTTAAAACTTTAGAAATTGTAGTATATTAATTCTACTTGAAGATATTCATTGACGTCCTGCATGCAGTACGATTTAACCTGTCATAAAGAGGGTTTCGTTGGCAACTTGCCTGATTCATGGCCATTGTTTCCACATATGACCATCGTGAACAGCAGCCCTTCGCTTGTGAATCGCTGCCATATGCATTTGTCAGCTGCCTATACCATCTGGCGGCCGCGAGCATGACCATATTTCGTGGCCCACGTTTTCTTCTGCGCTTGTAACCTGTTTATAGCTCGGGTATTCATCTCATTGTAAAGCGCGGAGGAGAATACTTTCTGCCGGGGATTTTTACGACGCAGTGCGACATTGCCGCCCTCTCGCCCTCTGCGCTTCTCCTCTCAGTCAGCGCTCGGTGACGGCTCGTTTCGTTCTCAGCTCTCTTTATCTCTCTTCATCTCTCCTCCCCCTCTCTCTCTCTTTCTCTCTTTCTCTCTCGTTTCTCGTTTTTCCTCTGGCGGTGAACAAGCGTTGTCATTGTGAAACGACGGTGGGGCCGGCGGGGACTGCGGGGGCGGGGGACAGGGGGCAGAGGAGGCGGCGGCAGGAATGATAGGGGAGGGGAAGCCGATTGCGGCGGGGGCGGGAAAGGCGGCGGGGGCGACTGGGGCGGCAGTGGGCGGCGCGTATGGCGTTCGCGGCTGTAACGGCGTCCGCCATCTGCGTACCGTTCGCTGTTCTGACGCACGCGGATATTGTGACGCTGCGCGCGGCGGCAATTTCCGGGACACCGGCGCGGCGAGCGGATCGCATCGGCGCCGAACGGCCTGGCGCGGGAGGGGGAAGGGGGCGCCACGCGAGGTGATTGGGGGCCACGGTGAAGCGCGGGGCCAATACGAGCGCGAAGTACGAAAAAAAAGAAGAATTTTGCCTCAGAGATGAGATGAGAGCGGTGATTAAATTTGACATTATGAATTGGATTGGAATCGACGGACTATTCAGATTGTAATTGGTAGTAGTAATAGTTTTCATTTTCAAGGCCTGAGATGCAGGTATCGGCTGTAAGTATTGAGATCATTTGAGTTCAAATTACAACGGTCATTAAGATAGCTCATTAGTTTCTTTTATTACATGAAAGTCACGAAATTTTATATTAAAATTTTAGTGGTGATATTGTTCGCACGAATATGTTAATTTAAACAGTTTTTTAACTTCTTACAATTAACAGGTGACGACCGAACACAAATATCTATCCGACAGGGGTAATTTTAAACTTCGGGAGATTGTGATGTAGGCCAAATAGATACTGTCGATAGGTAGTTAGCCGTGCTAAATTAATGAGCCAGTGATATAAGATAATAGATAAATGATTATGCCCAAAGAACCGTATTGAATTAAGAATAATATTGGTCTCCGACAGAAATTGAAAAATGTAGATTTTGACGATGGAAGTGATTTCCTCGTCGACGTTGAACGATGACCGCTAGAAATGGAATTAGCTTTAAGCAAAGTGGCGGTAACGGAGGGCAGGCGCCGCGGGGGATCGACTGAGGAAAATGGATTAGACCGGCAGCAAAGATTAAGCCATCTTCGACAAGAACGGTCGAATCGATCTGAAGCTGATTGAAGTAAAAGACTAGTGAACTTGACAAATTTTCACAGAAAAATCGTCGTATGAAGGAAAGATACTAGAAGTATTATGGAAGGTTTTAGAGAACATACAGAAACTGTAGATTGAATCTTCCGAGATTGAGTTCGCACTCATTTATTCACAATGTTCACTCCGAAAAAGGTTTAAGTGTAGAGTACTGAATGCCAGGGACGAAAATAGAATGAAAAAAGCTGTTTTGGAAGAAGATCGACCAATAGAACGGTCATATAGAAACACTTTCAGGCGCGAGAGTGTGGACTTTCATGTTTTGAAAAATTCATATCGGGTGCTGGCGGAGATGCAAGTGTAAGTACAGAAAGAGCATATATGGATGGAGGTAGAAACTCGGAAACTGTCGGGGGAAGCACATAGATAATCGTAAACAGGTCAGGGGTTTTCGCTGCATGACGTGCGAGGAGTTGCATGAGAGAAAAGAAATAGCAAATGCCGCAGGCCAGGATCGTTGGGAATGGAGGAGGAGGTGGCGGTTGGAGGAGGAGAGCGGAGAGAGATGCTACGAAGAAACGACGATGACACGTCGAAAGGGAACACGGAGGAGATGCCGGTGGTAGAAGAGGAGACGGCAGGATGACAGTGACGGGGGATAAAATGACAAAGGTGAAGGAGACGACGAAAGAGAATTAGAGAAAATGCAGATGGCAGAGGAGGGAGCGATGAAGGAGGAAGATACGCAGTACGTGTCGGAGGCGGAGGAGGAGATGACAAAAGAGGAGACAGATGAAGCGCCGGTGATGAAGGAGTGGAAAACGACGAAAGAGGAGACATCAGTGTGAGAGGAGTTGGAGATTGAGAAAGTATAAGCAGGAGAGGGAATAAAATAGTTAAAAGAGTCGGCGGTGGTGGAAGAAAAAGTGACGGAGAGAGCGACGGCGATGGAGGAGACCTTGGGGACGCAGGAGTAAAAGAAGAAGAAACAAGAGAAGGATTCAGAAGAGTTAGATTGATGGAGAAGGAGGCGGATTGGTGGACGGAGAAAAAATGTCGACGAAGGAGGAAAGGGCTGTAGCCAAGGAGGATGAGTAGAAGATGCTTTTCTTTTCTGTTCTGATACTTTCTTCAGGAAGAGTTGCAAACTTTGACGATGGTGGAAGACGACAAAGAAGGAGAATGTATCAGTAGCGGAGGAGGCGACGGAGGTGACGGTGAAGGAACCAATCCCGGAGGAGAGGACAACAAAAGAGGAGGAGAATGAAGAGGTATGGGGTAGAAAGCGACAGCGGAGGAGACGTTATCGGGCTTGATGGAGGAGGAGGAGGAGGCGACGATAGCAGAGTGGAAATTGGTGGGGATATGACCGGAAGGAATGGCGGAGGTGGATGAGAAGGTGCTGGAGGAAGCGACTAGGAAAATGGCGATGAGGAAAGAGAAGACGGCAGTGGGGCCGGCAGAGGAGGAGGAAGCGATGATAACAGAGGGAACGGAAGTAGCGGGGAGAGAAGGTAGGGGTGACGGGGGCGTGAAGGAATATGCAGATGAAGCAACGAAAAAAGTGGAGGTGACGATGAAAGCGAAATTGGTAGATGTGTCAGTGGAGGAGGAGGATGAAGCGTCGATAGCAGAGAGGTCGGAGATGGTGGGGAGAGGAGAGGGAAGAGGGGGCGGATTAGGGAGGAGGCGTCGCGTCGATAGCCGAGGGGACGGAGGTGGCTGGACGAGGAGACGCGAAAGAAGTGCCGGTGGTGGATGAGAAGGCGGCGAAAGAGGAGGAGGCTGATGGGCGCCCGGGGACGGCGCTCGCCTTTACGGTTATCGGGCCATCACGGCGCTTAAGGGTTCGTGCCGGCCGCTGCGCGCGGGCCGACACCCGAGAGCCCCTCGACGCCGCTCCCCTCCCCACTCGCCCCCCCTTCCCACCGCCGTCCCCGCACGCTCCCGCACGCAAGCGCCGACCTTCGAACCCTGCACCTGCGCCCCTCGCATCCCCCGCCTCTGCCCGCGCGGCTGTTAACGCACTGATTTCGTAATTCACACACCACATATTTATAAATTAATAAATTATTAATTTATATTTTATTTATTAATTAATTATTAATTAATAGCTTACTAATTAATAGCACAAATTCTTCCATTCTGTTGATTTGTGTTATTTGTTTTCTCTTGTGACTCACAAGATATGCCGCTTTTACTTAGCTTATGTATTTGTTCGTTCTTACGAACGGATTTCTGACTCACAACTTTTCGTTGTATCTGTTTTCCTTATTTTTCTTGTTTGTTTAGTTTTACCTTTCATGTAATAAAATGAATTACCGAATAAAATAATACTCAAATTACACCGTAAATATGTAATGTCTTTTCAAAAGGTTATATCAACCAGCAATTTATACGTATGTCCCACACAGAATGAAAGAATCCTATTCAAGAACGAATTATACTAATCGAGAAAATGTTGAAGAATACTATTGAGCAATAAGCACAGCTTTCGGATCCTCCAGTTTCTCTGTTTCTACGCATACTACAGAAGTCTCCTGCACATTAAACACAATTGACCGAATGTTAAAAGTCCACCAGCGGACCGGTAGACCTACTAAATCGAAGTTGCCCAGGCAACAATGTCGCCACATTGCTATTACAACCGATCCAGACCGATAAAAACATCACAATAACTACGAATCCTAAAATTTTATTTCCAAAACTTTTGATTTGAACAATTCAGAAAGTGAAAGGGAAATTAATATATTTCGAGACAAGGACTCCCAAATCTGTGGAGAACGATCCCCAGCCTCCCCTCCTGTCAATTCTCCCAATGATGGATTCATCATTTGTGATTTCGGGCGTATCAACTGACATTGTCATTATTCCCGTAAATGGAATGCATGCTTTATCACAGAAGGTGTCGGTGTTCTTTCCCCGCTGGGTGGTGTCATCCACCGCACATCTACATGTCGGCCAATGGGCTTTTCTACAACCAGGTTTGTCCCGCCAGCGGGGCACCGCCCCCACCGAGAAAGCCACACGTTCTCCCGATATATGTGGTAGTATAGTGGTTGTAAATGTGTGTGTAAGTAAGGGTTGAAGACATGGGAGGGGACCCAAGAAAGCGCGCAGTCTGTGCCTCGTTTGTTAGGGTACTGCTCCGACATTCATTTGTTGATCGGAGAAACTACCGCTGAAAGCAACCGGATGCTAGAATTCTCCTCTAGGCAGCGACCGATATGGACCTATTTACTAGCTAATGTCGGGATTCCTGTCACAGTCGGGTCTCGAACCCTAGAACTTTCCGAGCTGAATCGCTACAGTGACAACAGTTGATGCCCTGCGCCGCCTCATCCGGCAACTCGCATGCTGGTTCTGACCAGTTCGCCATATGCGTCCGTGGTTTAAAAAAAAAAACAAAGCTAGCTGCCCTAAGCTCCCGGCGTTAACGAGGGTCAGGGACGGGCGCGCCTCTCTGCGGCGCTTTCCTGCCACGGCCCGGGGCGCACCTTGCGCGGCGCCTGCGACAGAGCGTCGCGCGCCACCCGCAGCCAGGGGTGCCAACCGCACGCATCGCCCCCGGCGGCGGCGGCGACCCGATCGATGCCCGCGCAGTGCGGACTGCGCCGCCTGCCCGCCCCCCTCCCTCGGCCCCTTCGGCGCCGCAGTCTCCGGGCGCTGGACCGCGCGCCGCCCCCGTCACCCCCGTCGCCCCCGCCGCGCCTCTGGACTGCGGCCGCTCATCTGACGTCACCAAGCCATTGATTGATTGGTGTTTCTGATCTCGTCAACGGCTGCGGCCATTACTCCCGTTAGTGGAGGTAATTACTTTTTTACCACCCGGAAGTGGCGATGTTCCTCCCCTGCTGGAAGGAGAGGCAACCAGCACGTGACCGTGCAGGGTATTCCCTTTCCAGGTATCTCTGACAGCGGGGAACCGCCCTAGTCGGCCATGCTGTAATGTCTCCACTGGTCTTTATACTTGTCTTGTAATATAGTGAATGAAAGTAGTGTATGTGTGTGTGTCTAAGCAAGTGCGTGGCCCGTGGTTCGTTTGTTAGGGTAATGCATTCGTATGATATTACTCGGAGGAACTAAGGAAAATTACCCATCAGAGCAGCCAGCGGCTGAATTTAGCTTAGTTTTCTAGCAAAGTTTTCTACGTTGAAAATACGCCAAGACACGAACCCGAGAGCTTCTCTCTCAAAACCGCTGCAGAGTCAGTGGCAATGCTGCTGAGCTCAACTCAATCGGTTCTTAACGCGATAGAGGCGGAGACAAAATATTTATTTAAACCTATTTACGAAAAAAATTTTGTTTGAGCATATGTGTTTATTATCTCCAATTCTTCACCGAGAGAATCCACTTCGGCCAATCAAAGCCCTTTCATATATGGCATTTTGTATTTTTACATTCGTTTTCATAACTTGAGATGCAGAATTTGATTTACTATAGTCTACAAATAATATATTTTAATGTCAGTAGTTAATATTGATAAATTTAAACATTTTCAGGTTAATTTCAAAAGTCCTCTTGATATCATATATGGTAACTTAAATTTGGTTTGAAGGGAGAATTATTCATTTCTCTGGGTGCCCGGATACCAAAGAATTAATAGTAGGCTTTATAAATAATTAAGAAATAGTAATTTATAAAGTGATAAACAACATAGAAAAGTGTAGTGGATAATATTTAGCCTTCCAAAAAATAATCCGGAAGCTGAAAATGGCCTTATTATCTACCGGTGGTGATTGCCTGAAAATTTTACTTTCTCGTATACGTACCTATATAGTCGGAGTAATATACGTCGTATAGAGAAAGGTATATAATGCTGCGGAATATCAATTTCGAAATTTCAACGGAAGATTTTTTGAGGGACCGTGACACCGAAAAAGTGTTGTTTTTTTCAAAACGTCCGACCGTCCGTTCGTTCGTATGTCCGTTCGTCCATCCACCTGTGAACACCACTAGTGCCAAACCATAAATAGGATTCTTTCCAAATTGAAGAAACCCCTGTCGATCTGGCTCGAGAAGCTTTGAGATTTCGAAAAATATTCTCAATTTAGGGGTTCTTTATATTGGACATTTTCAAAATGTTCTCACGAACTGCTCTCATTTTTTCTTTAAATTTCTTGTAAGAATAAAGTAAAATACACCTATAAACGTGGAATTATTCGACTTTTAGGGTTACCTCTAAATCTTCCAAAATTTCAAAAGTTTGAATTTGTTTTTTGTTGTTTTGAAAACCTGTAACTCCACTTAATGTACACACACCTGTAACTCCACTCCTGTTAATTTTAGGGGGATTACTGGCGCTTCACAGTTTATTTGTACTGGCTGTGAGATACCAAAGAAATTCCCTTTTTATTACTGCTGTGGATTATCAAAACAAAATCACAGAAAAGCTTTTTGTTAACCATGAAATCAATATGTCTGCATAAAATGCATATAATGCGCTCACGTTATTCTGTTTGGTTCGAACAACAATGCGTCATATAACTTTACGAGGTATTTAATATTGCAATCCATTTTAAATACGGGTTTTCGTTCTTTTTTTAAATTTTTGTTTCTGCATCGTACAATCCGTTGAGGTATCTACCTTTATTAGGCTTCATTTTGTAAAGAGAAATAATAAGAAATTTTGCGTTCATGGAATAAGAGGATGGAGAAAAATACGCCATTTTTATCGCTAAATACGCAAATATAATCAATGACACTTTCCAAATGTTTTTCGAAGCGTTTGTCATTCTCAAAAGTATTTTGAGTGAAAGTATTATAACTTATACTTTCGATGAAATTCAATCTATTTTTATTAAATTATCTTGAATGTATTACTCATGCTTACGACGATATTAAAATTTTTAAATCATCATTATACTTTTACTACACGTAATATTCAATGCTTTTTAAAATTCAATACAATTTCAAGAAGAATACTTTCTCTCATCCTCGAATAACAAACATGCATCTTAAATCTATGGAGACGTTCTAGAAGCAAGGCTTTCTATTCCCTCTCGGTTACAAGACATCCCATTCCTGTAAACGTGTTGCCCGTGGCGTCGCGCTGTCGCCTCCGCGGGCTGTCACCGGCGCCGCTCGCGACAGACGCCGTCCGCCCCCCTACGCTCAGCCAGAACCGCTTGCGCGAAGGACCTCCAGCTCCCTCGTAATATTGGCTTAGTACTGCTTCCAGAGCAGATTGAAAGAAGTATAAAATAAACTTTAGGCAATAATAATTTTTTATAATAAATATGAAATTAAGAATTGACAAGCTGAAGTTTTTCCCGTCTCAGAAATTTTATTGTAGAAAACGTTGCGATCTGTAGATATTTCTTTCTTTCAAATATGTTATGAATGTTTTGTACATAGTAATGGGTTTTGGGGAAGGACTCCTTTATTTAGGTCATGAAATCTTCGTGATGACGTGTCGAATTTAATATTATTTTAAATGACGACTGATTTATTGTAGACAAAACTATTAAACTGCGTGTTACTTTTTTTAGTCCTGTGGTTTGGTGTTGTATTTACTGCACATGCCGAGAGCAGATTTCATCACAAAACGTCAAAAGTGTGTGTCATCCCCTATTGTGCCATCAGTTCTGTTTTAATAGATCCCTTAGGTATTCCTCTCTTATACAATATGAATTATCTTCTACGTTTTAAGTATATTTGAATACGATTGGTTGACAATTCTTATTGCCGGACTAGAAAAAAGAGCATGGAGATCATTTGTTGTAGTGTTAGTGTTGTTATTGTGTAGAAAGAGATCTAAAGAGAACTTTAAATGTTCATAAATAAGAAGTAATAACAAATAACAAGAGTATATTATATAAGTGTTTTCTAAAGTTGAAAACCCAAAACGTACCAAATAACACGCTAGGCAACCATAGCGCACGGAGATAAATACAAAGTCCGAAGCACAGTTCTAGTAACCAAATGACCTTACAGCACAGCACTCCGACAGAATCACCAGTCCACAGCACAATTCAGCTTAAGCAATAAAGAATTATCATGGTACTCGTTCTCTCAACTCAATTATTACACTGCCTCAATTGTTACGATGTCTGCCGCCGTTACTATGGCTCCCTGACTTCAATCATATACTCCCCCCCCCCCAGGTGAAGACTTGCTCCTGTAGCTGCGGATTTCTCGCAGTCGATAAGCTCGACCCCGGAGCTGTTACTTTTGGTCCATGTGTCGCCGCCTCCTCCACAGCCTGCGCACCGCCTCTTCACTCGCGTGCGCGCTATTTAACTTTCCGTGCGGCCACACCTTCTGCAACCTAGAGCTCCCCGCACCTAAGGTGCTCATACCGGTGTCTACGTCCCCAGTGTCAATTCGATCAGCCCGCAGCTACAAAGCACGACGATTGACCTGACGTCCCGTGGTTGTAGACCGGGATCATATAGTAAAAGCGTGGGGGTAGGGATTCTGTTGCTCAATAAAATGTGATCAGATTATACTTCTCCCCTATACGTCACATACGGTTTTAACTTTTTTTGTCTATAAGAAATTGAATCAAAGAAGAGAGTAGGATACATTACACCAGCACATTTCTCAACAAAGAACTGACACAATGGAAAAGAGTTCAAGTAATGCACATGAAGACGTCGATAAATCCATGATTATGGACCACAAAACCTTTATAAAAGTGAAAGACTCTCTGCCACTACTGAAATATCAAGAAAATTGGAGAGACACATCTTATAGAATTATTCAGTTAGACAGCAATCATATTGAATGTTAAAATATCATCTGATGGACTAGAATCTTGGATTTTTCAATTCGAAGGAAAAGAATGCTAGAAATTTGGAAGCATTGAAGAAGGCACGTCACAATGAAATTCTTGAAAACAGTGAAACTGAGAAATTTCCAAGTTAGCTTCCGTTGATAAACACTAGTCAAACTTTGAGCCTCTCCTGTATTATGGAAACACACACAAAAAAAAAGACATTGGCGCAGTTAAATAAGAAAGTTTCAATTTTTTTAGTGTCACGTATGCACTAACATATTTGTAAATATGATTTCTTAAAAACTCAAATTGTGGCCATTTATTTGTGTGCCGTTAAAAAATTGAATATTTCATTGTGAAAATAAGTTCAAAAGATTCGAAAAACAATACAAAATACAATTTTTATATTTCTTTACTTATTTTTATATCGGTTTATTAGTTTGGCGTATTACTTGCGTTTTACTTTTAGAAACTCCTTACAATGTCTAAAAGACATGAACAAATTCAAGTAATTTCTTTAATAGATTTAAACGCAGATAAAAATTATTTATTTTATCTCCATCTATACTCTTTTGTATTCATGAATCAATTGTTATTCTTTTCAAATCAACGAAGGCCTGGCTTCAAATTATCCTACAGAAACCTTGGAAAATTCTAATTAACGATATTTTTAACATTGATTCCAATAAGAATTTCA
This sequence comes from Gryllus longicercus, assembly GCA_038098605.1. Classification (NCBI taxonomy): domain Eukaryota; kingdom Metazoa; phylum Arthropoda; class Insecta; order Orthoptera; family Gryllidae; genus Gryllus; species Gryllus longicercus. The sequence goes on along the minus strand of JAZDUA010000328.1, from coordinate 300,961 downwards.
CTGGAGACAAACATTTCTGTGCATTACTCAACACCGCATTAATCAGAGTTGGTTGCATTTCAAAGAGTCATTTCGCATTTCTCTTCCTTCTTTTGTGCCAAAGTCTCTTGTTCACGTTCCGTGAGCCGCAGCCCCCGGAGCTCATTACGGCAGGGGCCGCTGGGACGCGCCGTTGGCGCTGTGAGCGCAGCCGCTGCCATCTCGCTCGGCCGGTGTCGCGCCAGGGCGTTGACGCCGAGGAAACTTCGACTTAGGGAACTCGTTACCCCTAACGACTTCCTGGGGGGCGGAGGTGACAGACACGTGGTTGGCCGCGCGCGGTGGAAACTTCGCGATGTGTGTTTAGGAGAGCTACGTGCATGAGATGGATGCGGCGGCAGTAAAGTAAGAGAGGTTGTATCGGAACTTCCGCGACCGTAAACATTTTACGAGAGAAGTTTAACATTTCCTTTAATGCGTAGGAAATGATGTAGAAACTGGTGATGAGGTTATGTGGATGTAAACTGTTACTCCTCTGTTCTAGACGTGTTATATTACATTTTTGGTGTGCAGTTATGTAACTCAACTATAGTTTTGATAAAAATAGTATTATCCACTTCTATTGTTACACACTGTCGTATTTTACTGTCCTAGAACCAGAAAGGAATTGGATTCAACAATTGGCCGACATTATCATAATATTTTGTGGCAATAACACCAAAATAATGGACTTAATTTGCGTGCTCCTTTTCGGAGCCGTTCTCCATTACTTCCGAAAAATCAGAGGAACTTTCCGGTTCAAAATGATACTTTAGTTCTTGATAAAGTTCACAACTTGTCTTGGAAAAAGGACATGAAGTAATCGGAAACAGTTTTGCAATTAACTTCATCTTCTAACAGGGACAGTTTTGCAATTAACTTTCCTAGCTAAGTTTGCAATAACACGAACTCACGCCCGTCTACTGTTTTATCGCTTCAATCAATGAAAAAACAGCGCATTGAAGTGTACAGATACGAAAAATTCAGATTATCAAGTTTTTTTACACTTCTTTCAATGTAGCTAGAGCCAAATTCGAGATTTATCCACACATTTCAATCTTCGCTGTCCTGTCGCAGCACCTCGAGATCATTGGGAGATAAGTCTTCTTAACGTGAACAATTAGATATTCGCGTGCCCCTGAGGACGGGACTAGGTACAGAAACGGTACATATTCAACTAGTCGTGTAGAAAAACCGTTATCGTCGAAAATAGATACTAGCATCTTGCAATCTACAAAGCTTCATTTCCGAACTCGTAACTACACACATAAATGCAACCGGAAGTATTCGACCTCCCGAGTACCGACTTACATATCTTATAGGGAAAGTGTACACGGAATGAGGACCAAATGATCGCTCCCGGTGGGCCATTGTTTAAGGTATGCTTCGGTATCCGTAATTGATGTTTAAGCTTCTCAAAGAATCTTACATAGTTATACAAACTAACAACAGGCTACATTGGTTTTTGTCTCAAGTTCATCTTCATGTGGGCCTATGGATGGTGAAGGAGAATGACACAAATCCTGGCTATCGAGTTCCAGTGTTCTCGGTTCTTTTTGAGGCGTCGCGGAGCCTCGCGCCGCGTTGTGGTGCAACGCCGGTCAGAGTTGGGTGCGTCCTACCGCAGCCTCTACCCACGCCGCCCCCACGCCGCCCCCGCGCCGCCCCCGCGCCGCCCCCGCGCCGCCCCCGCGCCGCCCCCGCGCCGCCCTCACGCCGCCCCCGCGCCGCCCCCGCGCCGCCCCCGCGCCGCCCCCGCGCCGCCCCCGCGCCGCCCCCGCGCCGCCTCCGCGCCGCCTCCGCGCCGCCCCCGCGCCGCTCCCGCGCCGCCCCCGCGCCGCCCCCGCGCCGCCCCCGCGCCGCCCCCGCGCCGCCCCGCGCCGCCCCCGCGCCGCCCCCGCGCCGCCCTCGCGCCGCCCCCGCGCCGCCCCCGCGCCGCCCCCGCGCCGCCCCCGCGCCGCCCTCGCGCCGCCCCCGCACCGCCCCCGCGCCGCCCCCGCGCCGCCCCCGCGCCGCCCCCGCGCCACCCCGCGCCGCCCCCGCGCCGCCCCCGCGCCGCCCACGCGCCGCCCACGCGCCGCCCACGCGCCGCCCCCGCGCCGCCCCCGCGCCACCCCGCGCCGCCCCCGCGCCGGCGAGAGAGCGGTGGTCGCCGCGAGCTGCGCTTCCGCTGCTAACTCGATTGCGGCAAGTGCATTAGTCGAAACCCCCTTAATGGAACTCCTCGCTCTCCTTCGCGGCGAAGCGCCGACTTAATCTCGCCTCCCGGTGCCCCTCGCCAGCCGCTCGCCCGCGCGGGAGCTCGGAGACTTGGGCCGCCCTCCAGGCGACCCTTCCGGGCGCACCGCCCTCGCCTTCGCCAGCGCCCTCGGTTTATCCTCCCCCTCGCTCTCACCATCACCATTGCCCTTGCCCTCACTCTCAAGCTCGCCCTCGCCCTTACTCTCCCTCGCACGCCCTCTTTTATTTTCGTCGCCATCGCCCTCACCTTCGCCCGCGCCCGTGCCCTCACTCTTACCTTCACCCTCGCCCTCATCTTCGCCATCGTCATTGCCCTAACTCTCTTCTTCACCATCGCCATCGCCCTTACCCTTGCCTTTGCCAACGCACTCCTTTCCTTCACCCCACCTTCGTCCACGCTCTCGCTCTAGCCCTCATTCCAGCCGCCATCCTATAAGAACTTCGCGTCTCACTGGCTTCTAATAAGCCTAACGAACTTCTAGTTTTAGCTTTCCAGTTCTTCCCAAATGCAAGTATCTTTGGAAGAATATGTTCTTCCGTTGAAAATCTTTAATGAGCATGAAAAGATCTTTTGGTTTATATTTACTAATCAATTCCCTCATCTCAGCCGGAGCTTCGAACGATGAAGGGCATTCAAAAATTACTTATGGATATGTATTACGTATACACATGTGCTACATATGTATATGTTAGGAGTCTAAACCATGCTTCCGCAAATGCAAGGTGGAGCCTCTCGAAATTTAATTTGGTATAGTTTGTTCGACCTGTCGGTCTCTGCAAAAATCTCTCAATCTCGATCTTGCAAAAAAACAACAACAACAATAACTTCACGCACTTAATAAATAATTAACTCCGGTATTATAACATGCGGAGCTGATCCTTAATGTATCTGACATTCTTTATTAGTTATATTTTTAAGTTTAAGAATTGCTTTCTTCGCCCTTTCTGATATCGTCCTTGCATACTCTCGAAATTTTAATTGGATAGAAAGGTTGACTCCTATGTACTTTAAATTTTCCACCAGTCAAATACTAATTTCATGCCATTTCATTACCGGCGGTATATTATTTTCCAGGAATCTTTTTCAACAATACTAATCTGGACTTCAGTGGAGATATTGACAGTATATTTTTTACCCCAATTTTCGAGTTCATGAGCTACCAAAAAGCCTTTCACCTCTAACTCGTTTCTTGTCTTTCCAGCGATCAAAATGACTACACCATCTGCGCAACCAATCCTTGTCACTGAGATTGTTTCTAAGGCCGTGAGTATCCATTATTAGGTTCTGTAATGTTGGAACGGGAATTGATCTCAGAGGACAGCCTTCAGTAAGCTTATTCGTACCTTGTTTGCTTCCCCCTGAAAGAAAAACCACCTATGGCAGAAATCATTGAAGACAGTGCCCAAATAATCAGGACATTCAAATTCCTTTTAATTGAGTAATTAATTCTGGCCACCATAGGTTATCGAAAGCATCAGCAATAAATAGGAAGATTCCGATAACATTCTCGTCTTCGCTTATCATAACAACTTATTTTAGAAAATTAAGTCTCTAATAGATTTAGCTTTTTTGGATCCGCACTGGTGTGGGTGGTATCTCGACTCAGTCGCTTGAGGTTATCATTAACAGGCTTAGTCAAGAAACTAAAAATATACGATATTGTGGTCGTACTTTAGCTTCCTTCAGCAACTTTTTTGATTCAGCATGTGTATCTCCATTTCACACAGTTGTTTCCTGACCCGTAGGTCTTTGATTCACGATAAGTGGAAGCAGTCCTCTTTATTATCATGCTAGAGCCTAAGACATATGGCAATAAAATTCTGGGTAAATATTTTATTGAATAAGTGATAATGAGAATACTACATGAATTGTGTTCCTGAAATGTTAGAGTGGGAGGCAAGGGAAACGAAAGGACCACCCCAAAATCGCAAATGAATCGACCGGGATTTGAATCTCAGCCCCGGCGGTGGCAGACAAGCGGTGTTAACCATGCTCGAATCCTCAGTTGGTGTTATTTCGGCTACGCCTGAGATATATACTTTTGCGTATATCAATGATGGAGGGATCAATGGAATGATGGGGTGTAGAATGAGAAGCAAAGGAAACGGGAAAACGTCAGGAAAATCTGCCGCGAACTCGTTTTACTCACCCGAGATTCCACATCGATGGACGTGAATGCAAGTCCCGATCCCACCAATGGAAGACAAGCAGATTATGCCACGTTTCGCCTCGATTGAGAAGAACATTCTATAGGTTTATTATGGTATGAGATCCTAAACTTTTAACTTTTTTCCCTAGAGTGCAAAGAAAGATTTTAATTAATTGGTGATGAAGATGTGACAGAAAGCTGAAGGAGTAATGGTCCAGAATCTCTGAAAATCCTTCTGGGAATGCGCTTTGTCCACCACAAATCGTACATGAACCGACAGATGTTTGAACATCGGTCCCAGTGGTTTTGATCGATTGATTATTTCGTATTTCCAGGTGTGTCAACTGCTAAGGTCATTAGTTCCGTAAGTAACGTGCATGTTTGTATCAGTGAAGATAACAATGTTCTTAATCCGTAGTAATTCGGGATTCGGGTCCGACTTACACATCTCCTTCCAGAGGTTTCCCCAACCAGGAATCTATACCCAGCGGGGCGCTGCCCCCGATGGGACAAGCTTTAATCTCTCGACCAGCCTCCCGACATGAGTGGTAGTGTAGTGCGTGTAAGCACGACAGTGTAATTGTATGTAACTAAGGAATGAGAAGAGTACAAGGAAGAGCAAGAAACGATCGGGCGCTGTCAGTGATCGTTGATCACTGACCGCACAGTGCAGTTGATCGGAGAAATCATGCCAGACTACCGATCAGAGCAGCCACCTCTAGAATTATCCTCCAGACAGTGGATATCTAGCTAGTGTCGAAAATACCTGTACCGCCGGGACTCGAACCTTACGCCCTCCTGGTCAGAGGCACCGCTGTGACCTCGGTCGCTGTCCCGAGCCGGTCCTCCAGCGGTGGGAGGGGAGCGGGCTGACAGCAGCCGCGCAGGTCAGCCGCGGGGTGGCGCGAGTGGGGCAGTGGGAGCAGCGGCTGGAGTGCCCCTCGCGCGCCGACTCTTCCCTGCTAATTGCGGCGTAATGAGGCGCGCGCACGCGACCCGCTTGACCGCCGCGTGGGCGGTGGCGTCGCGCCGCGTCGCGTCGCGCTTCTTCATTCCGACGTCAGCGCCAACTCACGCGCGGCGCGCACGTGACGGCGGAAGTTGTAAATAACGGAACGTCCTATCGTCTTTGAAGCCCAGAAGGGATTGCACTAGGCGGAGGAGCTGACATCTAGTAGTAATATTAATGAGTTATAGCAAAAACGTTTGGCTTTTCCAATTTCGTTTATCGATTTTTTTCATTTCTTATACTGCTTTCGACTGAGTATTTCGATTATATACATTGATTTACATCATAATCACTTGCTTTCAAAAAAGAGAACACCGAGAAGCGATTGCGAGGTGTGACCAGGTGTTATTCACTTCTTTTTATTCCATAGGTGTGACCAGGTTCTTAAATCTCTAATCTTCTAAAAATCTTAATTTTTAGAATCTTCTAAAAATCTTAATTTTTTATTGAAACGTTATTGCTTATTATTAACTTCGTTACAGAGCTCTACATGCCATGCGTATTTTACCTACAGAAGATCGAGAGGATCGTTGTTACGAGAGAAATATGAAAACAGTTGAATGATGCTACATGTCCTGTTAAGGAGGGAATTATGAGAGGGAAGTGTAGGAGGGAAATATGAAAATCAAACCGAGACAAATTAACATCTATTTAATTAGTATATACGTAAATCTAAATCATTAAAATGAGGTAATAAACTATTGTATGTTCAACATTGTTTTTAATATTTTCCAGCGACGGCGTTCTGATGATTTCGGGCCAAAAGCTCTCGGGATTTTTGTTGCCACTCGATAATTAGAACACTTATAACACCATTGGTGCATAAATAACAATTCCATGGCATTGTTGCTCCCTGAGATGGAAGAATTAATTCAAGCATGTGCAATTAGCAATATTGATATGGACGATGTAAAAAAAAGCATTTCGGCACGAAGTTTTACTACCAAATCGATCTGGAATCACAAAGTATAAAATACCGCACGTTGAATTGTTTCTTATTTCCACACTTAGACTGCCATGCGTATCAAATTTATACACATTTTGACCGCCAGGCGAGGCCATATGTGTAATTCTGATGCACACGCTATGGTATGGTTGGAGGTGACCTGGGAGCGTAATTTTAATATTAACATATTTGGAAGTCAGAGGAAAACGCTCTTTCTTTTGTAAAACTACAGGAATATCAGTATTCGCCCATTCGCTTTCATTATAGTAAGGCTTGGAAGCTAATAGTTCTTCAATTGAATACGTCTTTTGCAGAAATGTGCGCCTGAAGCGTGTTCACCATGATGCATCTTATTTCTCAAAGCCCCACTAAAGAAAACAAGTTCAGCCAACAACCTATTCCTACACGTTACAAAGCCTCGCTTACCGAACCGAGCCGGGATAACGCTTACGTTTCATACAGAGATTGTGATTGGTGTTCCCGTCGTCAAATGTCAACAGCCGGATCAGCTTAACTTGAATGGTTGATGTGCGGCGCGCCGGTGTCTTGGGCAGAGTGCTTCTCTGACAAGGACTTCTCTCACGCCGAGGTGGTCTGCTTTCTTTTCAACTGTATAGGAGACAGGTGTACATGCAAAATATATTCCGTTTAATTGAAAGTCGGTTTTTCGTAGGTTTCTTTGGCTCTATTTCCGGGTTTACTCACCAAACCGGCTGATGTGGCTCAACTAATGCCACTGCTGTCTCGTTACAGAACAACGTACTCGTCGACCCGATCGGCGAAGATTGCTAAAGCGAGCTACAGAAGCGATCGCGTTGTGTAGACGAGTGGTTCGTGTCCCGCTTAGGCAAGTGTACTGTGTCATGGCTTACTTTCCCTCACACCGTTATCATCTTTCCAATAATATCCTTTTATTTATTACCCGGATGAAACATCCGCATGCGTTTGAGACATATTTGGTTAAATGCGGAGATGAGGCAAAATGTGACAGATCCAATCAGAAGCATCAGTAAACCTGCAGACAGATACTCACTATCCATTATCGACTAGCTTCCCTAAGATGGCCCTATGTGTTGCCTCTGAAGTTCCCCTCAATCCAGAAAAGGAAGGCGTGGACGCACCCAAGAGCTACCTCTGAGAGCCGATGAGGAGGATTTTTCTAATCGGACACTGAAAAAAATGGATAGAGCGAAAGGGAGAGGAAGAGCTCACTGTAACGAGAACTCCCGTGGTAGGGAGGCTTACAAGATATAAGGCAAAGCAAGGCCGTATAGACTGAACTACTTTGTCCCAAAAATATTTATTTGACGGAGAAGTGCCCGCTAGTAGGACAACATACTCCGAAGAAGCAGTACAAAGTACATTCCGGCACCGGTTTTCCCTTTCGTTTACTTCTTTTTGTGGCACTTCTATAAACAATTTCAAATATGTTGATTTCGATTGCTTTTCTTTTCGGTTTCCAACTTTGCGTTTAATTTAATTTTTACTTCTTATAATTTCTCACTTATACTAATATCAATGCGTCTCCTTATCATATGCTTTGGAATTCGTATATCTGCCTGTTAAATATTTATCAACACTTGTATGGGCGAGTTTTACTCGGTCCTCAACGCTTCTTGACGCAATGTATTTATTTTACCTTTTATTAATAATAATACCCATCAATCATCGCTTGCGCATTATCAACAGGATATCAAATAAGAGAAACGCGAAAGGTAACTTCTCAAAAACCTTTGAAGTACTCTACGTTGCCAATGGTGAATATTTTGCCTGTCCGATCCCGAAACAGGCTACAAATTCGACAGCTAAACTCTCGTTCACAGCCTTCGCGCAACACGGTGCGCTGTAAATAAACAATAAGAGGGGTTCGCTGGTGCGGCTTCGCGCGGGGTGGGGGCGGGGCGGGGCAGGGCGGGGCGGATTCGGGCGTCCAGGGGCGACGCTGCGGAGGGGAAGGGGACGGCGCTCCCGGGCCTTCGCCGCCATGTTGGACGCCGGCGCTTGGGTCGATGTCGGGCCCCGCCGCGCCTCTCCTACGCCCCCTCCGCCCCCCGCCCCCGCCCCCGCCCCGTGTTCGGCAGCTGTTGGAGGGTGCCCCGCGGTCCCTGATGGCGCGCGCCTCTCGAAGATCTCTCTCCCTCCGCCACGCCCCCCCCCACCTCTCCCCGCCCTCGCTTTCCCCGCGCTGTACAATGCTCGCGGGCGACCTTTGTAATTTTAAAACGACTCTGCTGCTGTGGAAAAAAGCGTTTTTCCGCTCGTTAATTTTTTGCTGTGTTCGTAACCTAGAGGGATGAGCAGTAAAGTTTCTTGATGTATGATGGATGTGTAAGGGACTTTTTTATGCCGGAGCTAATAGTTTTGGATTGTTATATCTCTGACTTTTTTTTAAAACGGGATCTAAAAATTGGACAGCGTGTTGCGGAACTAAAAGATTTTTCTACAGAATTGTCGAACTGCATGTGATCTACGTCTGTTACGTACACTTCGGATACATTTTAATATTGTCTCTTCTCTGTAGAATGAGAAAGTGGATGTTTTATGGATCTCTATTTAAAGCTTGCATTATCAATGTAGCCAAAAATGCTACTATTTCTTGATTAAACTATCTACATTATAAAAATTAAGATTTTTCATTATTGATATTTAATGCTGTGTAAATATATCTCTAACGTTTTTTAAAATCCAGGTTTATTTCGAATATTTTTATACACGAGCGTGTTCAAAATGTATTACCATTTTCAGATTAGTCTAAAAAAAGTGTGAAAACGAATTGTTCTTTATTATTTTCTGTACTCTTTCTTATACAGATATCTAATCGAAATTTCATTGCACAGAATAACAATACCCAGTAAAGCGTAGCATAAGTCACAACGTTCGAAACTGCCAAAGCGACGACAGTAATCGTCTGTGGATGAACACTTTACAGTTACGACAGGAATGTTAAGGAAGCGACACATAATGAAACATTTATCTATACAGAACCTACATTGAGACCACGGTTTGTGACTAAAAGAGCTTACAAGCACTTTTTCGACCTTTTCAGCAAATGGATGCATTACTCCAAGACGGTTCATAACAACGGTGGGAGAATTCAGCGGAAAGTGCGGATCGTCTGCATTGACTACAAAAATATATTTTACTCGTTGCCATATAGTTGTTTATTAAAAAAATTTATAAGTTGTAGATGTACGTGATAATTTCACCAAGTTCCTCCAAGCATAAGCGAATATCTGAAATATTCGCATTGTCGCTAAGGAACCCATGGAACTGCCCGGAAGATAATCCAAGGAGGTTTCCTCTCCCCGTTGGCCTTCGAGCAGCATTAATAGCTCTGACGACAGGCGTACGGTACACCCTGCTTCGGTATCAAACATTGAAGTTCTATATTCTCCAAGTTTCTCCAAGTGATGACCACAAGTTGGAGGGAACGTCTGTAATAGTGCTAGAGAGGTTACTAAAACAGTTCGAGTTAATCATCGAGACATTGCAATGAAGTTCAGTGTAAACAACTGCACCGTCAGTATCTGCTGAGAGAGAATAACTAGCGCCTCAAATATTGACAGGTCGGTGACAGATTCTCGACTCTAGCTAGATAGCTAGGTCGAATTCAGCTGCGCGTTGTCTGAAAGAGAATACAAGCGGCCGGCTGCTTTGATCCGTGGTTTATACAATCAATTGCTATTGCCGAAGAAATACCCTCACAAAAGGACCACGGACTGCGAGCGATCTTTCCTTGCTCTCCCTTTTCCTGTGCTCTGCCTTTTCACACACACACAGGTACATACACTTACAAGCACTACAATGCAACACACGCCGATAGTCAATTCGAGACTTATAGCGTTTTCCATTCGTTGCCTTGAAATCTGCCCTAGTGCAGGTCAAAAACGTCATCGCCCCGCAAGAGTTCTGCCCTACACGCGCGAAGGGCAGCCACGCATGGAACGGATTCCGGAACTGAGTCAGTGCGTGTGCGCTGCGCAGTAAGATTATAGAGAGCAGTTCTTGATCTGTAACGCTAGTTCACTGGATTTTAAACCGAAAGGCGTTTGGAGAATTGTTTGGTTATTGAAAATCATAAAATCATTAACAAGAGCTTTTCGCTGGCGTATGTATAAATGCGTGAGAAACATTTCTTTGCGTATGAATTTAAATGAATTTGTAAGGTCATTAGTCACTATTTTTATTATTTACTGTATTAGCGTTTCGAAATTGAGACATACCTACACTTCGGTTATTAAATTGCACTGGATTTGTTACAATACATAAACTGATTTTCCGAAGTTCACGTAAGTCACAAAACATTTTAAGACATTTCTTGTGAAACATTACACACTCCATCATTCGAAGTGTCTCTGCGTGACAGAAGATCCTCAGTTGCCTTGTCATTTTCACCACGAATCCAAATCAACATTCAAAAATTCCATATCTAACCTCAAAATGGCCCGGTGCAATGGACTGCACTGACGAGAGTCTCAGTGCAGGTTAGGGGGTCCAAGTGAGCAGAGGTTTCGAGTCATTTCGCGAATGGAACCTCTTTGCCCCGGTGCGCTCTAGCGGTCAAATGGAACACGAAAGCTGCCCCGAGTGCACACTGAGTGTGCACCAGTGCGGCGAATGGAAAACGTTTAAGAGCTTGTACCGGTTGACACAGAGTCAGATGGGTGAGATTTTTGAAGGGGCAAACATCCGAATCGACGTATAGTTCGGCGCCTCATCTCACCATCCAAAGAGGGAGGAAAAGAGCCACATCCTTCGCCGCCTGCTTTCCCGATCCCGTTTTTTCGCACAGACAACTTCACGTAGCTTTCTCAGGAGTAAAACGTTTTTCGATATTGTTTATGATTATCAAGGAAAGCAAAGAGCAAACAGTGAAGGAAGAATGTATAATTACTTCAAATGTTAATATTAAGGAAGTGTGGTAAATTGGTGGAATACTGTGTAACCTTTATTCAAAATTTCTGTAAAAATTAATTGGTTAACAAAATTATTTGATATTCTGTAAGTACTTTGGATGTTACTTTTAATCATTTTTAAACAAAGAACACTTTTAGTTAACAACTTCCCCCCTTAATGAAAATATACAACGGTGGGGAAGAGGGTGGGATTTTAAGACACGAGAGTTCTCGCGCTGGTACGCTAGTAAAATATTGGACTCCCAGAAAAAATTCTCAAGATGCATGCCCATAGAGAAGGTCTACAAGAATCTAGGACTTGATATGATATGATATGCCAACAATTCAGACTTCCACCTCTACCGCATACAAGGGTCAGGTTCTAAAGCTTTTGAGAACCAAAATCAACAGTGGAAGCCTCATTTAGAGTACTTAACTCTGGTACTGGACAACTGATAAACGAGATGATTCAAACAGAGGAGTAAACCCTGGCAGAGCACATTCAACACTCAAGGAAGACCTAGCTCAACAGAGAATACGATGAGGGTATTCTGACGCCTGGAAGCACGTGTTTTATCCCTAAGGAGAAGACATATCAGGAATATCGAACAAGATAGCATTGTATGCCGCTTCAAGGATGTGGAATGGATTGTGGCCGGTTTTCTCACCTGGAGGGCTGCGAATGATTCTTTTAAGAAAGAGATCAAATGTCTGATTCTGACATGTTCTTACTTTTTCAAGGATATTTTATGTTCTTGCCAAACAGCTAACCGTACGGGGTTGCCTAAAAATCAACAGAAATGTTCATAAGTATAAATGTATAACACTCCGTTATATGTAATTTCCCACCATATATTAATTGGAAAAAACTACCATTTTCAACCCCTCTACATTCCCCAAAAATTTGTAACATTTATTCTAAGACATTGTATATAATAAAAGACTACAATATCCGACACTATTCTAACCAAATATATTTCCCCACCATAATTATTACCCAAAATATAATTGTATTTTTGACCCGTTGATCAACTACAATTTTACTGTTTTGTTGATTATAAATACAGTTTGCTGAAATATTCTAAATGCATGAAACAGCAAATTCACTTCTGTTACATTATATTCAATTTTCCATGTTCCTTTATGATTCTGGCTTTCTTCTCTCTTTCATATTGCTCGTACTCAGTTGTGAGGACACGTAATTGCCCTGCAGATTGAATTCTTTATGTACTGCAGTTTTTTCTAACACGCCTTTGCCTTTGCTGTGGTATTAACTAGAAGATCCCTTTTTCCTAGATAGAAAGGAAACTATCGGGCATATAATTTCATTCCTATAGCCATAATCAATGGCTGTGGCTCACAGCGCAGGCTCGCTTCACCTGCAGGCGCGAACGTTCGATGTCTCTCCCCTTAGCTCGCACCGCTTCGCCGCCCATGATCTCACAGAGGGGAAGCTTTCTCCGACACCATTCGTACTCCAGCTGCCGTTCGCTGTCCTAGCCTTAATGTGAGTTTAGCATTCCAAACGCAAAAACTACGCTGTTGGGCGTCCCTCACATATTCCGTAGGTACTACATCTGGAATTCTTACGTTCTTGGGTATGTCCTGAAATCCGAGGAGTATCTACAGGTGAATTGCAGTATCTTCTATAAAATGCAATATAATAATAAAATAATATTAATAATAATAATAATAATAATAATAATAATAATAATACGGCTGTAGTGTAGTAGTTAAGGCACTAGTGCCATAGAGGTCTCGTACAAGAAGATCGCAGGTTCGAGTCCCTCCTCGGGAATAGGTGTGTTTGTATAAGTCGTCCTTTCAATTCTCACCATCATCATCATTTCATCTTCCATATCCCCAGGGCGAACAATTCTGGGGGATGAAAATCGGTTCTAGCTCAATGCTGATTCCGTGATAAATTACATGCACTTTCCACCAAGATAATGTTACTGAGCTCCGGTTAATGCAGGGTGCATGCACGCGTGGTCCAAGTCGGCCTATTCGCGAGCAAAAAAAAAAACTGGAAGCTTTTCCCCGAATTTTCAACGATGTTTACTTTATTAAAATTGGATGAAATTTGTATGATTACGTATTACGTATTAAATGGTTCTTTTTCGAAATTTACAATCTCCTAACTTCAACATTTGTGTTGCGTCTCTTTGCGAAAATTAAATATTGTTGTGCATTTTCCCATAAAAAGGGTAAGTTTGTTCTGCATCTTGCTTCCTTTGCGAAATGAACATTGTGTCCGTCTTCACGCACCGACTCGCAAAGCTAAGTGGTGGCGCGGAGCTCGAGTGCTGTCGCGCAGAGGCGTCGCTCTGCGGCGCAGAGGCCGGGTGGAGTTGGCGTGCAGCTCCCGCCGCGCCACTTGCAGGAAATTAGTGGAAATGGCGTAATGGGTGATTTAGAAGAATGCAGATGTGCATGGAGTGTCTTTACGATTAGTTTGAAATGTCAGTATTATCAAAAAGATTTTAAGTGTTTTAAAATACTCATACATATTGAGGATTTAAAATCACACGATATATAGTGGATGAGATTTATTTAATATAATAACTTGCACGATTTGGACTGGCCGCTGTAATCGGTAGGTTCCCGTTGTTTCTCCGATCAGCACCAGGTGAATGCTGGAGCAGTACCCTAACAAACGGGCCACGGACCACGCGCGATCTCACCTTCCTCTTCCGTGTCCTATCCTCAACCCGTACACACACTTACACTCACATGCACTACACTGCCATACATGCCGGGAGACCGCCCGGGAGCTCAGAGCTTCTCCCGGCTGGGACAGCGCTTCGCTGATAGGAGATACCTCGTTAGGGGAAACCCCGCTAGCCGACGGTAGGTGGGCGCCGGATCTCGCCATTCAGCGGGGGAAAGATCACCGCTACCTTCTGAGCAAAAACATGCATTACACTTACGGGACTAACGACCTTGGTAGTTGACGTGCCCGAAATCGCTAAACAATCAATCACTCATTGCACGATTCGAATGTTGTTTGCGGCGCGTTTTTAAATGTCGGCGGAGTTTTACATCTCAAAACGTAAGCAGTATTTATGACCCATTTATTCTCTGCATTTGTGACACATTTCAATTTTTTAAATATTCATTTTACTCATTTGCTCATAAGAAGCAGATGATGACTGGTTCATTATCTTCTGTGCATTTTTTTTGTTCACCTCCACATCAACTGCTACATACCTGAATGTCGCTTGAAGGATTAAGGCAGCAAATTAGATCGGTCGTGTTTTAAAGAATATATCTTTTTATTCCCCCATCGAAACTGACAAAGGACACAAAATTGTAATTTCATTTCAAAATTGTAAATTTTCATTTGCTACCTGTTCTATTTTATTCCGATTTTTCACGGAGCTTAATAAGCTTAATATACACTAATTACATAATATATATGCATTTAATTGTCTGGTGAATAGTTACTAAAAATTAATAAATGTGCTAATACAAATTTTAATTGTGTAAGTGAAAAAAATATGAAAGAGATAATTGAAATGAAACAAGTTTCAATTTAAGGAGAACGAAAACTATAATTAACGAAGCGTGATCTGATTCTAGGATGAGGAAAATAGTTTAAAATAATGTTATTTCTTGAAAAGTGTAGGGCGGATGTGGGACTTGAAGAACAGTCTCAATGGATAATTTTATTTCTCGGATGTACTTAATAAGGAGTAATATAAATGAAATCAAATGTCTTTTATTCCCCAATAGGTAGCAGCTTGGAAGAGGGTGGTACAAAACATAAACGTTAGCTCAGATTAAATAGATTAAGAAACGAATTAGTACAAGAAGTCTGTTCCATTAGCCCCATCTTTTAATCAGTAATTTAAAAATTACTGGTAGCAAAACGTCCTTCTTGAAAGTAATACCCAGGACACATAGTGTAACATCAAAACATGTTTACATTACCTCTTCTGGTTAACTAACACCGCCAACCTATCATGAAGGAAAAAATGTTTATTATAAAATATAATATTTTTATTACCATTCTTACTCCACTAAAATGTTCTAAAGTACCTTTTTTAAATAAACGTGTTTATAAAAGTAGCTGTATTTGAACCATATATAAAATATTCTTAAATATATTTTCGTTAATGAAAAAAGTTAATATTTTCTTTACATTCCATTTTACAGGGATCTGCTGACAATTTATATTTGTCTGTTATGTAAATCGTCCTATTTTTTAAACACCACTTTGTTGCTAGGCGTAATGTTACGAAACAACTTTGACAGGCAACTACATTATATTAGCAGGAAATATTTAAGAAACTAATTTAATCTACATTGTTCCACCAAAAAAGTTCAACATGGCTAACGAAAATAAATATATATATATATATATATATATATATATATATATATATATTAGTAGCCCAAATCACCTCTATCCTCTGTTTAATAATTTCCAACAACACCCCTGAAAACAGTCAACACAAAAGAAAACAAATGTCTACATATCTAGAAAATTGCACAAGGCATGCACTCAGTATCTGATTATCATATATCATCCATCTTATTACAAAATAATTGATAATTAAAAATTAATTAATTAAAACATATCATTTGAAATTAGACACTCTACATAATATCTTATCGCTTGGCCTACACGTGTAAACAACTATTTTTCAAAATAATTGTTCTATTGCGAAAAAAAGAACAAAAAGTTATTCATCCATGACGGAGTGCATAAGTTTGATTAAAGTGCTCACGCAGATGCTTTTATGATGATGAGTGTTTCATTCGATTAGCAAGCATACGCGAGGGAGGAGACTTACTGCTGCTTTATGAACTCCCCTTTATGGGCCACAGCGGTGATTTACCTTGACTTTCCTGGAATGGTGGTTGTGGAAGTGATAATGAATTTTGAATATTATGAGAGATCAATGGAATATTCTTTAATGGATGATTTGATTTGAAGCAAGTGTATAGTTCTCTTGACTCGTACAATAAAAATGGGTTAGTTGGTACTTCGATCATCAAAAATCACTTGATAGGTTCAGAAACGAGATCGGGAAGAATCTGACATCTACGACGATATGCGACTCCTTCGCCAAGTCGGGTTAAATCCATAAATATCTGCCAAAACTTAAACCAAGAAGCAGTATAGAAGAAAGAGATTCTAGACACTAAACGATATAATGGAGAAATGAAGATGTACCTGTTGGCTTCTGAGGCTAAAGAGACGCAGGTAATAAAACCTCGTCCCTCCTGGAGATACCTTGTTCTAAGCCTAATAGTCATTGTTTGGCATCGCACTGCCTCCTACTTTAGGATAAATACCTGTGCCCCCGAAAGTTAGAGATTAACGGGTGGATATGATACTTTCTTCTCTGAAAAGGTATGTTAAAAGAAGACGTAGGCTTTCACAAGCCATGTCCTAGATATGGGTGCCAACATTTCGGAGGTGGTGATGTGAAGGTGAAAGGCGAGTGTTCTGACCGTTACATCACAGCCTGTCCGGACATCGTCTAGAAAGGTAATACTCTATAACTGCTAAACACTCTCGCGTATTACTTGTGTAGGCATGGTGTCGGTATATATATAACTAACGAAACAAATTCAAAACCAAGTGAACATCGTGTTCTATTGAGATAAGTATCTCGTCGCCACGATACCTATTCAGTAATGACTCTCCACAAACAATTTATGTTCCATCACGATCCTCCCCTAAATACGTCGTTGATGGTCACGAATTTTGTGGTGAACGAGCGCACCTCACATTCAGGGTAGTTTTTTAGTAGACATAATATTATTTCAAAAATAATCCATTTTAAATATTTATTAAATACCTATTTTTTAAAATAAGTATACGACTTAATAATTTCAATAGTTTCTCTTGGCTTAGTATATTTTCATCAGACGGAGAGATTACACGAGGAAGTGGGAAGCTACATACGAATGAGCCAACTGAAACGAAGACAAGAGCACCAATATCCACCATCGGCAGTGCATGGACAGGCTCTTCAAGTAGTGAGTTGCTGTCTCTTTCGCCTGCACCTCGCGTGCTGTACCGCCGCGTCTGGGCGCCGGGAGCGCGCGTGAGGGGGAGGCGGCGGGCGGCAGTCCGCGGTGCGTCTCCTGACTGCGGCAGCGGGGCGCATGCGCACAGCCCTCGGCCGCGACGCGACGCGCCCGGCAGCGCGTGGGCAGACGTCGCCCTCCCCCTCCCCGCCGGCCATTGTCGATCACGCCTTTCATCTCGGCACAGGCGGCTTCTGACCGGTTAATAACCAATTCGAAGTAAGACAAATGGGTTACGACATCTTGGTTTCATGGAATTTGCCGGGTACGGAATTTTTTAATCCAGATTTTCATTTTTTTGTTGTTTTTTTAATTCCTCGGAATTTATTAAAACTATAATCCACTCAAATCGTGGAAAGCTACATAGTTTTCTTTCAATTTCTTCACGCATTGGGTATTCGTATAGATTTTTCTTGATAGTGGAGTAGTAGGCCGTCAGAGAGGTAGTTAATTGCATGTCATGTTTTCCTGCGATGAAAATACTATTTTGTTCACCGAAAGAAGTAAATCTCGCCAGTTAGTCTCCAATTCGAAGTAACCGAAATGAATTATGACACCTTGATTTCTTGACATTAGCTGAGTCTGGAATTTTTTGATTCAGCATTTCATTGGAGATTTTGCCGACATCCTCAGAATTTAACGATACCGGACACTTCTCATATCATTTCATTGACATGAACACTGTAAATCAACTATAAAATGCTAGAGAGATACTTACATATCGTTCATATGATCTCACGAATCCAACGCAAAGCTCGAAGAATTAACGATTTGTTTCTTTAGTTTTAGATTCAGACTTTTACTCGTTCCTTTATTTCGCTATCCTTGAGTTGGACAAAATAGAAATTTCATTGTATGTGAAGATGGTATGCATTTAATACCTTCTCTATATGTTTACTATTCCAGTTTGAAATATCTATATTTATAATTTTCAATGTGTGTAGACGTTCAAAGAAAATTTTGAAGCCTCCGGTGAGGCAAGAGGTTTATGATTTTGCAAGATTTTGAGGAACTTGGGAAAACTCCATAAACAATCAAAAGCTGGATCAAAGCTGACCGTTTTCTGGTAAAGAATGGAAGAGGACGTATGTTTTAATTTGCCGAATCCGCGCTTCCCCTTCATCAATTTCAGGCGAATGTTAGAGTAGTGCTCTAAAAAACTTGTCACTGACCGCCCTCATTACACCTTTCCCTGTACAATCCCCAGTCCCATCCTAAGCAATACGTCGATACATCAACATAGCATATGTTCGAACACCATTGATCGATAAAATATCGCCAATATAATGCGCCAAATATCCGGGATTCAGTGCCTGTCTACGAGTTCTCGGTCACGCTATAGCTGTGTCTCATGGTGGGATATTCGAAATAATAAAGATTAAAAAATTGCAAGTTAATAAGACCACCATCACGCTCCGGCTCTCGATTATCGCCCAGATTTTCAAACTTCACTGCGTCTTTTATTTGCCTTGGTACGAGAGCGTTAATTAGTGCCTTCTTTCAAATTATCTATGCCACATAAAAGTTTGGTTCCCACATTTTCTGCGATGGAAAAGATAATTATGAAAATTTACTAGAACGTGATGTGTTGCTCAAGAGGCTCTGGAATGAAGGTGAAAGTTAACAATGCTCATTACCGTGAAATTGCTGTGTAAACCACATATTTGTATATAAAAATATAGTAAGAGGTAAAAATATGTTTTATTTTTTGTGCCAAACCAGTATCTGGAATAACTTGAATAACTAGAACTACTATCTATTATACGCCCGGGCATCTTCAGAACATATCAATACATAGTTAACTACAAATAAGACCAGTTTATTTCATAAGATGATGCCATACGTTGTGACGTGGGATAATCAAATGCTTATTTTGCCTAAATAGTAGATATGCCGTGCCTTTTTGGAAATGTATGATCGAGCGATATTACAAGTTTGCCTGCAACTGAATTCGCTTTCCTCTAGACCAGTAGTATACATGATACCATAGGGTGCGCTCAGGGCGAATCGACGTCCAGTCGATGTCACATTCTGAAGAGCACGGCAGTATATGACCGAATTTTTCCAACATTCACTAGAGCGCAGGCACGGTACCAATCCTTCCAACGAATTCTGGTGAACATGGTCCACCTTATGACCGGCAGAACGGTATTAATATACTTGAATTATTCAGTCGAACAGAGACATTCAGCATGGATACAGACAAAAAATCAATTATTTGTTTCGTTAGTTCATTGCTGAAGAGTCGTGCAGAAGATCACCGCTTCAACTCACCGAAATTCCAAATGTATCTCTCGTATTATTCACACATGTTTTTTATTAGAGAAGCCGTGAATTTAAAAGACTACAATTCTGGGCAGATTTCTACTGCGCATGTGCCGGCATCCAATGACGGGGTTTACATTGACAGGCCCTGTCATTCTCTCTGTCGTATACGTCAAAACAGCTTACACATTACTTAGTTTTCTCCACCATCACTAAACACGAATTCGTCTATATTACACAATGAGCATGGAAATAATTAAATACAATATCCACAGTATCAATATAACCTGGTAGGATTCTGATGGTTAATTTTTACTCACGTTCATTCAAATATGTCAGAAATAAACTAACGTAATTGTTTAGCATTTGGAAGTTATGTATATATTGAGGCTACCTTGATTGCCACGGAAAATTAGTTATTTATCCAAAGGGCGATATACTTGTTATACATTTCCCATTTCCAATATAAGCAGTACAAATATGTTATCGTAAAATTGATGGGATACATTCTAAGACCTTCTAGGAAGCTATACTTTCCTTTTGGTGATGAAGACATGTATATTACATATACTAATTGTGGGGTCACTACCGCTCACCAAAACCAGTCAGTCGTTCCGCTCGACCATTTATTTCTTCGGCCGAACGCGGATCGAATCGGACCAACTCTCTTGGTGGGGGGGGGCGAGATGAATCTCCGTCGCAATGCCGGCGTCGTGGCAGTGCAGCATCACTCCGCTGCCGCAGCGCCCCGGGGGCGGAATCGAACCCGGTGCCCGCTATATATAGGCGAGACGAGGGTGCAGCGGCGGAGAGAGAGCGTTTGGCGGCGGCGGAGAAGTAGATTGGTTGATTGATTGTTTGTTTTCGGGCACGTCAACTGCTACGGTCATTATACTCCGATTTAAACATAGTGGCACTTCAAGGTCAAGAGTTCGAAGGAGAAGGGGAAATTGTCAAACAATCGGAAGGAGAGGGGGAGATTCGAAGGAGAAGGGGAAATTATCAAAAATGTAAGGCGTAACGAAGCTCCCAATTGAATGAGAGTGCCCCCTCTCCGTCCTGCTGGTGACCTTGAAGTGCCACTATGTTTAAATCGGAGTATACTCCTGTCAGGGTAGTAAATGTTTTTATGCGTGGGAATGACGGTGTTTCTTTCTCGTTGGAGGGTGAGATACGGCGCCGCCCTACGTCCGCGTGTCTAGACTCTAGGCATTTATAGTAGTGTATTTAAATAGTAAGATGTAAAGTGTGTGTGTGTATGTGTGAGTAAGGGGAGATGAAGAGGAAGGAAAGATCACGCGCGGTCCGTTGCCCGTTTGTTAGGGTACTACTCCGGTATTCACCAGGTGGAGATCGGAGAAAACACGGAAAACTATCGATCAGGACGCTAAAATTCTCATCCAGACAGCGGCTGAATTCGGCCTCGATATCTAGTGTCGAAACTCCCCACTGTTGGATCTCGAATCTTACTGCCTTCCGATCAGAGACGCTGCATAAACAGCGGCAAAGGTGGCTCTGATGTAAACTCAGCCTTTCGTAGTTTGTCAGGACCTTACTTCTACGTGTCTAATGCGTCTAATGCATTCCCAAGCAGGTCTACGGCTGTCGACAGCTGACGAAGGAGACGCCTTTTAGACGACGAGAGGGCACCCGAAAAGCGGTGCGCCGGTAACTCAACATGGCCGGCAAACATGACGGTGGACGGGAATGGGCAACGCCGTCTGAATATTGCAGCCGAAAGTCAATATTGACCATCTCCATCGACTTCCATACTCTTTATTGGAGCCGCGGGGGAACTAGACTAGATTCGACTATTGTCTCAGAGTTTGATGACTACTTTCTAATTTATTCTCGAAATAGTTGTCACTCTCCTGGTTTCCGCAAGACGATTTTAAATGTGGAATGCGTCACCTTTCGACAGACAAAATTGCGTATGTTATATAATTTTCTCTATTAATACAATAATAAATAATACTTATATAATAATAATAATAATAATAATAATAATAATAATAATAATATATGAATAATGGGTGATGTGAAAAATGAGGATTTTGGAATGTTTAAAATAATAATAATAATGCGTAATTTAATTTCAAGTGCGAAATAAGACAACTTTAATTTGCAATGTAAAAATCGCATTGCAATGATCCAAAATGTCACGTTGATTAGGATAATTTATAGTGATCTGGAAAAGGATATAAAATATTACGGATCTTAAAATAAGTATGATTACCCGATATAACTCTGACCTGTCAAACGAACTACTAATTATCCAATCCCACGTCAACCTTTTTTTTAGAAGCCGTAGGGTATTTTAACTTCCTCGTTGAAAAATGCAGTGTCTTTCAGGGCAAGGATAATGAATGAAAATGTCCTGTTCTCAATTAGAAGGTGATTTATTAATCGCCGAACAATATAAAGGAGTTATGGAATCGGCTAATTGGCTCTTAATGGCGCTTCTAAGCGATATGATCATTAATTGTGCAGCCGCGCCGCGCCGCCCGCGCCCGGGCGCTCTGCTTGCGCACGGGTTGCGCAGGGGGCCGTGGGGACGCCCCACTGCCTCGCTCACGGGCTGCAATTGGGCTGCAGCGGGCGAACAACAAAAACAATAGTTCAAATGGGATGAAGGGTCATAATGAACTAAATGGAATGACACACATTATTGGCTGACAGCTGACCGGCTGCGATGGCGCTGCAAGTATACAGTTACCACTGCAGCATCGTTGATCATGTGGTTCGAGTTCCGACGATTGCGTATTTTCGACTCTACCAACTTAGCTGGGTCAATCACTACATTTAAGATGTAATGCTTTGCTTTGCTTACGTTGCTTGCTTGCTAGGCCTCGCTTGCACCCACAATGATATAGGCAGGCAAGGGCGTCGCAGTTAAAGCAGCAAACGCGTATTACATTACAAATTATTTAGATTTTATGGGTCCTTGGGAGCTAAGTCCCTTCAGAAGACTGCAGGATGGTGGATCAGCACAAGTGAAAATGAAAGACAGAATATGTTTTAGCAAATGTCGAAACAAAAGTCCTTTACTTTACATAGAATGAAGTTATACAAAAAATGAAGTTACATCTAAGTTACGTGGAGACCTCCGCCCAACTGAACGATAGCTCGGAGAATCTCTCCGGGCAGGGCCCTTCCGCTTGTTTTATAGTAATCAGAGCTTTTTTTGTAATCATACGCTTTCACGTGGGCTGCATGTGGCTTCCCCCTCCCAAACCTGATGCGGCCAGAAGGCGCTGAATAGGCCCTCTGTGTTTGTGCCCGCGCTGGTCATATCGTCCGCCGTCCGTCACTTTAGACGCTGATGGGGGTCAGCTGGGGTCACATGTCGCAAAGGCCATCGTGCTTAAACATTCATATTTATTGGTACTTCCCAGTTGACGGGTATTTCCCAATTGAATGCGTTATGATAAAAAGCTCCCATGAAGTATGATTATACTCATTACAGTTATATCACAATTACAATTATTACAATTACACTTATTACTATTACAATCATTACACCTTCAATCACAATTATTACAATTACACTTATTACACCTTCAATCCGTACAGCTACAATCATTACACCTTCCCCCTTTTCAAAAGTGAACCACCATGTGGTTTACTTTTACTCAACGAACATATCGAGTGGACCGTCTGAGCCTCTTGGGCGTGTGATCTGGATCTATACTGGATGGCGTATGCTGTCCATCTGCTGTTGCCTCTACGTCGGCAAAGGTTGGCTCACGGGTTATTGGGAGGGAACGTGTTGATAGGACAGGAGATACTTTGTCGAGATCCCTTTGGTAGGATACTACAGGTTGATAGGTATTTATTACCAAGCATCTCTCTCGTGCCTGTGCCCAACAGTCCCTGGGACTCCATTTGTCCCACAACCAAAAACCACATTCTCTGCAACATTTGCAACAGCAACAACTACAGCAAGTAATTATTATGAACAATACAAATACAATTAGTGATCCTAACCATGTTGCGCCTTGATACCAGACAGAAGGAAGAATACTTTCTTCTTGGTCTTTAATCAGCCCTTCTATTACTGATACCTTGTAGCTCGCTATTTTTAAATCATCTGCAGAAGTTAGAATATTCTGCAGAGGAGTATCCAGATCTAAATTAGTTAATTTCTCCTTTGTCTCCTCATCAAAACAACAATCAAAATTTGGAGACATTACAGGTAATACGTCCAGCTCAGTTCGATTGACTTCTATTTGACTACTAGCATATAAGGTCGCGGAAGCAGAATAACCTTTGCAACCTTTTGGTAGGTGTAGTTTACCTTGGTTTTCTAAGACAATATTTCGTGTTCCTTGAAGAGGACACAAAATTGCAAATCTTTCGGGGCTCGGTGCAACGTATAACCACTCATTACTCAGATATAGCGAGATCCAGTGTGTTCTTGTTAATTTAACAATTCTTTTGTCACACACATCTGGAACTCTGTTATTAGATACATGTAGAAGCGTAGCTTCACAATCTACATCTGGAACATATGTATATACTGGTACTTTCTCTTTACAAACAAAATTAATTTCATTAGGATTAAAACAATTACTTAATCATTGGAAGACATCTTTCCATATTTGTTATGCATAGTGTCCTTAAATATATATTCTCTATTAAAATTAAGATACATAAATGTATCGTCTTTCACTCTTGCTGGAAAAGGTAATACTTTATACAATTGATATTGAGTGTTTGAAATAAGAGGTATTTGGATTACATATACAAAATAGTTCTGAAAAGAATAGATGGTAGGAATTATTAATCTACTTAGTTCACTAATAGGAAAAGGAGGATAGTCCAGGTCCTCCTTTGGTTTACCTTGATCCATATAACTTTTTATTTTATTTGGTGTGACCAGTTGAGGTTGTAACACACCATCTTGAGCATGAACAAATGCATCTACTAAAATATCAAACGTATACCGACTTTCCTCAATTCCTCTCTCTACTTGTTTCAATTGTTCATTCATCATTGATATTACAGTGGTTGATTCCTCTAATTTGTTAATTGCCATGGATGCTTTCTCTGCAAAGTTCTTAAATTTATCAGCTAACATTTTCTCATTCTTATCTATTTTATACATTGTAGAATTAAATGTGAGAATGGCTGATTTGATTACTGTCATCTGTTCTCCCGAAATTTTTAAAAATTCTCTTTGCTCTTTCTGAATTGTATCAATATGCTTTTGATAACTTTTAATTTCAGATTCTGTTGCTGTGCCAAACAAAATTTTGCTAACCTCTCCAATAAAATTCAAAACACCTCGCTTCTGCCGACCATAATTATTTTCATTTAAATAACCCGCAATTATATCTTTTAAAGAATCTACATAACGAATCTTTGATCGAGAATAAGTTGCGAATGCTGTACAATCCGTTAAATGATACCATGATTCATTTGAATGTTTTTGACATACAGTTAATACTTGAGCCTGATGACTTTTAGTTTGTTTCCATAATTCTTTAATAGGGTTTAAATCTATGTAATTTACAAACTTCCATTGAGTTGGTGACAACAAAAGTGTACCTATTTCGTCGAAATATACTCCTGCTGACGACGATATTGGAGAATTTTGACTTTCCACCGTAGTCTGGTGTTGTAGTGCAATTAACAACAGCTTAAGTATCCAAATCGCGATCATCTTGCGAATTTTCCTCTGAAACAAAGTATGGTTTCAACCTATTTACATGAACTCTAAGTCGTTTACGTTTTCCTACTTCTTGTAGAACAACATCAGATCCCGCATTTAAAACTTCTTGTATTTCATATGGACCTTTCCATAGCGGTTCTAATTTATTTCTTTGCTCTACTTTTACTAAGACCTGGTCTCTGATTTTAAATTCCCTCTTTCTACTCCTTTTTTCATCATAATATTCTTTCTGCTTTTCTTTCTGTATTCTCAAATTTTCTCTAACCCTTTCATGACAAACTTGGAATTTAAATCTTATTTCCTGAACAATATCATCGTATGTATACAACGGAGTTGTATTCGCTTGCAATTTACCCGGTAAATTTGCTTTCCTTCCAAACAATACTTCATATGGGGTATACTTTGTACTCGTGTGGACTGTTGTATTATACGTAAAACTCGCAAATGGTAACCAATCATCCCAGTCGTTATGTGGCTGTTTACAAAAACATCTTAAATATTCCACTAACGTTCTGTGCGTTCTTTCGAGCGCACCATTACTTTCTGGATGATATGCACTAGTATTGATTTTCTTTATTTTAAGTAATTTACTTAAATTTTGGAATAAACCACTCATAAAATTAGAACCTTGATCGGTTACTATCTCATTTGGTATACCGAAAATACAAACGATAAAATTATTAAATGCTTTTGCTGTTTCCTGTGCGGTTGAATCAGAAAGCGGGACCGCGATTAAGTATTTACTCAAATTGTCCTGACATGTTAAAATATATTTATTCCCTTTAATTGTCAACGGTAAAGGACATTGTAGGTCCTAAGTAAATCTTTTCCCAAGATGCCTCTTTAATATCAGTCACAATAAGTGGTTGTTTCACTGGTAACTGAGTTACTTTATTTAATTGGCATGTCTTACAAGCTTTAATAAATTTCTCTACGTCATTTGACATGTTCGGCCATGAAGTATATAATTTAATTCTCTCTAGAGTTCTTTTGATTCCTTGATGACCTCCAATGGGACATTCATGCATTTCTTTGATAATTCTTTGCCTATTCTCTACACTAACCTGACAAGAGACTACTGGATATCTACTTAACGCATCTGCATTGACATTCATTTTTCCTGCTTTATGTATCACTTCATAATCGTATTCCTCTAACAATAATCTCCATCTCATCAATCGAGATCCTGGATATGTTACATTCAAAATCCACGTTAAAGCCTTATGATCTGTCACGATTGTGAATTTTGTTCCTAATAAGTATGGACGGAAATGTTTACAAGCCCATACGATAGCTGCGAGTTCTTTTTCTGTAATAGAATAATTTAACTCTGCTTTGTTAAAAGTTCGAGATGCATAAGCAAGCGGCTTATCTTTTCCTATCTTTCCTTGACTAAGTATTGCTCCAATAGCATAATTACTCGCGTCCGTTGTTAGAATAAATGGTTGTTGAAAATCAGGATACTGAAGTACTGGCGCTTGTGTTAATTCTTTCTTTAAAGAGTCAAAACTACTCTGTTCCTCTTGTTCCCATTTCCATTTACTATCTTTCTTTAATAACTTTGTCAAAGGTATAGCAATTGTACTAAACTTGTCAATGAATCTACGATAATAACCTGCCAAACCGAGAAATGATTTTATGTCTTTGATATCTTTTGGTATTGGAAAATCTCTAACGGCTCGAATCTTTTCTGGATCTGGTTTTACACCATCTGGCGTTACCAGGTGTCCTAAATACTGTAATTCTGTTTTAATAAATTCACATTTATCTGGTTCTATTTTCAAATTACATTCCCTTAAATTTTGAAAAACTTCAATCAGCTTCTGATTGTGTTCTTCCAAAGTTTCTCCAAATATTATTATATCATCTAAATAAACCAAACAACGACTACCTAATGTTCCTGATAATACGTTATTCATAAGCCTCTGGAAGGTACTGGGAGCGGATTTCAAACCAAACGGCATACACTTAAATTCATAATGTCCGGTATTAGTGCTAAACGCAGTTTTACCTTGATCTTCTTCCGCTATTGGCACTTGCCAATATCCACTCGCGCAATCGAGAGCTGAAAAATATCTAGCCCTACCTAATTTGTCCAATATCTCTTGAATATTTGGAATTGGAAAACTGTCTCCTATAGAGGCGTCATTTAACTTTCTAAAATCTACACAGATTCTCCATTTTCTTTGGCCTGATGCGTCTATTTTCTTCGGAACGATTACTAAAGGAAAATTCCAAGGACTCTGACTTGGTGTAATTATATCTTGTTCGAGCATAGACTGAATTTGTTTTTCTACTTCAACTTTATGTTTTTCCGGTAATCTGTAATTCTTTAGAGTGATCGCTTTGCCTCTCGGAATTCCTGGTGTAGGAATCGTGTGTTCGACTCCTCTCGCACTCGTTAATTTGTCTCCTTCTAATTTAAAGATATCCTGGAATTGATGACAAATTGCCCGAATTTCTCTAGTACCCTCTTTAATGTGCGAAAATCTTAATTTCTCATCTAATTTACGAATTCTCTCAGGATCTTTCGAGTGATTAATCCATTCTCTTTTCGACGGTACTTTTCTTAATACAGGTTTCACATTAATTACCTGCTCTTCATTTGTAACATTTACGCATAAGCACTGAAACCTATTGTCTTTACATTTCACTAGTCCACACGCTATATAAACACCTTCTTTTAATTTTTGATTTTCAATTAATCTATCACCTACTTCTGTGGTTGGTAACGATACTATCGTTTCACTTTCAGCGGGTACTCTTATATCAAAAGGGATGTTTAATGATATTCCATACGTACTGAGACCATCTTGTCCTAATATCATATCGAGTTCGTGTGGCAAACTGTTTACCACATAAAATTCGTGTTTACGAGGTTCTGATGCGTTCTCCAAGACAAGTAGTATTTTACCAATTACTTTTAAATTATTCCCTGTAATTCCTTTTATTATTATTTGTTCATCTGCATGCTTTATTTCTCTTTTATTTCTTATTGCTTCTAACTTTACCAACGATACCTGGGACCCCGTATCTATCAATGCTACACCCATTTCACCCTTCAATTGCTTACACAATACGTATATTTCGTATTCATTTAGCTCGTAATGTCGATCTAAATTTCTGCAACCTCTTTGTAACTCATTTACGTTTAAACCTCGAGAACTACAGACCCTTGCTATATTCTCGTCCGGAGATTCACCTGTCTCCGCGTCACTTCGAGTCGCGATCTCTTTAGTGACTTTTCGGCTACAACCTAATTGTTTGCCGTTCCCTCTTTCCTTATTCCACTCACTTTCTAACATACAATTGTTCGCGTCGCAATCCCTTTGCGCACCGCCATCTACTCGTACTTGTGGGCAGCACCCTGCTTGTGCTTTGCAACCCTTTTCTGAATCGCAACCTGCTTTTGCTTCGCAACCCTTTTGCGAACCGCAACCTGTTTGTGCTTCGCAACCCTTTTGCGAACCGCACCCTGCTTGCCTAGGACTTATCTTCGGTTGCTCAGACAGCCCTGCTGTCCGTTTCCCTGCGCTCTGCAATTTCTAGCCTCGTGCCCTTTCTTATTGCACTTCGCACAGGTCGGTACTGGTATACCCGTACATTCTCGCGCCTTATGTCCTATTTTCTGACATCGGAAACATGTTATACTTGCCGAATTAACTTCTTTTCTTACAATCGAATGTTTCTTTGAATTGTTACGCTGATCATAACGTGGTAATTGTTTAAAATTCCCCTGATTTGGATTACTGAATTTGTGTCGTTGCGACAAAATAGAACTTTCCTCCCCTAATGCAATTTCAATTAACTGAGATATAGACTGATCTTCTCCTTTTGTTTTTACCATTGTTTTTATACGATCATCAACTATTCCTTGAACAAAACATATCTTAACTATTTCTTGCATGATAGCAATTCCTCCTTCTACGTAGGATGGTTCTATCTGCTCTAGTTTACGTCGCGTTTCCCTGTATAATTCAGCGGATAAATCATCAATGCGCGAACCCCACTGAATTATAGTTTCATTAAAATTTTGCCTACTATTAAATAGTTTACTTGCATGAAAGTCTAATGTCCTTCTTGTCGCGTAATGTTCCTCTAAAATGTCACGTACGTCTTCCCACGATGATCTTCTTTTAATCATTAATTTTGCTTTCGCATCTCCGCATATTTTTGCTTCAATAAATTTTAAAAATAACCCGTGTTTACTAGGATGAACGACTTCGTACGCGGCTTCTACACTTTCTATAAATTCTCGCAGTTCCCTCGGATTACCCTCAAAGCTTTTTGGTACTAATTTGATTGCTTCCGGCACGGATATGTAATCTTGCTCGGGAGGAGCACCTTGACTATCAGCCATCATCCTCAATTAGCTAACACAACTAGATAAACACAATACTCAAACTTCGACGTTTCCTACGCTCACGCGCACACTACAAAATACTTAACACACTTTGGATCAAGATAACCCAGAGGTTGGACTAACCTTTACAAGATGAAGAGTTCTTCTGAAGGCAACCAAATGGAGATCGCTGCTACGGTTACGTTGCCGGCTGCACGTACGGCTGAACACAGGATGGCACCTCGGTACACCAGGCTGCTGCTGTTGTAGTGCTCAGAAGAACCAAGGACTCCGCCAACTCCTCTCGGAAGGTTTCGCTGGCCAGGCTCCACCACGATCACGCTGGTGAATACGTGACTCCTTGAAGAATTGAAAGAAATGACTTTTGCTAAAACTGTGCTGAGCAGTGCTTCTGATTTTGAAGGATCCCACCGCTGCCACCATGTAATGCTTTGCTTTGCTTACGTTGCTTGCTTGCTAGGCCTCGCTTGCACCCACAATGATATAGGCAGGCAAGGGCGTCGCAGTTAAAGCAGCAAACGCGTATTACATTACAAATTATTTAGATTTTATGGGTCCTTGGGAGCTAAGTCCCTTCAGAAGACTGCAGGATGGTGGATCAGCACAAGTGAAAATGAAAGACAGAATATGTTTTAGCAAATGTCGAAACAAAAGTCCTTTACTTTACATAGAATGAAGTTATACAAAAAATGAAGTTACATCTAAGTTACGTGGAGACCTCCGCCCAACTGAACGATAGCTCGGAGAATCTCTCCGGGCAGGGCCCTTCCGCTTGTTTTATAGTAATCAGAGCTTTTTTTGTAATCATACGCTTTCACGTGGGCTGCATGTGGCTTCCCCCTCCCAAACCTGATGCGGCCAGAAGGCGCTGAATAGGCCCTCTGTGTTTGTGCCCGCGCTGGTCATATCGTCCGCCGTCCGTCACTTTAGACGCTGATGGGGGTCAGCTGGGGTCACATGTCGCAAAGGCCATCGTGCTTAAACATTCATATTTATTGGTACTTCCCAGTTGACGGGTATTTCCCAATTGAATGCGTTATGATAAAAAGCTCCCATGAAGTATGATTATACTCATTACAGTTATATCACAATTACAATTATTACAATTACACTTATTACTATTACAATCATTACACCTTCAATCACAATTATTACAATTACACTTATTACACCTTCAATCCGTACAGCTACAATCATTACAAAGATAACTCTAGCGGTCGGCTGCTCCGTGATTTTCCATGTGTCTACTATCATTACCAAGAGAATGCTGGGGTAGTAGCTTAAACGGGCAGCGCGCGATTTTACCTTCCTCGTACTTGTTCCTCATCCGTTATACATACAATACTTACACTAACATGCACTACACTGCACCACA
Organism: Gryllus longicercus; assembly: GCA_038098605.1. Taxonomy (NCBI): domain Eukaryota; kingdom Metazoa; phylum Arthropoda; class Insecta; order Orthoptera; family Gryllidae; genus Gryllus; species Gryllus longicercus. Next base: position 269,980 of record JAZDUA010000328.1, on the reverse strand, counting down.
TCTTGAGAGACCGCACGGAAGCTCAGAGTTTGCCCCCGGACGTAGTCTCCGACAGATGTCTTTAGGGCGAAGTCTCCATAAACAGACATGTAGGTCTGCGCGGGATCTCATGTTTCTATAGAACGTCATGGGAGTATAACATGTTTAACACTTATGGGACTAATGTGTAGGAGTTGGCGCGCCCGGAAATAAATACTCACGCACACACTCACTTGGTTAACAATTGGTTCTCGCAGGAATCGGCATGATTCTTGAGAAACAAATGTGAAGATGGTGTAAACTTGCAAATGCAAAAGCGTCATACATTCACTTATTCCACTTACATGCATTATCACTGAAAATTGTGAGTCACGAAGTGCATTTTTTATTCCCACCTCCATGTTGATATATCACAATCGGTTAATTGTTTAGCCTTTTTATAAATGAACCATTAAATTCACCGTACGAGACGAGTGCTTAATTTCATTTTGTTTATGCCCATGTTTCGGCATTTGCAGCTTCGTGTACGGCGTGATTGAGGTAGGATTGCCACACATTTATCGATGTTTTCAGAATATCGATGTTTTTTATAGAAACATTGATATTTTAAACATCGATATATTAAAGCTACTGTTTTTAATGTCGATGTTTTACGTTTTTGATGTTTTCATTGTGAATGATGAAATTCCGTAATCGCATTGGTGGAAAACTTGAAATACAAAATAATAACTGATGGTACCTCTGTCAGTTTATGTGTGCAAACCAAATGAACGCAATTTGTACTATCTTCATAAAATTTCATCTTGTTCTTCTTATTTAAAAAAAATATTTGCAGTTAAATCTTAATAACGGCTACTGTAAAATTAAAAATTTTGTGGCGCCCGAATTTAATGTTAGAGGTTATTAAACTCCTTTTAAAACATCGATGTTTAAAAACATCCAAAGTTTTTGGTCGATGTATGATTAACCTCGATGTTTTGTCATCGCTGTCGCATGAGCGGTTTGGGGAGCGCGTGGACCAGAGGCGGCGGCGAGAGGCCTCACGGGCCCAGTGGGCGGTGGGAGGGCGAGGCGCCCAGCATCGATCGCAGCGCCACGGAACGTCACGCAGGGGGGTTGGCACCCCTGTCCCAGCGCGGCTGCTCTGGCGCCGGCTGCTGTGCACGCGGCCCGCGGAGCGGTGTCCGGTTCTGTGAGGCTGCGGAGAACACGCGACGTCAAAAGAGCACTTCACCAGTCACCCGTAATTGCTGATCTTTGTTGCCGGACGCTCTAAGGCTCCTTTAAAGCGTCTCGGAATGGAAGAGTGGTGTTTTCTCTGCGAGACGTATCAATCGTAAATTCTAATATTCTTCATTCCTTAAAAGAAACACGGCATTGGTCTATATAAATTGAGACACTATCCATAAACTGTTGAATGAAAAAAGGTTCAACGGAGGGGTGTTGACTGCGCTTGCACCAATTCCGTAAAGTGGTATAATACTATTAATGCAATGCTGTTGGGGTGAAATCTCATTTAAAATTACAATGGAAGAATAAATTATTTATAAAGAGGACTAGGCAAAATAGTGGTAAATGATTTAGCGTATTATCAATAGGGTTCCCGTAACTGATTAGAAAAAATACACAATGGTAAATGTTGTACTAGTTTTGACAGCTACAATTTTTCGTTTTGTTGAAAGAATTATTTCAATGATGTGTAGGAATTAATATAGGCCTCACACTTCAACACTTATTTTTAGTGATGGGTGAAGTGATGGCCCCTATTCCAAATAATCAAATATTTGGTATTGTTTTCATGAGCACAACATATTAACCTAATTTTCGGCAGTTCTTCAATTAGTTCCTGATAAATCTAAGAGAAATACTAAATGATGGCAAAAGCTTATTTCAATGCCTGAAATTTCGTCTGATTGGCTGGTTTTGATTTTATGCCTCTATTTTATAGCATTTGGTTTTTGTATATATCATAAATAACTTCGTCTTAAGTAATCGAGATTTTAATTATCATGATATGATTCTTGTATAACAATAGCTATTTTTATTGCGGTGACAAATTTCCATTTTGCCGCGATCCCAAGCGAGTAGTTTACTCGGGGTCTCCGCAGAAAAGGCAGATGAACCCATCGGCGCGTGGCGTGCACTAGCGCAAGCTGCGCTGACGGCGGCTGAATCCATGACAACGCAGCCCCTCCCCCCCCCCCCCCGTGGCGTAGGCGGAGCGCGGCGTTTGCGGCGGCGACGCGTTTCGGTCCCGCGAGTGTCGCTCGGCGCGTGTTCGTGCTCGGCGCGCGCTTAACACACTGATTGCTCTCCGTATCTGATTTCATGCTGACACCGTTGTGCATGTACAGCGCCTCTGCATTCATGAGTGGACTTGTGTGTGTGTGTGTGTGTGTGTGTGTGTGTACGTGTGGCCTGCTGGCACATTGGGTTAAAACACATCAGTGTATACAGAGGCTGCGATATGATATTAGTTCTTAACTTCATTTCCTGCCAGCTATTGAATTGGAGCTCAGTTCGTAGTTTATTCAAGTTCGCTGGGGCAAGGTATATACTAAATTGAGCTCTCATACAGTTGTATGACACAATAACGTTATTCATGAAGTGAAGCAATACTAGATTACTGATTCAGTCTCCATTAAAACAAATTTGGAAGTATTCCACACTTTTGAAGAAATTTATCAATAATAGTAATAAGTGTGTGAGAGAATTGAAGATTTGAATCACGATTTTGGATTAAATAACATGTTAATAATAAATATGTTTCATTATTAAAAGTTCGCTCGTACTACAGTCCATCTATTTAACAAAAAAATGGATAATTGAAAGGGAAACTCTGATAGTAGGTATTAACAAAAAAGAATTAGCTGATTGCTGCACGATCTAGTACTATTTATTTCTGAGAAAGAGAAAGCAAATAAATCTTAATATAATTAAAATTGATTGATTAATTGATTGATTGTTATTGATTCCGAGAGCGTCAACTACTCAGGTCATTAGTGCCGTAAATATAGTGCATGAGTTTGCTCTGAGTTGGCGGTGGTCTTTCACCGCAGGATGGTCACATGCGGCGCCGACCTCGCGTCGAGATTTCCCTAACCAGGTATCTTCCACCAGCGGGCCACCGCCCCACGTGGGACAAGCTCTAAGGGCCCCTTCCCACGTGAAGCGGGTGGCGCGCCACGCAGCAGCGGGCCGCGTAGCAGAGCATTGGTTTGAATGGAGGCCTTCCCACGTGCAGCGGGTGGCGGCTGCTGCGGCAGCAGACGCCGAACTCCGGCCACCAGAAGCGCAGGAGTGGCCGCGCGCCACCGCTAGCAGAACACAGCTTTAAATGGGAGCCTTCTCACTGTGCCGCCGGTCGCGGCGTTCTACCTGCTCGGGTCCCTTTGTTCGTCGTCGCCGGAGGGTCGGCGAAACCTACCCCTCCAGACCCCACCCCCTTCCACGGCGGGCGGCGGTGCGGCCGTGACTCCGGCGGTGGCTCCGGCGGTGGCTGCGTCGGAAGAGCTATGCTCCTTGAACGAAGCGCGCGGCGGCCGCGCCGTGTGAAGCGGGCCTAAGCTTCCGACCGGTCTTCCAGCATGTGTGTTACTGTAATGAATGTTAGTGTAAGTTTGTGTAAAGTGTGAGTATAGGACAAGGAAGAGGTAGGAAAGATCGCGCGCGGTCCGTGTCCCGTTTGTTAGGGTACTGCTCCAGCATTCGCCTGATGTTGATCGAAGAAACCACGGAAAACTACCAATCAGAGCAGCCAGCCGCTAGAATTCTCCTCCAGACAGCCAATGAATTCGACCTAGCAGACAAGGTTGTGTGGATAAACCAGCAACCGTCAAGCCTCGAACTTAGGACCTCCCGTTCAGAGAAACTGCAGTGACTGCTTGACTTAATTAATTGAGCATTAATATGAATTATTATAATTATTAATATGAATCATAGTTAAGAAGTAAGGTATATTCTTAATATTTCAGTCAAACTTGTTTTTTGTATTTATTCACGTTCTTCGGTCTGAGTATCTCGTTCGGCTGCCTTTTGCTTACATAGCCCGCTAGAGGAAATGGCTTTGGAAGCACGAAGTGTTACGAGGAAACGCTGAAACGTGCCACAGTTTCTGTTTAAAAAGTCACACGCGGCGCCGACCTTCATTTGCTCTGAGTCACCTCCTTGGCGCTCGACAGGGCTCCACTCCAACTTCGATCCAAGACGACTTTGCGCGTAAAAATGACCCCCTAACTTCGCTTTTTTCCCTTGTTTCTACGGACATTTACAATAACTCGTCAACTGTCATTATAGTATAGGTTTCGTTGCTTTTTTGTCATTTCAGTCTATAACTGCACAAATGGAACGTATTTGTTCTGAAAATAGTCCAATGAAAAAAAACACCATTATTAAACAGATATAAACGTAGATGTCTTCTTTAAGTTTTCAGCATCTCCGTTGGTTTGATCCCCCGTGCCTCAATTAAGAGCTTATGATGATGACATGGATGATAAACGGGATACGTGAATGATTGCTATTGCCTTCCACTGCACAATTAAATTGTGAAAATGTTCATGCATTATCCGGGATTCGAATCTACAATCTTTCGCCTGTATGCATCTAGATCGAACAGCAAATGAACAAACTCAGAGAAAAACCAATTGTATGAATCTAAACAGATTATTGTTCATTGTTGTTGTTCCCCCTTCACTTTATAGTAGTAATTTAACTGTACTATGAATCATTTAATTTCTTTTCAGTTCTTTCTAATGGTATTTTTCAATTACTTCTATACTTAAATAATAATCAATTAATAGATTCCATGGAAATTAACGTATTCAGATGGAGATATTTCTTCAGATTGTTAGTCTTAATCACAAAATTATTTATTTTTTGTACCAACAAACTTTTCAACTAAAAAATTACAGAAGAATCCACTCAGACATTGGAATTTGGACCTTGTGGCTCCTAATTACTTTTATCACCGAATGAAAGATGCTAGCGTGTACTTTTTTCTTATGTTTTGTATGAATATTTTAGTAACGTTACGGCGAAGAACTTCCGCGAGGGGTCTGAGAGGTAATTTATTTACAACTACGAACTACCTTGATTAATTTCTTCGATTAAATAATGATGCTTGTATTTACTTACATTTACCAAATGTAAGAACAAACTCTTTCTGCTGTTTTCATATATTTCGAAAAGGGGGAGAAAATCCATTCGACGTTTATTAAAGTCCATGTAAATTTTTTCTAATGTTTTTAATTCATTCCAATAATGCCTATGAGCTTTGAGTAACTGTAGGACATTTTTACAGGACGTTTGCAGGGAGTATGGAACACTGTATATATTTACTGCTGTCCTTAAAACGGTGTTCATAGCTAACATGACTGTGTGCGGCCACGGACGGGAGGGGAGGTGTGGGGTCATGCGAGAAGGGGCTGGGTGAGGACGGGTGTGTTTGGGCAGGACAGGTCAAGGATAGTTAGAGTGGGGATACACTATACACAGCGTTTGTTCATTTTCCTATCTTATAGGTAAAAATTAGACGTTTATATTTAATAAATAACCGAGCAACGCGGGGATTTTAACTGTACAATAAATGTCTTCAGAATGGCGATTACCAACACAACAATAAAGAACTCTTGAATTAATTTTTGTTACACATGAATTATTGTCATCGATTTAGCATCAGTGTTAAATCTTACATGTTTATAGCTACACCTAATTTACGTTACATGTTATGTTATAGGTCACGTTTCGACAGATCTATTACTCATTACATTATTAAAGAGCCATGAGGTCGAGTATACTATGTACAGGGTTACAAAAAGTAATTTTAAAATTTAATTGAGATAAGTTCTTAAAATTCTAAAAGTTCGTTGATCCGTATCTTATTTGACGTCTGTAAAATGAAAACGCCATGTAATTGGAACAGAGAAGCCAACAAGAAAATAATGTGTAATCCAAGAACGATAATGTCATACTTTCCCCCAAACCAAGTTGCTAACAATTGCGATAAGTCAACGAGTTCCTGGCCAGATGCGATTGTCCAGTTGGACTGATTGCGCTGGGGTCTTTGCGTCGCGGAAGAAGGATCGATCAACGTCTCCCCGCCACGGACCGCAGTTGCTCCGGCGCGGCGCAGGCGTCTTTCGGTTCCTTGCGGTCCTCGGTCTTCTTCTCCTCCACTTCAAGGATAAGTCTACGGCCTTTTCCGGCTTCCTACAATTCCATCATTTTAGGGGTCTATCTGGATTTCGTTTGCCTTGAGGCCTGTACTTAAACACCTGCTTTGGAATGCGAATCTCTTCCATTTTTTCCACGTGTTGTAACCATTCCTGTCTGTAACGTATCTTTAATTCTTGTCGAATTTCCTCATTTCTGAGTTTATCTTGTCTAGTACATTTTTTCTCGAATTCATTCCAGCAGGCTGTAACGACTGTTTATCTTTCTACCTCAGGGTCCAGCATTCACTTCCGAACAACAGAAACGGAACAGCCATTACTTTATACACCATCATTAGAGTATCTCTACGAGTTTTATCTTTAAGAGTTCGCCGAGTGTTTCCGCATATATTCTGGTATTTATGATTTTTTTAATCTATATTCATTTCTGTGAAAAAAGTACTATCCTCGGTATTCATAGATCTTCTTCTTCTTCTTCTTCTTCTTCTTCTTCTTCTTCTTCTTCTTCTTCTTCTTCTTCTTCTACACCGCAAGGGTTAGGCTTACGTCTGTTCCGTCTCCACTGTATCTTTCCATTTTTTCTGGGGTCTTCCCATATCTCTTTTCCCTCTCGGTTTATAAGCATATGCTAATCTTGGCAGTCTTGTTTCTTCCATTCTTTCTAAGTGCTGCAGCCACTTCTTCCTGTCCAATTCCATTATATTATTTATGTTACTTACATTAAATTCACGCCTGGTTTCTTCTTTTCTTTTCTGATCTTCTAAGATGCAGCCTTTTGTTCTTCGAAGGAACCTCATCTCTGAGCTCTGAATTTTTCTTACTGTTTTCTGCGATAGAACGCAGCACTCACTGCCATAAAACAATCATGTTTTATAAAATTTGATTCTATTTTCTTTTCGGGTCTTGTTTTTAAGAGTTGTGTGTATTCGTAGAAACGTAATTACTAAATGTGAATGTCATTCACACATCGTAGCACGTGCAATTATAAATTTTAAGAGTATGCAAATAATGAAGGAATAGGCGATATTTGAAGGAAGCATAAAATCACTATATTGTATTTTTCAAAACGGTACTGGTTTTAAAGGAATTTTAGAAAAACTCAAGGATAGAAAAATATGCGAGTTTGTGGCAGAATTCGTTTATTCGCTTAGATTGGTTGGGGGGAAGCATAGTAAAAATCGTATGTTACATATTTTAATATCTGATTCTAGTACTATGGAAGTTTTGCGCTTTTTTAAAAGACGAATGCTTTCTCTGTCTGTTCTACATAAATGCATTAGAGACCAGACCAACCAGAAATATGGACACACTGATTTGTTTTACGCACTGTAGATTTTTAGATAAATGTTTCTAACTCGCTTCTGACTACATTCCTTAGTGTAATAATATTTCTCATTTTCATACAATATCATAAAAATATAAATATTTTACGTGAAAGTCAATGGATGATATTCTGTATCGATGATTGTCCTTGAGTATTAAGTTTACAAGAACAACTTTGTCCCTAGTCGCAGTATGTCGGAGTTATTCGGGAGTCGTTCCTTACGCGTTAGTGCCGGCAGGTCAAGCCATTCTTCGCATTCTGTTAGAAGGTGGCAAGGAGTCACTCAACGCTGACCAGCCGGAGACAGGCCACTCCTCTTCCGCCCTCTGCGATGGGGCGGGGGCGGGCGGTGGACGGCGGGCGAATAACAGGTGCGCGTGGGCGATAGCAAGCGACAACAAAACGGCGCGCCTTCCGCCCCGTCCCACGGCAGCGCAGCGCTAGGGCCGGTGGGTGGAGGCGCGGAACAGGGGGGGGGGGCGGGCACTTCTGGCCCGTAACGAGTGCCTTATCGCCACGACCGTCACACAGTGGGGCAGGCGACCTCCAGACGGAACTTTTGAGCACAACTTTCCACGGCGCGACACACGAATTCGCGCCTTGCTCTGGCATCGGTGCACTTGCACTACTAGTGGAGACTTTATACAAGATGTTATTTTAGATGAGAGAAATCACACACACCATTGTCCTCTCCTCAAAAAGATGGACAAATGTTTCTTATATTTTGTGGTTCATTTTAATTCAAAAGTCATGAAAAGCGTTCGTAAATAATTTTAAGAGTCTACTAAAATAGGCTTTTGACTTAAATTCGAAGTCTGATAATCACAGTAGCCATTACATTCCACTGAATTGACGATGGATGGAGGTTCCCGTGAAAGATGGATGATAATGAGAATTGAATGTTCATGCATTTCGCTCAGATATGATTCGCACTGGTATGATACAATAGTCTTGCGAAAACTACCGTGTCTTCCGTAGAACTCGAACCTGCAGCCTTTAGATCCGCGAACTTGGATACTTTGGTTCCGTGTACTTTAGTTGCTTCAAGCTCCTGTGGCACTGAGGCAGGCGATAACATGGTACTTTTATTACGATACAATTTCCCAGTTTTATAGCTACACCTGCAGTGGACAAATGATTTAAATGGATCGGAATCACGGTGTTATGATACGAATGATGGCAGAAGTAGTGAATATTTATTGATTCCGAGCGCGTCAAATGCTTAGGCCCTTAGAACCGTTCGCGTTGTGCATGTTATAGCCTGGATGTTGCAATGTTCCTCTCCCGCATCCTGCCTACGTGTCTGCTTGTGGGGGATTCCTGCCTCCAGGTATCTCCCAGCGCGCGGACCGCCCCAACCGGGTCACTCACTCAGTTCGCGACTGGTCTCCTGACGTTTGTGGGTCTGTAGTGCATGTTAGGGTGCCTGTAAGGAGAGAGCAGGAAACGAATGAGAAAGGAAATATTGCGCGCCGACCCTGCTATTGCTCCGACATTCCGCTGCTGAAAGGTAATGAAGAAATGGTAGAATGATGGGCCAGGGGAACAGAACAATCCCCAGGAAACCTTCCGTGAACCTACTTCGTCATAAATTCCGCTTGGATAGTGCAGGATTTGAACAGCGGTGCTCAGAAGCTCAAAACGAGCAGTCTGTCTTCAAATACCTCACAGTCCGCCGTGAATGGAAGAGACTTTCCATTGCTTGAAGTTTTATCTATCTGTTTGTTTATTTGTTTATTTATTTATTTATTTATTTATTTATTTATTTATTTATTTATTTATTTATTTATTTATTTATTTATTTATTTATTTATTTATTTATTTATTTATTTATTTATTTATTTATTTATTTATTTATTTATTTATTTATTTATTTATTTATTTATTTATTTATTTATTTATTTATTTATTTATTTATTTATTTATTTATTTATTTATTTATTTATTTATTTATTTATTTATTTATTTATTTCCGCCCCGTGTGCGGTGCGCTGCCCAGTGTGCGGCGCGGGCGAAGGGGCGAGGCAAGGCGGCGCACGCAAGTCCCCCACCCACGCGGCTGTGCGACGCGACCACAGGGGCCCAGATCCAGGCGGGGATTATGGCCTGAGTTATGGGGCAGTGCAACGGCGGAACTTCGCCGAACTTCTTAAAAGGCTGGTAAAAATTTAATTTGATGGGGCGTTGACCAATTTCTTTCTTAATATTTTTTTATGTTTATTTTACTTTTATTTTTTAATTTATTGTGATTTTAGTTTATTTTGAATGCCTGTCTTCTGTGTCTAATAGATTATCGAGGTTCTGTCACCAGGTGATTGCGTACAAAGCACGTATGAGAGGGTTTTTGATACGCAAATATCTTTCCTTGGCATTGGAGACATGTGGCTCATTTTCTCTAACAATAGTCTGGTTAGCCCATCTTTTTAACAACCACTCAAAGACCGTTGAAGACCGAAGGTTCTCTACCATTGAATGCGAATGCAGTATTACACATAAAATAGTTGTAGACTTTACATTTTTTAAGATATTGTAGATGTCGTAAGTTGTTAAAATTAATAGAGTTGTCTAAATTGACCGTCTGTCAATGTTTAGTAAAGTTTGGAAAAGTCAAATTCTTTGGAACCTTAATTACGTCTACATTGAAAAACAATTCCTGCAGAGTACTTTGATTGAACCTGCCAGGTTCTTTAGCAGACTTCATAGAGCTATAATGGCTTTGTGGGTAATATGAGAATGCTGGGTATAGCTTATAATTTGGTTTGTAGTTCACGTACTCCCATGAGAATCTGAAAGGAGCCAGCTTGTATTTTATGAATGATAAACAAGACACTATAACGAACTTCAGGACATTGCCTAAAGCCATGACTATTGAACATAAACAACGATTGTTATGGGTAACGATAATTGTTATAACAAATTGCTACGCGGACAATATGTCCAGTCCGTACCGTTACAGCTGAGCATAATGTTTTATGCTCCCGTGCAATGAACTCACGTCTTTTCCAAAAAGAATTTTCTATTTCATTAATATTGCAATCTTAATTGTTTTAATTAATATAGATGGCTTATTTTATTCTAGTTTCAATTACTTTGCCGCTTTCGTACATTAATTGCGGACGCATTGTTTGCTTCAGAATTGTTACCTCACAGCTTTTTTTCGCGGGTATGCTAACTCTTTGTTCAGAGTAATATCTAGAGTACATAATCCAGTGTAAAATGTGATATATAGATCATAATTAACTTGATTTTTTGTAAGCGATCTGTTTTTTAGAACGTTAGGAAATTAACAGGTAAAATATTTTAATTTAACTAGCATCACGAAACTTTTGATGGTTGCTTCGAAAAAAAATTTACCTAAAGGTTTACTGACATAATTCTTAATATTTACAATGTTACTCTCCTACTCCTCTGGTATTTTTATTGGCGATTATTTGACTTGTTCGCAGCAACGAAGATCAAAAATTAAAGGTTCTTATGGTAAATAACTGTCACAGCACGGCTTGTCAGCGTTTTCTCACTGATCACCACTCCACTTCTTAGTACTTCTCGTCCCCCCCCCCCGGCTTTCCGTTGCCAGGCTGGAGAGCGCTCTTTTGCCCACTCTCCCGTGCATAAAACATACCACTGAGTGGACGGCACACGCCAGCTGCGCTTCGTGTCTGCATCAGTTAATGATTGCAGCTGGTCACGCCAGCAAGTTAAAGGGCATGGCGTGTGGCTGGATAAACTAATACGAAGGGGTGCTAGATGCGTGGCGTCGCAACGTTTTTGCGCAACACTGTACTTATCATCACTTACTCTCAGCACTTGTGTAATTCAGCACCACATTCAAAATGTAACATTTGGCCAGTGCACTGTTGCAGCAGTGAATGTGATATAAATGTTTTATTTAATAGGTTGAATGCAGCACGTATCTCCAAACAATTGGTTATTGATTCTGATAATTTATGTTTAGTTCCCTATTATATGTTTGTAAACAGCCAGATCGATGCCCTGACTTAAAGCAATTTATTCGAATTGATTTACTCCCTTCTCAGAATTCCACCTTTAAACAAGCTTCAGAGGTCGTCTCGCTTTACTCAGCTGTTCTCGATTTCTATCAGAGGGATTCCCCAAGGCTAGCTAAGTGTAACCGAAAGGTCAGACATTAAAATAAAATATACTGCTCGTATTAGCCTAAGTTGACTCAAAGGAATTGTCGACAGTTACAGTTTCCTTGTACATGAAAATACGATCCATTTTTTCTTGTGAACTCACTGGGATTTCATCACTGTGAAAATACGAAGTAAATAATTACTTTTAACTGATCACTATCACAACTTATCTAGATATAATCGAATCTGCTATATTTCAACGTTTCTCGTAACTACGTTTTCTCTAAAACTTCATCAGTCTCCATCATTCTTCACCTTAGTGACATTCCACCCATACGCCAGTTTTCACTATATTGCCTTACTTCGCAAGAGGAGAAAGTGTTGTAACCGTTCGTCGGAAATCGGCGATTTTAATATAGCAGCACTCTTATTCCGGGCCGTGTGATAACGAGAAAGGGGATACATCTTGTTACCATATGTAGTATTTTCCCCTCTAACACGTTGTGTAGTCAGAACCCACGATTCGTGCATACATGATTCCAAAAAACTGATTGACGGCAAGACGTCTGTCCATCTCTCTGTGTTTGTTAATGGTAGCGTCCTGCGCGTTTGAAACGGATATTTTGATTTTTTGGGGTACTCTACATGAAGCCTCAAAACCTATTTGAAAGTTTTCTCCAAAATGTTCATTAAACTTTGTCCTCAGGTAGTGAAAATAACTCAAGAACTGACGCGGCTCTCATGTTTGTTGAAATATCTGGCTTTTCGAAAATTGCACAAGTTGAACATTTTTTCGGCGGCGTCCTACAAATCATTACAGAAGACAGAATTTTTCGTAATAAAATATTTAGATGAAAGACTGATATTTAAATAAAGTATTGTACAATTTTTAGTAAATAAGATTAGTTTTCACGTAATTTTGCGTGAATTATAACAACTTATTTACAATTATTTTCTTAAAAAGGTCTTCAAATTGGTTTTTTATGTCAAGACTTTGCTTCTTTTCTTTACGGAGTCCATTGCTTCCTTCCCCGTTCACTCGTTGCTCAGCGCCTCCTCGCCATTTTCCGCCCTCCGCTGCAGTCTTGCCGTTCCCCCTTCCCCGCCACCCGCCTGCCTCGGCGCCCCCTCGCAGCCGGAAGCCTCTGGGCGCCCAATAGCCCTCTATATCCCCAGGCCCTCCCTCGCCTCGCGGCCGCGACCTTTGCGACGCATGCACCGCGACGGCCCTCCCGCTAAGCGGATCAGCGCGGGGCTCCACCTTCCTCGCACGCTCCTTTCACGCTCCCCGTTATCCTCCTCGTCACGATTGCCTCACTCTCCTGCCTCACTCTCTGACTCCGTCCCCTCCGCCGCCTTGTTATGCTCTTCTATGCGGCCCGTCTTTCACACCACCACGCTACTCGCACGCTCCAGCCGCGCTCCCCTCCGTCTCGTGTCTTATCTCTGCAGGCCCTCCCCGCCCCTCCACCGCGTTTCTCACGCTCCTCTACGCACCCCGCCTTGATTCTCAACACGCCATTTGCTCGCTTCCCGTCATTCACGTCCGCACGCTTCCCTTTCGCACGTCTGACCTATCTACTCCTCCGCTCTTCGAACGCTCCCCGACATCCGTCTCTTCACGTAATCAGCACCCACCTGCCACATTCTCTGTCAAAGGACCAGTCCTTCCCCTCTTCTCATCCTCCCTTCACGTCCATGCATCTCAGCACGCTGTCGACCATCTGAAGTCACGCTTCTCGCCGTGCTCCCGCCTCCCAAGCACCTCGTCACTCTATGCACACGCTCAAGGCACCCCTTACGCACGCTTCCTGCCTGCGCGACACCCCGCTCCACCCTTTCCTAACATCTCTCACGCTGCACTACAATCCCCGCCATGCACTTCGCCGCGTGCCTCGCAACACTCTGACCCTTCTCACATTTTTCCGGGCTCCCAGAAATTCACTCCGCTTCTTTCTGAGGACCATTTGTGCTTCCCTAACGCAAAATGAACGTCATATTTACTTTTTTTGCCGTATGAACCTCGCCCCGTTTCCCTCACGTTCCCGGCACGCTTCCTCCACCCTTCCCGCCACGAACCTTTCTATGCGACCTGTCAGGCTCTTACCGTGCTCCCCTCACTTTTTTCTGAGCTTTCAGTCACGCACCCGACACATTCTGCGACAACTTTCTGTGTCCTTAGCGCTAGATGCCCGATAGGTTTTTGTTTACTTTTCACCATCGGCCTCGCCACGTGCTTCGTACTCTCTCACCCGCTTACCGCAAACACCCGTCACGCTTCCTACAAACTCCCGCAACGCTTGCAGCCTGTTCCCGCAACACTTCTCGTTTGCTCCCACCACACTTTGCGCACGCTCCTTCCCGATCCCCGCCTTGTGCCTCGCAGCGTATCGCGTCACGCCCTCGTCAGGCTCCCCGCACTCTTCCTGCACGGTCGGTCGCGAACCTCGCCTCACTCGGGGTGCACTTCGTGCTGCCCTAGCGCTTGAGGGCCGGCAGGTTTTGCTTGGGCTTTTTCACCTCGCGCATAGCCAACCTCGCGCTTCCCCCCTTCTTCCACCACGCTTCCCTCACGCTCACCTACGCTGTCCGCCATGATTCTCCATAATCGTTTTTCGCCAGGCTTGTCACCCTACGTTCTGACTGCCCTACGTTCTGCCAGTTCTTGGCGCTTCCTCTATCTCCTCCAGATGGATGATTGTGAGAATTCTTGATTTGTATTTATTTCGGTTCTTAAAGAGGGTCTGGTTAAGGAATTACCGGAATATTGAGTATTGATAATTCACGATATAATTTTTGTCGTCTGAAACTGTCAACTGAAAAAATATCTCATCTGAAATGTCAGAATTTCTGAACTAACATTATTATTCCTTTCCGTATACATATAACATTCAATTCTATGGAACTAAAAAAATATATGGATTTAAACTCTTTAAGAGAATGTTGCAATAGCAAACTATTAAAAGACACGAGAATATTTTTTTACTACGACGTCAAAACATACTCGTATAAATGAAAAGAACTTTTGGTTATTCATTTATTCAGTTATATTAATAATATTGAATCGCAAATAATTTAATAATGCAGAGCGCTATTCATCGCAATTAATCAAATAAAAAACTTTCAAAAGCTCATATAATCTCATGACTACGTCATCCCTTCAACGTGGCAGGTTTTTAAAACAGTACTTACTCTTTATTTTATACAAAAGTATTTGTGAATAACAAAGTTGAAACATTGTCTTTGTAATATTTTACATTATCCTAAAATACGTTATTTTCCTGAGTCATACTTGATAGAAATCTGACTACTTCCTTCGTCTTTCCGTCCTCTAACAGTGAGGTCATTTGTGGTAGGCAATAAAGCGTTGCTCATTCGCGCCTTGCATGTTATGTTTGGGTTGATACGGTCTGGGGACATTTCCAGGACTCAACGCTTGGGTAGAAGAATTAGAAGCCATAACCCTTGCGCAGTTGTATTTTCTTGACATAAACTTACTGAAAGATCTTGCTTATTAATGATCACATCACACCACACCTATTCATCTGCTCATCTGTTACAAAACAGTTTTGTACAATTTTTAATCATTAATATTCATTTTTAGAAAACTTGCACCAAATGCGTGTAATTTTACATTTGTTTCTATCTAGGTGAAGTTATAGAGCGTCTGACTCCTACTATGCTGAGTTATAATTGTACCCTAGGTTAAGTGTCACCGTTTGCGACAATCTGAAATCGAGTATCAATATTGCATGTAACATTACATTTTACCAACTCTCAATCTGCCTCTACTTTAGTTTAATAAAAGTTATTTGTTGCTTCTTTATATTTTTCAAATGCCGTTTAACACGCAAAGAAGGCATTTTCGATAATTTTTTTGCTCGTAAAACTTGTCTCGTCTCGGGAGTATGACCTGCTAGATACGATCTTCAAGTGCAAATAAAATTCACTCTGTGAATTAAACTACTCGCAATAACTTCCAAAATTACTAGAAAATGTAGTCAGTAAAGCAGTTCTTTGCGAAGTTCACATTTTTGTTGTAAAGGTTAGACGTACGTAGCTATACACTGGAGTCTCTGGCATTGAACATTGAATTGTCTGATTGATCTGACGAATGGTTACGTGTTGAAAAGTGGAGATAAGCTATCGGAACGTATTCTTTTAGAGCTCAGCTCACCCTTCGCGCGTTTCCGGAGTCGTTCGCCGAAATGTCGGTGATATGCACGCGAAGGCTTCCTCTTTATCACTCGCCGTTTGAATTAAATTGATCTCTGCAATTGGTTTGAGATGAAAGGATGTTTCGATTGCCATCATTTTGTGTTAAAGGAGCGAGATTATACCAGCGATCCTAAAATGTTTCCGGATAAAAAGAGAATAAATCGATACAGTTTTTTTTTTTCAGTTTTCGTTATTGCAGCTTTAAAAGATACTCAGGCCGCGAATACACAATTCCCTGCTACTTATTTTCTTCTGATGAAGATTTATACCTCATATCTCAATGAGAAAAATACTCTTGCTTGCTCTTTTCTATTTCTTGTTTTGAAGATAATCACCATGAAGATCCATGTATAATGATTAAAGTGTGATTTGATCTTTGCATTAGAATTGCTAGGCAGCTTGGTTAATTACTCAAACGATCTACTCAAAAACCGAGGTGAAGTTTTGCAGCAATAAAGATTGGTATCTGGCAAACAAATGCAAGCAGTGTCAGATTAATATTATGTAAAGATCTTAAAGCTACTAGTTGAAATATTTTCCTAGATTCACTAGGTATTTTTAAATAAATTAGTATGTAATTTAAATTATAGTCTCTTTAAAATTATGATTTAAATTTCGAGATTTCGTATGTATTATTTATAACATTATCAAATACATTCTTTAGATGACAAAATATAAATGCAAATCATATACTGATCTTTCACATTGCTCCAATGATAAAGTCGATAGAGTCTGCCCACTTGTTATTTACGAATTTTGTGTCGTATTATATGTAACACTATACGTTTGATTCGTTGTTTAATATTTTTTAATATGTTTGACTGTACCTTACATTACAGAAATACCTAATTCTTTAGAGACACATGTTTTCATTTACATATCTTTTTCTCATTATTGCGACATGTTAGCTCAATTGATTGCTTGTGTATGATTTGTGGACATTGTCCAATATTTCTTTGTTCTCTTCTTGAGAAAATTCAGTGTTCTCTGCGCGCTAGAGCCCCAATGGTTCCGCTCTTCTCTTGAATCCACGATTTTGCTCCCGGCATGTCGCACACGTCAACATACGCATATACTGGTATTTAATGGGAGGTGAAGTAGCAACAGAACTCAGCCTTGCAGACCCGGCGCACTGTTGTTCTAGAGTGTCACTAAAATTGTGCATCTCCGCTCTGAACTATTGTAGTACGTACTGTTTTCGATGTCCAGCCATTTTCTTCTTCTCGAACAGCCTTGCCATTGGCCTCCGAGGAGCCTCATTCTTCCGCGCCTCTTGCACTCTCGCGTGGAGGGCTTGCGAACAATGCGAGCACTTGACGTGGGTGTCACGTTTCCTCGTCTCGCTGTCGCGCGCCGCGCTGCTCTTATCGGTATCCCTCTCGAGGTCGCGGGGCTCTTCCGCAGGGCGCGGCTCGCTGTTTGCTCGGCGGCGGCTCCCACCCTCACTACCACCCTCGCCCCATCCTCCGCGCTACGCCCGCCCTTATCCTCTTTCGCCGTCACCCTGGCCCCCGTATCCCCCCACTCTCTCGTCCCACCCGACTTCCTTCCGCACCGCCCCACTCTGACACTACACTCATATCTCCATGCCCGTCTCTGCCATGCCCCGCCCCTCCCGTCTTGCCCCGCTCTCGCACCATCCTCCAAGCTCCGCCCGCCCTTATACTTTTCCACCATCACCCCGGTCCCCGCATCTCCCTGGCCTCTCGTCCTGCCCGTCTCCGCTCCGCACGCCTCACTCTGACACTACTCGCCTCATATCTCCATGCCCGTCTCTGCCTTGCCGGCCCTCGCACCTCCCACCGCGCTCTCCCTCATCCGCCCCAACTCTCGTCGCGGCCGCCGCAACTCCTCGCCCTCTCTTCCCGACCGCCTCCACCCCGCACCGTCTCACTACTCGCCTCATCTCTCAATGACGTTCTCTGCCCTTCGCTGCTCCCACAGCGCTCCGCCCTCCCGTATCCGCTCCCACCCACGCCCCGGCTTCATCTCCCATGCCCTCTCATCTCACCGGTTCCCGCCTTCCACCACTACTCGCCCCACCTCTCCACCCTGACCCGCCCCACCCGTCTTGCTCCATCCTCGCACCTCCGCGCTCCATCTCTCATCCTCTCCAACCTTCTCCGCGGCCACCGCATCTCCTCGCCCCCCGCCCGATTCCACCCCGCTACATTCCGACATTGCTCACCTGATCTATCCATGTCCCACCCTTCCTTGCTCCGCCTCCGCTCCCGCAACACGCCGCTTCGCCCCCCCCCCCCCGCCTCATCCCGTCACTGCTCGCCTCATCCTCTTTTTTCCCTGCCCCCCCCTCCCCACGCTCCGCCACTGCTCGCCTCATGACCTCTACACTGAACCACCCCCTCCCTGCTGCCTTGCTCCGCCCCGCCCCCGCTGCGGCCCGGCCGGCCGCGGAGTCGGCGTCTGACCCGGCAGTCCGCCTCTCCTTGGCCCAGGCCGCCGCCCCTTGACCCCCCCGCCCCGGACCGCTCCACGTCCCTAACGACCGCCGGCTAAAAACGCCTCCATTTGCATAAGCGGCGAAGGCTGATGGAAGTCGGGGAGCGGGGGGGCGGGGCGGAGAGGGGGCGTGTCGGGGGTGTGGCGAGGAGGCTCGCGTGCGGCCACGCCCTGCCTTCGCCTTTGCCTCCGCCCCCGCCCCCGCTCCCGCCCCTTCGCGCGATAAACAAATCAAGCCGTGCGCGAACAGCCGCGATGGGCGAGGGCCGGCGACGGCGGCGCCTGAGGCGGCGCGGCGCACAGTGGGCGAGCGACACACGAGCGTTTTATGTTCGCTTACGTCCTAATTCTCTCACTTGCGACTCCGGATTCTTTGTACTTCGTAATTGTTTTCTAAAAGGAACAGTGAATACGTACTTTTTGTTCATTTGAACGAAATATTTAGTTCATTTGAATTGTTACTCTCAGAACGTCTTTCAGAGACATTAATGATGTGTAAAATGTTTTGTGTTTGTCCAAATCTCGAATAAAGCCGATGAGCACAATGTTTAGTTCTTTGTATTGTGCTTTAAGCAAATCTAATCTTTTCGTAATAATTTAGAATATAGCAAGCCAGTCATATCCACCCTTATACTTGCGCTACTCTGCTACTATGCTACTAAAACTTAGTACAAGGGAGGCAGACATCTATGAAGTTTTAATATTAAAAAAGTTATTATTTTTTATGAAGCAAGTATTTTATTTAAATTAAAATTCTGGGCTGCGTTCTTCTAATATTAAAGAAAAAATAAGAATTTGAGATGATAAATGATTTAACGCTCTTGTATAGCAGTGTCTTGTAAAGGAATTTCGGCTTCTTTTCATTTTGTAGTATATATATATTGTGGCGATATGGGATTATACAACCCCATAACACCACTGCTGTTTCACCTGCACGAACACCCACGAGCAGCGAGAAGAGCAGCCCAAAAACTAGAGTAGCAAACGCGCAGCCTGGTATCCGTTGCTCGTACTAGTCGCCACGAACTATCAAGCAGCGTTCTTACTGGTGAAGGGTTCAAGGAGGAGAAATCATCCCCCCGTTACCGAGAATTTCCCCAGGCAACGCCAATAAATAGGCGAGCGCGCAGGCGGAAGCCCTCTTTTTCCTATCAGCGTTCGCCGAAGAAGCAGCTCTCCTGGTAATCACCGCTCGGCAAGTAAGCAGATTTTCGTCAACGCTCGTCAGGTCAGATAGTATTCGCCGCCGTAACGACTTTTTAGATAGGAGTTTCCGGCGTTGCAAAGACGTCTAGTTAGTCGTCCGCGCAGTAGTGAGGAATAGTAAAGTATTCTTTTATTAACGAGTACGGGAAGTAAAAGTTTGCCCGTTGTGAGGAAAGCTCTGAAAGTTCTTGATTAACTGAATAAAGTTAGGAACGAGCGAGGTACTTGCACTGGCAGTTAGGGAAGTGCAAGGGACATTTTCTACAAATTGGGCGTAATCAAAGGCGGTAGCGGCCGTTGGAGGAGAAGAAACCGATTAGTGGAGACGGAAGAATACGCGAGTCGACCGGGGAGAAGACGCCGTTCAGGAAGAAAGAATAAGACGCAAGAGGACAGCGAAGGCAACGCAGAACTTCGGAATCGAGCAACGCGGTGCGGAACGCAGCACGCGACTTCAAGGTTGGAAAACGAACAGTTTCGAGGTAACCTGTAGAACTGTGAAATTAGGTCAAGTTCACGTCGGCAGGAAAAGACTAGATTCAGAAGCGTTAGAAAACTGAGAACACGGGTGGTAATAATTTGCAGCTTGGTAGTGGGAGATTTAATGCGTTATTGCTTGCCTTAAACCATTCTATTGGAGCAGTCATTATTCTGTTATCAGCAGTTATAATTAAAAGACAAATTGAGAGTAGTGCACTTGCCCACATATTATTTATTGTATGTAATATTTTGAAAAAAGGCAAGAGATTGTAAATTAAGTTTAATTTCACGTGCAATTGTAACTAGAATAATTTAAATTTAGACGTAGTGAATTTTCAAAGGGAATTCCCAGTACTGGTTAGAGAAATTGCTTCAGAAAATTAGTTCTGAACAAAATTAAGTGTTCATTTATTGAATAGGCTGTAAAGGTTGCTCATTTGTATTTATTTGATCATTTTTAAAAGTGTAATTCTATTTTGATTTGTTTTTCGTTGTTATCAACTCATGCCACAGAATTTTGAGTGAATTATATGCTCGTTTATGTGTGATTTGTGTGACTTTTATTGTGTCAAGGGTTCAGACCTTTCTCGTACCCTAAAGATCCTGCTTCCTGAGATTCTAAGCTCGCTTCACGAGCATAATATCTTAACAACCCGCTTACAGTGCATGCGGCTGTGTGTGCAAAAGGTATACAGTTCGTGTGTGGTAAAGGGGGTGTTAGAATATATATATATATATATATATATATATATATATATATATATATATATATATATATATTGAAACCCAGAATATGTGTTTCATTACACTAATTAAATCATTAGTGTAAGAAATTAATCGCTAGTTTGAACTGCGCGGTGCGCGCGCCGAGCGCGGCTCGCCGGGGCCGGCGAGCGACCGCGGCCGCCGCCGACGGTGCCACCGCCGGGGAGACTAGCGTGTGAATTTCGGTTGGAACTGGGCAACGCGCACGTGCAAAAGTTCGTTACGAGAGTCGCGGACGAGAGCCGTTGGCAGAACGGTGACGAGAGAGACGCCCGCGGAGCGGCGGCGAGTGCGGACGTGCCGCGAGAGCTCGCGAGAGCTCGCGAGTAATACATGGACACAGTAGACAGGCAATATAGCCGTGGAAATATCTGAAACTGTAGGATATCACAAACGTGTAAATAGAACATTAGAAGTATCAGTATGGTGAAAGATTAGTGTTGGTAAAATAAGTGATGTCGCTCTTATTAGTTGGTGCGGAGGGAACTTTCTTGAAATCGAGCAGTACAGAACGGTGACCAGTATGCAGAGTAAGCGTGGGTTAAGTAATTAAACCCACTAACGGACAGTGATTCGAGGAAGGTGCGAAGCCGAGGTGTCAAGATCCTGATCGGGGAAGAATTGCGGGAGCATCAGCCGTGGGCGATTACCACGCCATCCGACGCTGACGGCCCGCAGCAGTAGCAGAGGTCGACAATCCTGTCGGCGCGAGCGGTCCTACGAGCATCATAGGTATTCGATCGGGGCCCCGAAGGTATGAGAAATGCATTCCGCTCTTAATCTTGGTACCAAGGCAGAGTGTAAAAACGTTGTCCGATTATGTAAATAACAACTTTGATTTAAAATAAATCTTGTTTATAATTGTATTTCAATTTATGATTAACCACCCCAACGTGGCACCAACTTATCCAGGGACCCATTCACGTAAAAGACACCCTCTCTTAGTGTTGTATTGCAGTGAAAATACCCGGCACCACCAGGTATGTCACAGCTGGCGCCCGAACAAGTGGATAACGTATAGATAAGAAATGTGGCCTTAGGAAAGTTGGTGAAATGTTGGAAAATCACGTGCATGTAATTGATGTATAGTAATGTAGGGTATAGATGAGAAGCAGGCAGTGCAAAGTGTATTATTATAGAGTACAAAAAAAAATAACAATACATGTGTTAGCAAAAACATGCACAAGTCAAGTAAGCATAATGAAATGTTGATAATTACAAAAATGTTGTTGCGTAATTAATTGCGGGCTGACATAGGCAATTATTTGTGAGCATCCAATATATAGTTAATATTGTAGTTACTGAGGTTATGAAGGCTATACACGTACATGTTACAAATAATATAATGTAATAGAATTCCAAGTTTTGTAAGACATATTAATAACATTTGAACTGCTTGGCAATTTTTTTTTATAACATGGAAATCAAAGAAATGGGGAAGTAGTAATAATTCTTATGAGAATATAAAGGTGGTTAATAGTGTTGTACAAATTATGCACAAAATTGTTTTTTTGCTGGGAACATTCAATCAGTAGTGCATTATCTATTGGTGATGGTAAAGTGTGGGGAATTTATTAGAAAGATACCAGGTTGGGAAAGATATACCAGCAGTGTGAATGTTTGTTGTGAATATCTATATGATATTATTGAGGAAAA
Source organism: Gryllus longicercus (assembly GCA_038098605.1). Taxonomy (NCBI): domain Eukaryota; kingdom Metazoa; phylum Arthropoda; class Insecta; order Orthoptera; family Gryllidae; genus Gryllus; species Gryllus longicercus. The sequence continues at coordinate 247,628 of JAZDUA010000328.1, read as the reverse complement.
TTCAGGGAGGAGATATGACATGCAAATGTGAATGATGATTATGTACATAATATAGCAATAAGTGCGTTGAAAAGTAATTTCAATTAATAAGGGATTTATTATAATCTGAAAGCATTTTTGTGTAATAGTATTAATGAGTCTATTAGCAGTGTATATGTGTTTCAATGGTAATAATATTATGTATTGTAAGGATTATGTTTATGCATTGGTAGGTGAGTGGAAATTTATATGGCTATTGAATTAGTGTTATTGTGTTTTGGTGGTGAATGAGGGTTATTCGTCATTAATTAGCAATTGAAATAGGAGTGAATTAAACCATTCACGAAGAATATACAGTGTTGTGGCGGGTATAGTTACTTTATAGGATAACTGTGGTATCGTTGGTAGGTGAGGCAAGAGGAAAATTTGTGCGATATTTTAGTGTAGTGGGAATCGATCGGACAGCTCAAAGCAACAGAATGGAGGCGCAAAATATAGTGCTGGACCGGGAAGAGAAGGCGGATGCAGTAGGGGAGATAGATGTAGGAATCGATAATAGCATGTCATCGGAAAGCAGGGATAGTGGCATTGGAAGTCGGTTAGACGACACGACAGGAGATAGCTTCAATAAAGAAGTAGAAGTGACATCAACACCGATGATCCAGGCAACAAGAAATCCAAATTTGGGGGGTGGGGAAAATATTCATAATGACCCCATACAGTTATTGTTGAAGATGTTCGAACAACAGAGCAGGAAATTAGACGAAATAGGTGAACAGAATAGGATGACAGAAGAACAGATTAGGAAGTCGGCTGAGGAGCAGAAAATATTCACAGTGGAGCAGATTGGGAAGTCAGCTGAAGAACGGGACAGGAAGGCAGAAGAACAGAATAGGAAGATATTAGAAGAACTGAATAAGAAATCAGAAGAACAGAAAATATTTACAGAGGAACAGATTGGGAAGTTGGCAGAAGAACAGAATAGGAAATTAGATGAAATAGGGGGGCGAATAGGACGCATTGAAGAACAACTTGAACTGACGAAGAGCGAGATGACCAAAATCGCGGAGCGGGTGGAAATTCATGAGCAATGGACTGCCGAAGAATTAGGGAAACAAAAAAAAGAGCTCGAATCTCAAGTAATTAGTCTGGGGGGGGATTTGAAGAATAAGTTATTCCAACAGTTAGATGATAAAACCGCTAAGCAGGACGAGAAAATTGAAAGGATGCAGTTAGTAGTCAAGGAAGAAATGCAGGAGAATAAGCGGGAATGCGAAGAGAAGGTTGTGTTACTACGAACAGAGATTGAACAAATAAAAGAATGCAAGGCATCCCCAATTGCAGCAAGCGGGACGGTACCATTTACCCCTCCAAGATCACTAAAATTTTCAGGAGACGGGAAAGAAAATCCATGTATATTTAGGAAGGCAGCAGAACGACATCTAGATGTTATCAATACTTCGGAAAGGTGTAAAATACAATTATTATATTTAATGTTAGAAGGCAACGCAAGGATATGGGCCGATACATTTGATAAGTTTCCCGAATCAGTAAAGGCATTTAAAGATCGATTCCTTGAGCGGTATTGGAATGAGGAAATTCAAATTAATTTTAAAATCAGCTTAATGAATAATCATTACAACCAGTCAATGGGAAGTTTGCGGGAATACGCAACAAGGCGTATTATGGAATACAAAACGCTATCCCCACCGATGAGCGATCAGGAAATAATATGTGTACTGACAAGACAGTTCCCAGTTACGGTGCAGAATCTTTTACGTAGTGTGCAGCACACCGACCTGGAAAGATTCCAGAATGTGTTAGGAGGGTACGACTTGACATTTGCAGGCGTACCAAAGAACAGAAATGAAGGGAATGTTAATATGATTAGATCGGAACGTAACCAGGGGCAAGGGAATGATAGGAGCAACGATTACCAGAGAAACCAACGCGGAAGAGGGGGAGACGGATGGAGACCAGAGCCGGGGAACCAGAGACCGGACTGGAACAGATTTAATTCAAACCGTACGGAGACGCGAGGCGGGGGCGGGAATGCACCCGACCGATTAGCACAGCCTAGCACAAGTAGTGATCAAGGACACTATTTAAACTAATAGAGTCCGCGGTGATAGGTGGCCCCATTGCGGACGCGGAAATCGATAACGTAAACGCGGTCTCCATAAACGCTATGCAGCCGGTAACCTACGATACCCAACCGTGGCGGAGATGTAAGAACTCAGCGGTCAGAATCAGGAAATGTCCCACGATATCGATAGAATGTGAAGGTATAATTAAAGAAGCTTTAGTGGATACAGGGTGCACGACTACAGTAGTATCAGAAGAAATGTATGAGGAGTTAAAAGCAACAGGAAAAGAAGTAATGTGTTTGCCTATGAATAGGGCGTATGTGATTGGGGCAACTCAGAAGAAGTCAAGCCCCATCACAAAACAAATCATGTTTCAAGCCAGGATTGGCAACCAAGTATATGAGATGGTGGCCCTGGTAGTCAAAAAATTATTGTATTCGGTAATCATAGGGACGGATTTTCTGGTCGATCACAGAGCAAATATAGATCTAGAACGGCAGGTGGTAGAACTGGGGAGCCAGGCGGTAGGATTTGACTTGGGGATGGACGAAGAATACGAAGCGTGTACGGGCGTAATGGCAGAAGATTCATTAGAAGAACAGCTGAGGCAGCAAACGGAGAAGCAGATTGAGAAGTTTGCGGAAGAACAGAGCAAAGAATTAGGTAAACAGAAAAGATCCGAGGAGGAACAGAATAGGAAGGCGGAGGAACGGAATAGAAAACTAATAGAAGAACAGAACGGGAAGGTGGTTGAAGAACAGATTAAGAAGCCGGCAGAAGAAATGGGAAGAATCACAGAAGAACGGAATAGGAAGCTCATCGAAATATGCGAAAAACCGTATGGGAAAGCGGAGGAACTGGATAGGAAAGATGAGGTGCTAAAATTTCAATCATGCCATCAAGTAGATGCTAGGGTAGCGGTAACAGATAGAAACGAGGGGATGACGAACCAAATCCATGAGGAAGTCAAGACAGCGGAGGGCAAAACGGTGGAGGTCCAAATCGAGACCGAGGAGGATGTTTATAAAGTGAAAGTGAAAACGGAAGAATTGAAGTTAATAATGGAAGAAGAAATGGAAATGAAAATAGAAGAAATGGAGCATATAGTAGAAGAAGAAATCGTGGAAAATATACAAGGGTGCGAAGAGAAAAGAGTACAAGAAGAGTTTAAACAGGAAGAAGACGGGAAAACGTCGCCAAGTGTCAAGTATGGGGTGACACAAATTATGCCTCCAAAGTCGATGAAATCTCTGGGAGATGGGGCGGAAAACCCTAAGGTAGTTATGCGAGCAGAAGAACGGCACCTAGCATCAAACAACATATTGGAAGGATACAAGATCCAGTTATCACACCTAATTTTAGAAGAGAACGCCAGGACATGGGCAGAGAATTTTGGTATATTTCCGAAATTTTTGAAGGAATTTGAAAACAAGATTTTTGTACGAAAGCGGAATGAAGACACCCAAATAAACATCAAGAGCGACCAGAGGAATAGCCATCACAACTACATCACGGGAAGTCGTAGTGAATACAGAACGAAGAGCATTATGGAACCAACAACATTATTTGCCCTTATAAAATATCAAGGAATTAGTTGCATGTCAACGCGACAGTATCTTGTTACCGTGCAGAGCCTACTGAGCAGAGCAGATCATACCGATTTAGGAAAGGGTTTGAAGATATTGGAGGGGTACAACGTCATGTTTGCAGACGCCCCAACGAATGGGAATGAAGGAGATGTAGGCAGGTCAAAAATGGAACGAAGTCAGGGGCAAGGGAAGAGTGATGGTATGGTCAACCATTGGTACAAACGTAGAAGAGGTCGTAGCTGGAAATGGGATGATACCTATCAAGATGTGCTCAACACGCTGGAAGCTATGTCCTACAACTGTGATTCAGGAAATCACTGTCAGCAAAATGGGAATGAACCGTCGCACAAGAGACAAGACATAGTAGGACACTACAAGCTTCAAATCGGAAACCTGGTTCAACATGTATGGAAAACAGTGAAGTGTAAATAAGTGTAATGTTAGGGTTAATAATAAGTAATCACATGTTAATTCGATTTTAAGTTATAAGTACATATAGGGCTTTTAGCAATATGCAAGAGAGTGCAACCATCGGCAGTGACGATGTTACTAGTGTGAATTTTTCCAGAAGTGAAAAAAATTCAAAAAAAGAAAGGGGGGGGTGATGAAACCCAGAATATGTGTTTCATTACACTAATTAAATCATTAGTGTAAGAAATTAATCGCTAGTTTGAACTGCGCGGTGCGCGCGCCGAGCGCGGCTCGCCGGGGCCGGCGAGCGACCGCGGCCGCCGCCGACGGTGCCACCGCCGGGGAGACTAGCGTGTGAATTTCGGTTGGAACTGGGCAACGCGCACGTGCAAAAGTTCGTTACGAGAGTCGCGGACGAGAGCCGTTGGCAGAACGGTGACGAGAGAGACGCCCGCGGAGCGGCGGCGAGTGCGGACGTGCCGCGAGAGCTCGCGAGAGCTCGCGAGTAATACATGGACACAGTAGACAGGCAATATAGCCGTGGAAATATCTGAAACTGTAGGATATCACAAACGTGTAAATAGAACATTAGAAGTATCAGTATGGTGAAAGATTAGTGTTGGTAAAATAAGTGATGTCGCTCTTATTAGTTGGTGCGGAGGGAACTTTCTTGAAATCGAGCAGTACAGAACGGTGACCAGTATGCAGAGTAAGCGTGGGTTAAGTAATTAAACCCACTAACGGACAGTGATTCGAGGAAGGTGCGAAGCCGAGGTGTCAAGATCCTGATCGGGGAAGAATTGCGGGAGCATCAGCCGTGGGCGATTACCACGCCATCCGACGCTGACGGCCCGCAGCAGTAGCAGAGGTCGACAATCCTGTCGGCGCGAGCGGTCCTACGAGCATCATAGGTATTCGATCGGGGCCCCGAAGGTATGAGAAATGCATTCCGCTCTTAATCTTGGTACCAAGGCAGAGTGTAAAAACGTTGTCCGATTATGTAAATAACAACTTTGATTTAAAATAAATCTTGTTTATAATTGTATTTCAATTTATGATTAACCACCCCAACGTGGCACCAACTTATCCAGGGACCCATTCACGTAAAAGACACCCTCTCTTAGTGTTGTATTGCAGTGAAAATACCCGGCACCACCAGGTATGTCACAATATATATATATATATATATATGATTAGTGAACGCGGCACTGCTTCGCTATTGCAATGTATTACACTTCACATGCTGCTTGTCATGTGATTATTATTTACGTTTTACCCTACGCTCTGCAACAATTTCAATAGACGAAAGACTCTTGCCAGTGTGGTTCCGTCTCTCTCTCTCTCTCCCTGTATTTTCGTCTCTCTCCCCCTCTGTCTCTCACAGTATCTGCCTCTCTCGGAAGAAATTTCACGATCGTAGGGGCAGAATAAGTAATGAAGACGTCTTAATAATCATACTTCAGTGTGCAACGAGTTGCATCAAGCGCCGTATTCAGGGCGCTTGAGTAAGCATAAAATCACCATCAACGCGCGCCCATGTACGCAGGTACTCCCGTCGAACTATGCCTATATACATTCTGGAAGTGCAAGCAATAAGTTGACAAAGTTTTATCGCAACGAACGAACGGTACGTCAGCGCAATAAGTACGAACCAACAAACATTCTTTTATATAGGATAGGGCCAACATATAGGATTGTTGACGAGAAAAATGAAGTAAAGAAGATTCAAGATCTCGACCAATGGAGGTTCCTAAAGAGGGGCTTGAGGCCTCTTAGGTTGACATTTTCGGCCACTGTGCAAGGGGAAGGGCCGAGGGGCTTTCGTCGCCGGAAGTGCTCTCCGCCCCGCCCCCGCGCCAGCCACCTTGGCCTCGCGCGAACTTTGCCATTTGCAGAAGACGCGCGGCGCGGCGCGGCGCGGCACACCAGTCCCTCGCCTCGTCTAGCCCCGCGATCTCCGCCTTGTGTCAAAGGCTCCACCCGAAACACCTGGCTAGAGAATGAAGCTCTCGGTGACTTTCTGCGCCAGGGTCTTTGTTTTCTCTCAATTTGTAGTTTTTGTGGGACATTCCGGAGAACATTTTGGAATCACGAGATTTTGTCGTTGTTGGATTTTCATAAATCTTTAGAATGGATGCGTCGAGAAGTATATTTTGAGATTTCGTGTGAAAATGCAAAAATGCTGAATCATTTTTTTCAAAAGTTCAATTTTGTTTTTATATGATTGTTGAATTTAGCGTTCTGAACCATATTTCATTATCTCTCATTGGTCAAATAAAATACATTGGTAACAATCAATATTGTTTATTCACCTGCATCTTGCATCTTGTAACGTTCTGTTCGGAACCCTCTTCGAACAGACATGATTACAATTATATTGTGTTTAAAAATTTGGCCTTATAGTATCAGTATATTTTTACATCAATGATTTGACTTCTATCTTCCCTCCCTGGAGAAAATCAGCTTTATTGCTAATGTTTTCCGAGGGCGGGTGGTTGGACAGACACAAAGACGATTTCCAGAACACTACTTTTCCAATATCTGGAAACTCCAAAACGTGTATTTCGTCAACATTTCGATACACTACTGTCTCCAGACCACGTATACGAGGAAGTACAACACTAACTGTATATTTCGCATTAAATTTCAATCACTTTAAAATACTTTGATTCCTGTATTCTGCGCACATGCATTTGACTCATCTCTACTGAACGATTTCATAGCCAGTTCCTCCATGTCCCATCCACATGAGGAGTTTCCCCGCCCACCTGCGTCTACCTGATGTCTCCCCTCCCGACGAAAGCCATCCCCACAATTTTCGTGTGTTATTGTAGCATGAAATTGTGTTACTCGAGCACGAATTTCCCCTGAGAAATAACTTAGAAAGGGCGTACGTTTCACATAGGGGTGCAAAGTGCGGATCAAACGCATCTATGCTATTTACCGAATTAATAACACAGGAGAGGAGAATTTCAATTTCAGAATAGAGGTGCTTTAAAAGATATGAATCAATTTGCTCCAAACAATTGCAATGATTAAATGTTTGAAGAACAAAGATAAAGTTGTTAGCTATCCCATCTTTATAATATGCTAAAGATATATGACGATTTTGTACTACAATTTATAAAACACAAAACTATCGGCACAAAACCTGTAAATGTGCTACTGATGCATAAGAAATTACTTCCCCGGGGAGGGGAAGTAGGTGTGGGTAAATTACCTTGGGGAGGTGGACTGTGCTAAGAAGAATACTGAATACGACTGAGGTCACTGCAGTTCCTCTATCGGGGAGATCCTAGGGTTCGAGTCCGGACGCTGTAACGATTTTTGCCACTACGCTACTTTCGCTACATAGCTAGTCCGAGTTCAGCCGCTATCTGGAGGAGAATCCAACCGCCAAACTCTTCTGATCAATAGTTTTCCGTCGTTTCTCCAATCAAAATCAGGTGAATGCCGGAGCAGTTCCCTAACAAACGGGCTCTTCCTTATCCTATCCTCACCCCTCATTTACATTCACTTAACCATATATGCACTACCGCACATGTCGGTAGCTTATAGCTTATCCCGACTTGGGCGATGCCAAGCTGGTGGAGATGGGGAAAACCCATAAAGAGATGTAGGTCGGCGCTGGAGCGCACTATCCAGCCGGGGAAATCACCACCGCATTTCACGCTAAAAATGCATGCATTACAGCATTACACTTACGGGCACTAATGAGCACGTCAGTTAACGAGAAAGGAGAAACAATCAGCCAATCAGTCAATCAATTTACAGAACAAGCACACGCGCGTGCAACACACTGCACCTAATCCGTTCCCGTCGTGCATAATTGGAAAACTGTGCATTCTAGGCTGTTAAACTCAGTATGGGGTACCTTAAAGGCATTCAAGTTACGTCTCTGAGATAGAAATAAACAAAGTGTGAACTTTTTGACTCATTACATTTTTGGAGGTTTAGCATTTCTGGATACTTGAACCCGCTGGCAAGAGTTGTCAGGTATACAATATCTTAAAATATATGAAACACTACATTCTCTATTTGAGATTCTGTTTAATTTTAATGGACGGATCTAACAATAAGTTTTTCTCTGGGCTAACAAATCTCTTAACAATAATATAATGTTTACCCACGCACAGTACCAGGCCTATGTAATGTAGTGCGCAGTTCAGAGCCCGGCTATTGCAGAAAGAATTGTTTTCACTTTTAAAAGTGGTTTACAAAGCGCATAATGCTTACACGTACGTTATCATTACACTGCGCGTAGCGGTACACAACAAGAGTGAATGATTTATTTTCAAGATAATAGCCAAAATAAAAATAATTAATGTCTTAATACATTCTCTGACATGTAAGCACAGTGCTGTCACGAATCACGAATATCTCATTAAAACTGGTAGAGATTATGAAGAACTATTATTTGGTTTCGAACACATATGAGACTCCAATAGAATGAGTGGTCATAGTATCGGCATTGTTAATTTTCAAACCCATCATCGTATTTTAATTTTCTTGGTCGGAGCTTTTAGCCATAATTTTCAATCAGGTAATTAATGTGAATTTTCCTTGGCAAGGCTGGAAGTTAATGAACTTGCTTCTGCAAATTGTGTATCGCTCAATAAACGATCGAAGGGTGCTTTGAGGCAATATATTAAACACGCTGTATGATACCAGGCAAATTGATATTTGGAAACACCCCAAATTTCATTATCCATATTCAATACTTTAGATTACTATTTTTCATTTACAAAAAGACGCCTATTTTATTTAAAAATATACTGGTGTCTTCTTGCTTGTGAGATATGTATATCAAATGGATATTTAAGTCCCCCAACTGATTTTGATCAATGAGTATTTTCTGCTGTTACGTGATATCTGAAATGGAAGAACGACTACTAGCCCGCCAATTCTTTCTTTAATTTAGCTAACTTTTTGTTTGTATATGACGTCATCAAATAAATACGTTGTTACATAAACATTATAATTTCTCTCTCTCTCTCTCTCTCTCTCTCTCTCTCTCTCTCTCTCTCTCTCTCTCTCTCTCTCTCTAACCACGTCTTACTGTCTCTCGCTCCGTTTCTTTTACTGTCATATTACTGTTATGAAAATGTGATATTTTCAAATAAGCCATACGCGACGAATGGCAGCAAGGGCTTTTGGATTGTGCCGTCCACCTGGAAGCAGTGACCGGAACGGCGAGCCATACGACCGCGTCTGACCACCACGTCACCAGGGGTGTGTTAGAGGTCGCGGACACCACAGCAAGAATCGAAGCCTAGGAGGTGTTGTGTGAAGTACCGTGTAATGATTTTGGCTGATTGTGACTATCGTGAAATGGATTGTGCCCTGGAATGTTCTTCTTGTAGGACTGTGGCCTGTGATAAGTTTTGGGTACATCTCCCGGTATTGTGGATATTCCTTGTTGGAATTGGCGTTTCTCCTGGATCTATGGCGAAGTAGCAAAGTTGATGGTACTGTGTGATTCACGGAAAATTATAATTTTTGGTACAATAAACTGTGGTACTTTTTATTTGTCTACGCTCCTTATTTTGAATACTTCGAATGCAGTCGAAATTACTCTGAATGAACACAATTAAATTTAACAAATATTTCATCTAGAGGCCAATGCAACGAAACTGTTGCGTGTAGTAGCGACGTTATCAGAATTCTTTCCCCTGCTAGCCGAGACGGATAATTTGTTACTGGTGCCAGTGAACGGGTCACTCCGGTGAGTGAGTCGCGCTGTTGTGGAATAAACGGCGCGGGCTCGTGCGCGTGCGCAAGTGCGAGCACGTGCACGTGGCATGGCCGACAGCCGTCTCCGGCAGCGCGCGTGCGGACGCCGGCAGAAGATAGGGAAATGGGAGGGGGCGGAGCACGTTGGGCCGAAATGGGCATAAAGATGTGCTTACGAAGCATCTGAGTACAATGCTATTTCTCGAGATATGTATGTATGGTAACCGTAAAAAAAAGATTTACGAATTTTCCTCCAATGAAGTGCGGCTCACAATAAAAATTTGTTGAATATTATTTTCATTATTTAAAAAAATGTATTTTGTTTATCATAATATCATTTCACATAATGATAGTTTCTTATTTATGTAAGATTTACTTGGCATTTACTACTTTGAATATTATGAAACCATATTAATACGAATTGATTTAATTAAATTATAATTTGTCTATTAATATTTACTTTGTAACTATGAAGTGTATCTTTATAATATACAAAAGCACTAGAATAAGTCACTTCTCTACTTTGTGTTTCCACGCCTGAACTTTTAAAAAGAAAGAGATAATGAAATAATATTATATTAAAAAAGTTTCTAGTAGAAAATGAAATAATTTAATGGTTGAGTAAGAATAAATTCATTACAGAAAACTTACGACCACATTATTGCGACAAATGATCATTCACAAAAATAATTAAAATATAAATCAAAATGTTTAAATTGGAACGAAATTATATCATAGGAGATGGAATAAAAATATGTAATTTGAAAAGTTATTTTTCTGAGAGTAAAAAAATATAGTATATGTCACAGATGTTCTTATGAAAAGTACGAGTAACGTCAAGAGCTGACAGACTTCTTTAAAACAATAAAATGTAGAAACTTAAGAAATTCATTTAGATAATACATTTTTAATTTAGACAGTTATTAAAAAATCTTTCGTAGTTGAAATTATCTTCATAGATGACATAAAAATATTGTTTGTTTGAAATGAGCGGTCAATTGGAGATTGAACTCTGAACCCACCACCATGTAAGCGAAATTGCTCGGTATATTCTAAGTGACATCTAACTTAATGAGTTATTCTTGACTCCTATATTAGTCGCCAGGGACTTTCAACACGTTGATCTTAATGAAATTTATCAATTACGTGACGCTATACACTGCTAAGCAAATTTCGGATTTCATTGGGACGGGCGTATTGTCAGTGAACTTAATATTCCAGGACATTTATCCAGGTTTCTTTTATGGCGCCTCATGGACACTATGGATTCGACGATTTTTCTTAACTCCACTCACCTCAGTCAGGATCAAACCCGCGCTATATGGATTGAGATTGCAGTGAGCTAATCACCCACCAACAAGAGACATACTGCATAAAATACATTGACCGGATAAGGTGTCACATGTCATCAACTGATGCCCCTGAGGATCGAGTTCCGACGATTGCAGGATTTTGGGCAGTAGCCAGATAGCTAGAGAGAATTCTTCTGATATCTGGAGGAGAATCCTAGAGACTGGCTGATCTGATCGGTAGTTTACTGTGGTTTCTCCGATAAACACGAGGCGAATTTCGCATCCGTACTCTAACAAATGGGCCACGGACCGCGCGCGGTGTATCCTTTCTCTTTCTACTCCTATCGTCACCCCTTACTTACATTTACACTAACAGATCAGTCGGGAGATAAGAGTTTGTTTGCCATGGTGTCCTGAATACCAAAATGCGGAAATCTTAGCAAGACGACTTGTAGGTCGGCGCCAGATTCCACCATTCAGCAAGGGAATAACTCCGCAATCTTTCGTAAAAAGCATGCAGTGCACTTCCGGGACCAATATCCCACTGTACTTACGCGACCAATAACCATAGCATTTGAAACGCGCCCGGAAACACGAAATGATCAATCAGAAATCGCGTTGCGCGCTCCGCGGGCGTCGTTTGGGCCCTGTGTGCGGGAGGGTGCGGCGCTGCGCGGCGAGCTGAGGTCGCGTGCCGGCGGCCGGCGGCGCGCTAACGACGCCCTCGCCTGCGCCCTCGCCCGCGCCGCGCCGCGCCGCCTTCCGACTCGCGCCTTCCGGTTCACGCCCCCGCGGCGCGCTGCGTCTCCCTCGCGCTCCCCGCCCGCCCCGGCGGTTCGCTCTTCACTCGGCGACCTGCCCTCCGTCGCAGCGACGACGCCCAACCTTCGTTTTTATTTGCCCCCCCCCCCCGTCATCAGCTCCTCACGAGCTTGTGAACAAATGAAACATGATCACTTTTACCTATTTATCCACATTTCAAAATTGAACGCCGTGCCGATTGTCTCTAAAAATGTTACGAACTTCGGGTCATGTTGTATAGTTGAAGAACATCGAATACAGAAATATCATTGACTGCATCAGAACATGTACCTGCCATACACCAGCGCACGACTAGTTGCCTACCAATTATGGACAAACGTCAAATGTGTATGTAAAGATATAGGACACTTCCCAATACATGTTTGATGGCAAAATGTTATCGTATTAATATCCAAACATGATCTAGACGTTTGAAACATTTATACTGAGACACTTGTACATTGCCTAGAATTACGCCTTTTGAGTGACATATGACGTAATGTCATACCATTAACTTTCCGCCTCCAAGTACCGATGATTAAAACCTGGTCTTGGATGGATTCCATAGCCTTGACTCACATACTCATTGACCCTACATACGAGGGACCTGCGAGTTGGTCAATTTGACGTCGTGTCTAGCAACTTATACGAGAAGTTTGCTGTTTCATCGATCGTACCTTTTTCTTTTAGTATCTATCATTATTTCATCATTTACCAAAATTAACTTTTTTGTATTTTTTGATAATTTTATGGGCTTCTTCATAACCTCACAAAATGATTTATAATTATACAAACAAACACACACACACACACACACACACATATATATATATATATATATATATATATATATATATATATATATATATATATATATAATATATTCAAATACAGCTTATCCCTCCCAATATAAGACAATTACATATTCTTTTCATATCTAACCGTGTGTGAACGTGAGGTTTTTACTTCCCTTGTTCGATTTTCCACAGTGAAATGAGTTTTTTTTTTCACAGCAAATGAATCATAAAACTGTGGTCAATCTATGCCTTTTCATTTAACTAGTCTAACTTAGCCACTGTACCACTACCGTTTTCTGATATTCTCTTCATTCCTTTCTCTATAACATCCTATTCAATTTCTTCACGACTTCTGGTCACCTTTCGGGTTTTACAGTGCTTTCCGAATTCACAAAATCTCCCCGCGTCCCTGGACACCGTGTTCTCGCTTTGCCCCTTTTTTCCTCGCCAGAGCAAAAGCTCTCTCGCTAACAACATCTCGTTCTCCCTGATGACTTCCTCGTCTTCGCCGCCCTCCCCGTCGCTCGCTTGCCTTTCTCTTCCTCTCGGCCTTGACCTGCCCCCCCCCCCGCCGCCGCCGCCCCCGCCGCGCCGTGCGGCTTCCCAGGCGGCCGTGGAAGATCCGCAAGTGCACGCGCTGCAATTTCCTTTCATGAAGGTCTGTGTTTTGTACTGAGGAGTGAAGCCGTATCGAGCGCCCGCTTGCTTTGCGCTTGAAAGTTCTTGGGGTTGGTTTGCTCTACTCAATACGAGAAGAATGTTACTGACAGCGATATTTTTAGGGCTTCCAGATCTCCTTAGAATCTTAACATGGAGCATATTTTTTTAATTTAATTTTTTTAAACATGTCCGTATATTTTGTATGTTTCTTAAGTGTATCAAAACTTTTCTTCCAAATGATGCGTTAGTATAAAAATGAATAATATGAAATAATCCAAACAAAGAATGAAAAATTGAAAACTCTTTCCGTTGTGGTTATTCTTTTAGTTTGTAGATTTTTTTTCAGTAATTTAATTTTTGTTTTGATTATACCATAAAATTCATGTATAACAATTGTCTGCTGATTCCACTGACTTCCCATTACATGAGAGACTTTATCCCCTGATAGCATATTCAGGTAGACTGCGAAGTATGTTTTTTATAAAAAAAAGTATCGTTTTACTTGAGCTCGTATTTAAATAACTAATTAAATTACGATCACCCAAGAGACAGAAATGGTAATTTTAAAGTAAGGAACATCCCTTATTTGGAAACATTTAGATACTTTCAGTTTCTGAATTTGACAAAGAGAAGTAGCAGACAAAAGCTCACTCATCTTTAAAAAAATATTCAAGAAAATGACATTTCACTTAAATGATGTCCCAAAATATTATTCGCTCCCCTTTTCAGATGAAAGAATGGAAAGTACTACTAAAACTAAGTTTCGCATTTTGGCAATATACATTTCTCTGATGCAAACGATCCACTCTTCATTTAAAATCTACATATTTCAATATTAAGAATACAGAATTGAATGATGATACAAATTACATTATGGGTAATGTGGTTTGCATTTGCTTTCCGCAATTATATTTAGAATATACCACAATTACTTAATGTATTCATATTGCAAACATAAGACATATTGAATCGAAACCTAAGCAACAGGCAAGCAAAACCAAATAAGCAGCTAATCATTTCGCAAAATCCAATGACCACATTAGAAATCAAAGGGAAATTACTCCAAGAATGGTTTGAACATCCGTAACAATTGTCCCAGTCCATGAATTGTTTAAAAACTGATCAATCATGTATGTATAAAATTGTGGACGGTATATAAACAACCGATAGAACGGTGTAGGTTCTACCCCTACTTGGTCTGCTGACCAAGTAGTTATGAGTCAAACAACATTATTGTATAAATATATAAATATTACACTCTTACGCGGAACACGTCCTTTATTGTTTTGATATGTAAATGTGAAGTAGAAATAAAGGTGCCTCATTGCGAAATTGTATATTAATTGTATTAGAAGCGAAATATAATACAATAGTTGTTTGTAATTGATTTCGTTTGCACAGTATCACGCTGGAGAAAAGCAATACACTATACTTCACAAAGTAATATGTTGAATCGTTCAAGTTGTAGAGTGAAATAAATAACATAACAAGTACAAAGTATCCTATAATATTACTAATTTTTCTTCGCGAAGTCTGGTAATTAGATATATATTGTATGTACTTAAAACACGAATGAATAAAAAATACCTTTTTCGGAGTATGAGTACTTCTACACCATATTAAGCTACAAGCAATTTGTTTTGATATTCCAAACTACTTGGTGAACTGATAAAATCGTTTTTGTAATCTTGAATTGTTAAATCGACTTAACGCAATCACAAGAACCAAAAACACTCTTAAGGGTCAGCGTCTATTAAGAATTTTAACAATCCGCCGTCATTTAAGAAAAAAATATAAAAATGAGTTGTAAATAAAGATAGGTTACCTATTCAAAGCAATGTATTTCTTACTGGTACATTTATAATTAGAATAATGTAATAATATAATGCACACGACCAATATTACAAATAAAGAACTTGTTTGGCTATAAACCACGAATATTTAAGGCTCGGTTTACAAACTTCAACCACGTCCGTTATTTTTTCTGTATCTTCTTATTGATGTTTATAACTCCAACGGATACTATCCGGTTAGAATTAGCACATTTTCCATTCCTCTGGTTATATTAAGACGATGTAAAAGTACAGTATTACGCTTGATTTGTCAAATCTCTCAAATTTACAGATATTTCTATTAAAAACGCTCAGGATGATTGTTGCAACACCATACATCAACTACAGAGACGTAGGAGTACCGATAGCCATCGAAACAAATAGCTCAAACCGTCTTCAACGTCTGAAAAATCATCCAAATCCTCTAGCCTCCTAGATAATAGTGAAGAAGCCCAGATTACCCAGAATTACACCCTTCAAACTCCATTATAGATTTTAAAATTAGTCACAATATATATAGTCAACTTTGCACATTCCTCAACTTTGACTCCTAACCAAAAGTACTAAGTTGACTTATTCTAGACCCAAGATGGTGAAATGTATCTCTAGAATAATTTTCCCATGATAATTTGTCATTTTCAAATGTTAATTAATCATATTTATGAATTATTTTAATACAAAATAAATTGTAAATTTTTTATTCAGAATCGAAAAATTGATCGATTGATTATTTAGTGATACCGGGTACGTCAACTAACAGGGTCATTAGTCTCGTAAGTGTAGTGCATGTCTTTTGCTCGGGAGGCAGCGGTAATTTCCCCCCCTGCATGGCGGGATCCGGCGCCAACCTACCGTCGACTACCGAGGTTTTCCCATCCGGGTATCTCCCACCAGACGGGCACCGCCCCAGCCGGGACAAGCTCTAAGCTCTCGACATGGTAGTGCTGTGCATGTTAGTGTAATGTGTATGTGTGTGTGTGTGTAGGGGGTGAGGATAAAATAATGAAGAGGAAGGTGAGATCGTGCGCAGTCCATGGCTCCTTTGCTAGGGTTCTGCTCCGGCATTCGCCTGGTATTGATCGGAGAAACAACGAAAACCTACCGATTATAGCAGCCTGCCGCTACAACTCTCCTATAGCCAGCGACTGAATACTCGACTACGTACTCGACGTAGCTAACAAGCTGGTGTCGAAAATCCTGCCACCATCAGGACTGGAACGTAGAACCTCCCGGTTGGGCGACGTCTGCGCGCATTGTGTCCGTCGCGGGGCGACAGGCGCGGGCGGCGGGCGAGTGGGCGAGAGGGCGCGCAGCGATGGGGCGGAGCGCGCGGCGGGGCGGGGGCGCGGTGGCGGGCGGCGCGGGCGGGGCGCGCGTGGCGCTGGTGGGCGCGAGCGGGCGCGCGGGCCGCGTGGCCGCGCTGCTGCTGCGCTGCTCGCCCTGGGTGGCGCACCTGGCGCTGCACGACCGCGCGGCCAGCGGCGCCGCCGTGCGCTCGCTGGGCCGCGCGCTCGTCCAGGACGTGCCCGGTCGTGGCGCCGTCTCCGCCCACGCCGGACTACGGCAGCTCACCGACGCCGTCGAGGTGCCTCGCCCCTCCCCCCCCCCCGCCGTCGCAATTGAACTGCTGACGAGTAGATTGGTTTACGTCGCTAAAATCCCGATTTTGATATTCCGTATTTGGAGAGAACAGGGTGACGTACATCCTCAGGCAAAGTGGCATAATCTATCTTTCGTAGTGGCTGATTAGCAGCAACACTGTGCGGAGACCCAAGACAATCAAACGACGCCACAGAGGAAAAACATGTCCTGTAAAATTAAGAGGAAATGCCATTCTACTCCTCAGCAGCTCATTTTTTAATGCGTCTCGCGATGATTAATTTATTATTTCGTGTCTCGTGGTGCGTCAGGTTCTATGATTATTAGTCCTGTAAGTGTGGTGCATATTGATCTCCGGAAATGGCGGTTTTCTCCCCTCGCTAGATGATGAGATCTGGCGCCGGCCTACTAGTTGGCTTGCGGTTTTTCCCATCTAAATATCTCCTGCCAAGGGGAAAAGCACCGTCCCAGCCAGAACACGCTTTAAGTTTCCGATGGGTTTCCCAACTAGTATAGTTTATGTTTAAGTCTGTGTATGAATGGGGTGGCGATATGACAAGGAAGGGGAAGGAATGTACGCGCGCGGCCCGTGGCCCGTTTCTTAGGGTACTGCTCAGGCATTCGCTGGTGTTCGTTGGAGAAAACACCCAAAACTGCTTATCAGAGCAGCCAGCCGCTAGAATTCTTCTCCAAACAGCAGGGCGCTAGAACTCTTCTCCACCGACAGGATGCGAAATCTAGGACCTCCTGGTCAGAGGCCCTGTAGTGATATCAGTTAATGCCCTGAGACACCTCAGCCGGGGCGCCTCTCGTTTCGAGGTGGCTCCCACCCTGCAGGACACGAGTAGATGCGTGCGTGTTCCAGCGAATCCCGCAACCAGCTCGACTGTGTAATTGCACAGCTGAAGGGGATGAGGATAAGAGCAGTGCGCAGGTGTGCACTTCCGAGCCGTGAAAACTCCCGAGCCTTGTAAAGTACAAGTGTGTGGAGCGGTAGATCACGCACAAAGTTATACGACACCTGTGCATACACAAAGTTGTGCATAATAAATGTTATAAAGCTCTCGGTCATTAAAGGTTCTCGAAAATGATCCCTTTTAACCAGTGAACGTGTGGTGGTAAATCTCGTATAATGAAGTTACACACGTGACGATTGTGAAATCGCGCATTTGATCGGTGAACAAATCATTATGCACTAGTGTTTGGCAAGTACGGGAACCCTCAAGGGTCTCCTATTCACTGGAAATGGTCAAATCCCACTGTTTTTTGTCTGTTCTTCAGATGTGATTGCAACAAAGCATGTATTACTGTTACCTCAAAACGAGTGGCTTGCCCTTCGAGAAACTTATTTAATCCAAGAGAGTGTGTTTACCTGCCAAGAGTTAGCGCAGTGAGTCGAAACATTCACACTGCTTTAACCGAGTGAATTTTAGAAGAAAGAAAAGTGAATACGTTAAATAATTATTTGCACCTCAAAGAGTATTTCCTGTTGCATTAGATCAATAGATTAACAACGGACGCCCAACGTCAGTTTGACATGTTGGTGGAGGGCTAGTGTAAGGAATTCTTGTGGTGGCCATTATCACAATGCGGACAATCGATTTTTCTTTGCCATTTACATGCAGCTATTACACTTATTTATCAGAATCCATTGATCTATTTAGTTTACGGATACAAGTCTTTCTGGTTGGTCTTCACAATCTCACTCCTGTGACTTGAATCAAATTTAACCTTATAAATATGAAACAAAAATGTTCAGAAAAGGATTAGTATGAAACTATCATCTTTGTTCAAAGGAAATCTTTTGATATTGTTTGAAGTTCCGCTGTCATTTATAGCAATTGTAACGACCGTCGTTTGCTATTACTGAATATTGTGACCCGCTGTCTTCTTACAGGAGTTTCTTTTAAGACTTTCTCAACATATTCTTCATTTAATTCATCTTTTTCGAGGGAACTATGTTTTCATCATGTCAAATATCGAGGACGCACGTCCTGCCTAATGCTTTGAATGCATTTCGCACAGGGGTCCCATGTGGTCATGATGATGATGGGCAAAGAACGGCAGCCTGATGAAGATGCAGCAGAAATTTTCTCCGATAACGCGCCAGCAGTGCAGGTGAATTGAGATCACAATTAAATATATTAATTAATGAAAAAATGATATATAATAATAATAATAATAATAATAATATCGTAATTATAAAAATATTTCAAAAAAATTGATCCACGCTTTTTACTAGAAACATGTTTAATTATGTAACTACAGGTAGGATCTTTATAAGTGATAAAAGTTCACTCAAACCGTGTATTGAAGAAATACTCGCCACATAATTATCAGAAACATTGAATAATCTGAAATTATTTACCTTTGACTAATTAATACACAAGCTCCTTAGTCCATTATATGAAACTACTGGATCAATAAGGACAAATCATACATCATCCCTATACTTAAAGCACGAAGAATTTCCGTTCATAAAGCTGTTTGAACTTTTTTATTCAACCAAATTTCGTTATTTTTCTTTAAATGCCCTAAATATTATTATGAGATGCTCTTATTAACCGATTTTCTAGAATGAACACTAAATATTGATACTATCTCAAAATTGATAAAAAGTATGCTTATCTGCCGACATTTGTCCATTTCTTGGTTTGTTGTAATAGATATATCGATCTATCTATCGAGTTGTTGTAATAGATTTATCTAAAATGATGCAATAGATCTGTCGAAACTAGTCGTCGTTTTGCCGTCTTGCGCGAGAAAGCGAGTGAGTGAGACGCCATAGTTGCGAAGCGAAGTTGGCAAGATTTACAAGCACGATGATCAAGGCCTTTTTTAAATGCGAGTACATTTAATTGTTCCCTAGTTACCACTACTCATATTATAATGTCCTAAGCTTTCTAGCTCGCGACGTCAAGCTCGCCCTAGGCTCAGATGTGAATGTGGCATTCATTACATTGTTAGATACAAGGCTGTTTGGAAGACGTCACGCCCTACGTACAGTTGCCAACGTTTCGGCCATCGTGGTGCGACCTTACGTAGAGGGAAATGGGCCTTCGTCAGGGCGAAATGTCTTTAGAAAGGTTAGGGCGCAGCGTCCTTCCATGTGTGTATTGACTTGGGCCGCGGAAGCCTACGCTTTCATCACATCGCCCTTCGCAGTTGCGTCAAACCGCGCGGGGACGCCCCGAGGTAGTGGCGGGAACGTAGAGCGAGGTAGCCGCCAGGGGAGGCCAGGCGTGCGAGTGCGCGCGTGCGCAGAACGTGGCGCTGGCGACGGCGGCGTGCGCGCCGCGCGCGCTGCTGGCCGTGCTGACGCCGCCGCTCAACTGCACGCTGCCGCTGGCGGCGGAGACGCTGGCGCGCGCGGGCCACCCGGCGCCGTACGCGCACGCGCTGGGCGTGGCGCCGGCCGCCGCCGCCGCCGCGCGCGCCCTCGCCGCGGGCCTCACCTCGCTGCACCCGGCGGCCGTGCGCGTGCCGCTGGTGGGCGGCGCGTGCTACCGCTCCGCCGTGCCCCTGCTCTCCGCCGCGCACCCGCCCGGCGCCCTGGACCTGCCCCAGGTAGCCCGCTCGCGCGTCCCCTCCCCGCCCCCACGCTTCGTGACTAGATGTCAAGCAGGTCCTGCTGCCGCCAAACTGGTCTTGGAGCCCATGCACAGCTCAGTGTGGATGCAGAGGTTTATGGGGGGTTGCTTCAAAATGTTTCCCTTGCTTCACTTTTCATTGTTACTTATTTTCCGTTTTCATCATTGAATATATCTTCATTACATCATAATTATCTTTTATTTTGCTGGTTATCTGCTGACAAACGTCGCGTTTTATCGCTTCATCGGGTTCCTGCTCTTCGACGCGCACCCGCCCAGTGCCTGGACCTGCCCCAGGTCCCCCCACGCTCGCCCTCTACCTAGCTGGATGCCATACGACGGGAGGCTAGTTATCAAGCAGGTCCGACTACTAAGAAGCACGACGACTCCACCTACATGGAGATCAATGAGAATGTTTGCGGATGACTGCCTCAAAATGTTTAGTTTCCCTTGCCTGGCGTTTCATCACTACACCATTTTCTTTATCAACAACATTACACAGCTTCATTACATCGTAGTTATCATTTATTTAATGGGTGGCGCGTGCTGTCGCTCTGTCGTGCCCCTGCTCTCTGTAGTGTACCCGTCCTAGAAGGACCTTCTCTAGGTACTACCCCCACTCGCGTTCTGCCCCGACGTTCCGCAGCTGAGGCTAGCTGCCAAGCAGCAAGTCACCGCTCAGAACGTGAAGATCATTATGGACGAAGTTGTTGGCAGCAGTTCGCCACGAAATTTTTACCTTTACATTGCCTCACGTTTTGTCATTAATCCTTTTCCGTTACCATCACCATCATTGATTATATTGTATCTTCGTTAAATCATAGTTACCATTTATTAGGCTCGTTATTTTCTGAAAAGCAGCGTGTGCTACTGTTCCGTCATGTCTCTGTGCTCTGCCGCGCACCCGCCCGGCGCCTTGGACCTGCCCCAGGTGCTTCGCCCACATATCCTCTCCCTGGCCCGACGCTTCGCGACGGCGCATCGCAGGCAGCCGTCAGATGGCCACCAGAAGGCAACGCTTGGAACCTATGCGGGGTTCAGGGTAGATGAAGTTTGCGGCGAGCCGCTTTGAACGTGTACCCTTTTGTGCCTCACTTTTCATGGCTATCCCATTTTTGTATCATCATAATTGAATAATTTCCATTGTATCATAATTATCAATAATTTGGATGGTTATTTTCTGGTGAGCGGCGCGTGCAACCCTTCAATTCTCTCTCTCTCTCTCTCTCTCTCTCTCTCTCTCTCTCTCTCTCTCTCTCTCTCTCTCTCTCTCTCTCTCTCTCTCTCTCTATCGTACTCCTGCCCGGCCCCTGGACCTGCCCCAGACACCCCTCATCCCCCCCATACACATTCACTCAAATACCTTCTCCTTTGCCTGTCGTTACGCGTCGGAGCTAGCTGGCAAGTAGACTCGGCCACCGCGAAGCAAGGCTTTAATCTTCGTGGAGGTCAATGAAGACAAAGTGGTTTGCCGCTTCGAAATGTTTATCTTTCCCTTGCCTTAGTTCTCATCGCTATTCCGTTTCCTTTATAATCAACACCATTATATACCTTCGTCATGTCATGGTAACCATTTATGTGGATGGTTACGATCTGGTGTTATCGGTGGTGGTTATCGGTATCTGGTGGTGGCGCGTGTTATCGCCCCACCCGGCGCCTTTGATCTGCCCTTTGCCACTTCACCCTCCCCCCCCACACACACACATGACCTCTCCCTGGCCCGATTCTGTGCGATGGGCACTGACTGTCAAGCAGGACAGGCGTCCAACAGGAACTGTCTTGGAATCTACTCGTCTGCGGAGTTCAATGTGGATGAAGAGGATTGCGGTAGGCTGCCTCTAAATGTTTATCTTTCACTTGTCCCATTTTTCATCCCTATTAAGTTTCCATTATCTTCAACGTACATATATCTTCATTGAATCATACTTATCACTTATTCGGCTTGTTATTTTCTGGTGGGTGGGGCGTGCTATCGCTCCGCCGTCCTCTGTTCTTTGCCGTTTACCCGCCGCGCCGTGCTTTTGACCTGCCCAAGGTAGAAGACCTACAAATGAAGACAACCGCAACTTGAACAGCCGCCGCCTTTTAATAACCTCTCATCCGATTGCCGCACAAAGCAACACACAATTTGAAGACAAATGATGACACTTGAAGGATTTGGGGATATTTTCGAATAATTATTACGGGTTTGGATGGGTCGAGACTCTCTTTTTGGAAGTAGAGACAATTGATACAGATAGAAACATTTATTTGCTACGTCTATTTTGCCATTTTATATTCAATTATGTGAGGAATTTGAACTTTTCGGGATTGGAAAACATCGTTATACTCGAATCATGTTAATACACTAAAAAAACAAAACATATTCCCATCAGTGTAACCATTTTTCTGAACTCTGAATGCTCTCTATCTGTGCTATCATATGACAGGATATTAAATCGCATCTTACGTTCAGGTTGCGCTACTCTTTATCTAGAATTTCTAGGCCAAAGTATCCAAATCTCCCTACTTCCTCCCAACATCACATATCGGCTGTCCGAAGACTAGCGAAGGCGAGCTTTCAAGTACGACGGACTCCGTTGCGGCAGGTCGCCTAAGAAATTTTGCATTTCTCTTTCCATTATCATCACCATCGTGTTTTCCTTATTATATCAGATGTCACTTATTTATGAGTTATTAGCCAAACCCAGCAGACGTCCTGCTCTCTCTTTCTCTCACTATCTTTTTCCCTCTTTCCATCTCCTCTGCCTTTTCCCCTGTCTCCCTTTTCCCCTTCTATCCCTTTTCCCTCCTCTCCCTTTCTCCCTTTCTCCTTTTTCACCTTTCTCTCTCTTTTCTCTCTTTCCCTCCTCCTCTCTTTCCGTCCCCCTCTCTTTCCATCCCCTACTCTTTCCGTCCCCCTCTCTTTCCTTCCCCCTCTCTTTCCCTCCCCCTCTCTTTCCCTCCCCCTCTCTTTCCCTCCCCCTCTCTTTCCCTCCCCCTCTCTTTCCCTCCCCCTCTCTTTCCCTCCCCCTCTCTTTCCCTCCCCCTCTCTTTCCCTCCCCCTCTCTTTCCCTCCCCCTCTCTTTCCCTCCCCCTCTCTTTCCCTCCCCCTCTCTTTCCCTCTCCCTCTCTTTCCCTTCCCATCCCTTTCCCTCCTCTCCCTCCCCCTCTCTTTCCCTCCCCCTCCCTTTCCCCCCTTCTCTTTTCCTCCCCCTCTCTTTCCCTCCCTTCTCTCTCCATCCTGTGCTGCTGGCTTCCCCTGGCCTCCATGGCATGGTTCTTAGGTGGTTATTTATATTTTACTGATGCGCCATTTTGTGTTCCAGCGCGATCTAGTGGAGTTACAAAAAATGAACAGCATATCTACCCTTTCTGACAAATCGCGTAGATCTGCAAACTTTCGTGTAGATGTGTCACACGGCTACCTCCCTATGCGTACTTTGTGGTTCTATCGCAATGCTGCTGTCCTATGACGGAATATCTTATGAGCTGTTTTTCAGAGACAGATGAAAAATAGTTATCGTGGTGCATATACCAGAATATTATTTAAATTATTTATTTCTTCCTGTGTCTGTGAGTGGTGCAACTTAAAGGATTATCGTAGTAATTTGTCTCTACCTTGATAGAAGACCGTTGAAAAACAATCAGAACGTTTCTTGACGTGGTGGATTGTTTGATGATTACTCGTAACCACGGAATATGGGTTTTATGCAGTAGTATCCACGATTGCCTTAAGATATTAGCAGTGATAACTTCTTAATGTTTGGACAAGTTTATAAGACTTGTGAAATTGTAAGACGAAAGCCTTGTTATTAAATCGTTGTGTTCGTTGTAGAGAAATATTGTTATTTATACAATTAAAAGAGAATTCAACGTTTCGTAAACGACATCGATATCCAAATAATTTTGTATAGATAGATATGATATTTGTACAGGCTCTTCCTCAGGATCATCGCAGTGTCCTTGCATAGCCTGATAAAGATTAATACAACACAAATACGGAAAATAAATAATTTAAAGAATATATTGGTAGATGCACTACAATCATTATTTTTCGCTTGTTCACTAAGAGCAGATTGGTTCTTAATATATTCCGCCACAAGCCAGTAGCGGCGCAGCAGAACTGATACCTAACAGATTCGCTAAAGGCCAGTAGCAGTGCATATGATCAACAATTTCAATCTAACAGCAATGTTCTGAAACATAAAATGAAATATTTTTTTTTTATTTCAACCAATTACATTAAAAACAATAATCTTCAACACGGAGTTTTCTATAAAATTAACATTTTTCCTCTTTCACAAGACTTGGTCGTGAAGGGAGGCTGAGTATTTCGCCTAGTTTCTGCTAAGAGGCAGGGGAGTGCATCTGCGCCGCTTGACGGGGGCGCCGGGGCGCTGCGCAGAGCGCGGCGGAGCAGCTGCGCCGGGCCATCCGCGCCGAGTGCGAGGGCGGGCGCGAGGCGGGCCAGGCGCAGCTGTCGGCCGGGCGCGCGGCGGCGCGCCTGGCGGAGAAGCTGGCCAAGGCGGCGCTGGGCGTGCGCTCGCTGCGCCTCACCGCCTTCGTGCGCTCCTCCGTGCTGCCCAGCGCGCCCTACCTCGCCTCCTCGCTGCTCGTCGTAAGCCCCGCGCCAGACAGGGACTTTTTACCGCTTATTCCTTTCCCACGTTGCAACCTTTTCACGTGGTGGCTTTGCCTCATTAAAAGATTGCTATTGAAAGGCAACAACGTAACTGAAATTACCAGTCTATGTATACTAAGCGGCAAGCTCTGTGCAAGCACGGGCGGGGCATAAACTGGGCGGGATAGAAACTGAGCGAAATTAGCTGTACAGATCGTGAGCTGGGTGTCACGTGGGATGGGCGTGTGGTGGCCTGAGCATGTCATGGGCTGGGCGTGTCATGTGCTGGGTATATAATGATAAGAACACGTCATGAGTTGAGCGTGTTGTGTGCTGAGAGTGTCACGTGGTAGGCATGTTCTGAGCTGCGTGGGTCTCGAGCTGAGCGGGATTTGAATGGAGCGGGTAATGAGCTGGGTAGATGAAGTGCAGGCTGTGTTCTCAGATAACAGGATCATTAGCTGACATAGAAGTAAACTTGACAGGCCTTGATCTGAGAGGGTTGTAAGTGTGGCATGAGCCGGATTGGTGATGGGCTGAGTGTATCGTGTGCTGGAAAGATCATGAGCAGGGCGGACATGACATTAGCTGGCTGTGGCATTAACTCCTCTGGGCGAACGTTCCAATCAAGAAAACTATTACTAAATACCAAACGCGGATCTACGGAGAGGAAAATGAGGGAAATTTCCCCTCCCAGATTGTTTCAGTAACTTTTTAGTTTTAACTAGTCACGAAAATTCCAAGAAAAATATTTTAGGATAATCATTATAAAGATTAAAAGCTGGTCAAATAGCCGAGATTGCTAGGACAGTAGTGCCGAAGCGGTCTTAGACCAGAAGACCTCTTCGAGCATGTGTGTATTTGTGTATATGCAAATATATGTGCCGTCCTTTCATTCCTAACCATCATCATCGCCTCATAGTCCATACCACCAGGGCTAACAACCTTGGGGGGATAAAAATAGGGATTCAGCTAAGATGCTGATCCAGAAAGATATATGAACATGCTGAAACAGGACGCACGCGTGGAGCAAACTGGACTATACGCAAAAAACTCGTATCGCAGCAGGTGCCAAGTTTAGCCTGCCGTATTTTACAAAATCTGTAATGACACAGTCGACCAAAACACTTTTAATTTCCCCTCTCAAAATTTCTTTCTGGGTCCGCCCCTGCTAAATACACATAAGACAATACATCATCAGTTACCTGAACTAAACAGGTGCCCGCCTCGGGGGCGTGAAAACCCCTCGGCCTTATTCAATCCACGCGGACATCATCATTTACGGGAATTAAACAGGTGCCCGCCTCGGGGGCGTGAAAACCCCTCGGGCTTATTCAATCCCCGCGGGAGGATGACAGCGCCCTTGCGCTGGTGCGCGGCGGGCGGTGCGCAGGGGCCGATGGGCATCGTGACCAACCTGGGGCTGCCGCCGGCGTCTCGCTCCGAGCTGCTGCTGCTGGACGAGGCGCTGGCCGTGGTGTGCAGCGACCTGGCGCTGGCGCTCGCCTACCTCGAGAGGCAGAACCCGCACGTGGCGCAGTTCAGCCCGCGCCACATGGAGTCGCCTGCCGCCGCCGCCCAGGCGCTGCCCGGCGCGCGCTGATCGACGCCGCTCTTCCTCCTCGCACACACCCTCCTACACTCGACAACGATACTTAACACTCGCACCTGCATTTCCGCAGTTATTCGTCCTGTATTTTTTAGAAAAAGATTCAATACATTAAAATGTACCGTTATTTAGGATTGCGTCAAATACAACACATTCTTCTAAAACGTTCAGTAATGAACGTTTCAACCCACGATACAAGCAATTGTGTCTTCGACACCGGAAAAGCTAACAGCAGCAGCTTCTTCTATTGAATTTACCTTGTAATGCGTCTAATACTTATGTACTCGAATTATAAACACACATTCACCAGAAATATAAATTATGCTTGTCCATAAAGTATGCGTAGTTTATTCTGCAAAACGTGGTGTTGATGTTAAACTGTTTACAATATTGATGTTTTCTTTTTCTCCCTATTCTGTAGTATAGTGAGAAAAAGTATTGGAGTCGCTTACACAATTAGATCTCGAATATTGGTTGTAAAATCCGAGTGTGAGGTTATTTTCGGATGTAACTTCGCATAAACGTCAGGATTATGATAACAAACTTTTAATCTAACACTGTTGGATTAAAACTTTTGAGCTGGAACTTGGTAAGCACGTAATACGTGGTTGCGCGGATCAGGAGTTTATTAAGATATTTTAATTTTTTTACATAATACTTTACATTAAAGTCCCTATAACCTTTTCAACATTTTATGGAACATTGCCTGATATTTTTTTAATGGCATGCTTATGTAGAAGAATCTGAATTTATAAGTACGAAATATGATGTACTTGTATTCTCGAGTGATGTAGTTTCTATTGTCATTAAATCTTCGACGTTTAGAAAATTGTAAAAACCTTTTTATTTAAGACACTAAAGGCTTTCGTTTAGAAAGTCGTGTGAGCTTCTCACTCGAGAGAAGTGATGAGATTCGTTATTTTTGTTTTACATGAAAGATAGTGAGCTCCAGATGTTTTATGCGTTCTATTATTAATCGTTTTTATAGCAATGTCTTGCTCACTGTATGGATGAAAACTAGACTTTGTAATAATATGGCATACCATAGCTGACCAGCACCGTTTGATAGTAGCTCAGTAGGAGGGGGGATTCTTGAAACAGAATTCGCAAGCCCAAATTTGATTAGAACATATTACAATTACTCACTTCCAATTCACCAACATCTGTAAAATTGAGACACATACTCTTAACATTTATGTATAATGAACGTTCATACCATGTAGACTAGCTGACTGGTAGAATTTGCCTGCGCTGAGGGGAGAAGATCATACTGGTACTAGGTCCTTATTACATGCAATTAAGCACAAAAGAAAGTTTCTACTTACATACCAGACCCAATTTCGTTCACAAACTCTGCAATTAGAGCGAGACAACGATTTTCAGTTCATGCTTCGGTGATGGGCACAGTTTGTAACGTATTATGGAAATTACAATAGTAATTACAGTTTGTGTACTCGACGATGACAGCACTATTGAGTCTAGTGTTGATATTAATATGACATGCACAGCAGTGATAATGCGAAAATTGTCTGGAACAGAATTTCCAATTGCACAAAGTCAACACAAACTTTACGTGCCACGCAGACGAGGCGACGCACAAAGAAGAATCCTTCCAGTCTGATTTACCTGAAGTTTTGCTGTGTGCATGCGTTAGACCATTAAGAAAAGTGAGGTCAGCTGTGCCCAATTAAATGAACAGATTCATAAGCTTCCAGAATTTACGATCTGGTTTGAGTAGGTGGAATGCGACGCGGCCGCCGTGCGGAACGCCCGGACTTCCCAGAATCGGGCGCACAGGCTGGACACGTGAGAGGACAACGCTCTCGCCTACCTTCCACCCTCTGCGGTCGCAGCGCAGAAAAGGGCACGATTCCAGTTCTGTTAGATGAGTCAGAGCCAATGGCCTAGAAATAAAATGTTTGTTCGAAGCATGAAAAATGCACCGAGAAACATGATAATCAGTTTATACATATCTGTCACTTTGTTCTTGCCGGGAATCGACCACACTAAATTTTAATAATATAATAAAATTATTAGAATAAACACTTATCTTCAGTCATTTGTTCATTATTTGATTGGGTGAGAAGTAATCAATATGTTGAATGCATTCGAATTTTCCTCTTCGAGAATACTTTTGAGTGTTAGGTAATTAGTCTTCGCGACTTAATACTGAACGACAGAAAACAATGTCTTTTGAGTTTTTCTACTTTATGTAGTGAACATGTAGAACTTTTATAACGTTTCTATAGATACATCCTACACACATCTAATTTTCGATGTCCATGCTTGCTGCTCGAAATTTTAAGACGTGTCAAAACTTCTCAATCCAATTTTTAACCCTATTGGTGATTGTGGCTCGGGTGTTTTCTGCATAAATTCATTCAATTGTAGATATTAAAATGCTGAAACACATTTTTTTAAATCTGAGTAACTGTTGAGTGAAACGACGATGAGAAGGAAAAGATTTGTTATGCCACGCATTCCAATAATTTAGCTTGTCATTAGCCACCGTTTGACGGAGATACACGGGGTATTTGTCTAATAAATTCGTATTTTTCTATAGATGCAATCTATATCATCGCAGTATGGAAACATTTAATGAATACGATCATTAAAATGTTTGAGGAGGTGAAACCAATACTCATTTCCCTCACAGAAATTATCATGTTGTTACGACCTTCTTCACGGAATCTGAAAGCAAATTAGAAAGATATGTGGCAATAAGAGTGTCAAAATTTAGAAAATGTCAAAAATATTATTTCGAAAAAATGTTTGTGACACGACGTCTAGGCAGGTACGCACCTTTCCATTAAAATATATGTCAATTATACTTTCCTGGTTGGAGATTAGGGACCGATTCATATTTTAAGCGGAACTATGCACGACGAAAGTATGGGACTTACTTAATTATGTTGAAAGATTAAACGTAAGAAACAATATGAAGTAAACTCTGCCATTTGCACTGTGAAAATATAATAGAGCAATATTAAACGACGTATGAGCAAATATAAAATGCTACTTAGAAAGTTGTTGGGGAACCCAGCCAATCGGTATTGCCTATTAATCGAATCCTGATGGTAGTGAGGCAAGTTTTGAAATAAAATATGTACTCTCATTTCTTGAACGCATTTACTTCAATAAATGCAATAGTATAGTATACACGATGCTTACGAAGTGGTGGTAATGGGAACATTAAAGGTTTTGAAATTACCAACTAGGAAATTGAGGTAGCAGGTTGTTGTGGTAAGAACCAAAACTATGTTACGCGTTTTAACTGAAACTTGCGCGATTCTTGAAAGTGTACTTTTTGATCTGTCATTACAGGAAACTATAGATACCATAAAATGAACGTAGTTAATAATAAATTTCTGTTATCTCCTTTGCAGATTGTTTTGGATCGATAATCAAGTACACTTCTTGGTTGGGAATGGTCACATTTAAATACTAGTTTATTCCTTGCCCATTCTCACACTCCCTCACATTTTGCGAGATGTATTACACTTTGTATACCCCCAAGATCATTCTTCGCACATTGGTGTACGCGTGCAGCGTTGAAGCATTCAAGTGTGCTCTGAATAGCCATTTCGTGAGTGATGTTTCCGGTGTTGAGAGACGAAATGAATTATCCCCACATGCGGTGAAGGAGCGTAGGATGCTTCGATGTCACCCTCTTGTCTGCCTGCGAACAGAGCAGCCTGCTGCGTGTTGGGAGGCCGAACGAGGGCGCCTGTTGATTCGGCCCCCCGCCGAGCACGAGTGTGCTTTACAGCAAAGGTTGCCGCGTCGCCCCTGCGCCACCGCTAACCTTGTTCAAGGACTACTATCTCGACTTGCACATTGAGTTTTTCTTGCTCTTTGTATATCACATAAATTAATAAATTGATTTTGATAATAAATTAACTATTTTAATCAAATTTATTTTCATTTTCTTATTTCACTGGTGGTTATTTTTAAATTAAGTAAATTACTTAGTAACATATAACCGACACTTCAAATTATTCTCTTGCATATCATATTGTTTGTGTAAGTTGGAAGAAGAGCATCACACATTGATGTAAAAGTAATGTAACGTTCATTTAAATTGTGATGATTGATTATTAGTTCATTCGAACTATGTTCTCGCAATTCTGCCATAAATTCTGTATTTCTCCCACGTCTCGTATTCTCCAGTTAAATAAGCCAAAAAACTTATACTGGTAATAATTTGTAACACTAACGTGACAAGAAAATAAAATCAATTAATTTCATTTAGTCTTACTCCATCCAACCGTCTAGAAATAGCACGACTGTTTGTTTCATATTAGTCGTGAACTTCGTGTATTGTCAGAGGATGCCCTTGCATGGCCAATTGGGTTCCATGGTCTGGTAGAAACTACACCGGTTTAAATGATGGTCTAAAACACGGTTTAAATCGAATGATCCTCTTAGTTTTGAAATTAATATTTGCGTTAAATATTTTAATTATTTCTGAAAGTACGCACAAATGTTAACAAATGTAATTTTTAAATTAATATTTGCTTGTTAAAAACAAAAACGCATTAAAATATTCTTCTTTATAATTTACTTGAGCGTGTGTGAGAAATATGTAGATGTTTAAGAGTGAAATATGTTCTTTAAATTATTTCTATTAGAACTTATTTGCAAGGATATTCATATGTTGACTTCATTGTGCTAATTTTCTCATTACTAATATTCTCGAATTTGTTTCGTTTTTTCTTCCAGGAGATAATCATATTGTTCTCATGCAATATTGTGTACTACCAACAAACGTATTGTAATAATTTTATCTGTCTCCCATTGTACGCCTAATTGCACTATTGAAATAAATGAAAATACATTTATTAATAATACCTTCCGGGATGGTCTATTGGACATTTTGCGCCCAAACGTTTCATCTGCGACTGCGGCAGACATCTTCAGTGGTTACTGGAACACGCAGTGTCCTTTCAGATAGCTAACTTGAAAATAAGCACGTTCGAATAGGAAGAATTGAAAGAGCATATTCCACATATTCCTCACACACGTTTACGTAAAATTTAAAGAAATCTATTTTGAAGCGTTTTTGTTATTAACAAGCAAATATTAATTTAAAAAATACATTTATAAAATATGTGTGGACTTTCAGGAATATTTAAAATAAAATCTGAATATCCTCACTGTTTGTAGACATTTGCGAAGAACTATAATAATAATTTAAGTGGAGGCATAGGGAGATGCAGATACTGTTGCGAAATGTCATGGAGATTCAATTTCAATTCGTGTATAAAATTAAAATCTAAATAAAACGTAAGATTGGTATAAATCATTCTTCTTTATGTAACAAATTAATATGAAAATATTTACCGTAATTATAACCGACAAAATACTCTACCATCAGTGAAAATCTCATCGAAATTGGTTAATCCGTTGTTAAGATTAACCTTGACAGACAAAAATTATAAAATCAGTTAATTGTGTCTTTAGATCACGTAAATAAGTTACTGTAACGAAAAAATATTATTTTATTGATAAACTTAACAAAAATAACATTTTTGAAACAAAAGAATAGTTAAAACGAAAACGTCGTTCCCATGTTGTTTTTTTTAATAAAATTGAATTTTTCCAACTACAGCGCCCTCTAACTCAAATCTCGTTCCCAACGGGTTCGAATCTCGTTCTGGGAACGTCCCTCGTTTTCCTGTATTTTGGGTGTATTTTCGCTTTTAGCTAACGCCCTATCCGAATAACCCACATCGGAGTTAGTGTCCAATGTATGAGTAGAGTTCAATCCCATAAAGTTGCAGAGAGCAACTGGCTTCGGCCGTAGACAGCAGGGCGTTGGTCGTTAATCCACAGCTTGTTATCCTAGCCACCCCCGCGGGGGCTGAAAGCACCGGCTATCTCGCGACGTCATCGAACGAGCCGGGGGGATCTCGGGCGGAGAAGTGATCGACGCCTGGGGCCGAGTCGAGGCCTGCCTCGAGGAGCGACCGGCCGCGGCGGGGGGGGGGGGGAGATTGGGGGAGCCCCGTGCCGCAGGCGGCGTCGCGAGGCTGACGCCTGCTCCATCTGCGCCACTGATTGGCCCGGCCCCGCCCCGCCCCGCCCCGCCCCCTCGCCGGGTCCAGGCCGTTGGTCGCCGGCGCCCCGTCCTCCCCCCGGGCGCGCCGCGCCGCTTCGTTGCGGGAAGGGCAATCCATTTATTTTTATTGCGTTTCATTAATTTTTTCAGGCGCGGCAAGTGAGTTTTCGCAAAGAAAATTGACTCCCGAGATTGCTAAAATTGTAATGTCTTGCCAACCGCGAGGCCCCGCTCGCTTGCGGCTTCATAAGCGAGAAATATGAACGTCCGGAAAATATGATTCATTAAGGGAATACAGGACACAGTATAGGGCTAAGTGAAAGGTCCCAGTATATCTCTTTTTCTTTCTCGTTTTTTCTTCTCAATTCTTCTTCTCTTTTTTATTCTCCCCTTTCTTTTCCTTTTCCATATCTTCCTTCTTCACTGACTTATCCTCCTCCTCATCTCCCTTCTCCTCTTCCCATCCTCCACCTTCTCTTCTTTGTCCTCTTCTTTCTTCTGGTCCTCCTAGTTCTGTCCGGCATTATACTGGTTTCAAAGTAATATTGTAATTTAGGCATCAAGGCAACACAAGCGCGTATAATATAGACATTTCGGGTTTATTGCCTAAATGACAAACGAATGCGTTTCGCGGTATTCGACTAATTTTTTTCACAGTAATCACTGAAATTAATGAAAATACTATTTTTGCTCCAAGAAATTCAGAGCAATTTTAAAAAAATTGACGTTTTAAACTGAAGTTTAAACATTATACCTCATCAAATTTGTTACTCTCTATCATATAAGTACGACATCAGTTAATCTTTCGCATGTGTGAGATAATTTTCAAGAAATGTATCTATTTTTAAGAAATAGTTTATTCATAAATAAAGAGTTTCCTTTGAACAACCTTGTTTTATTTCGTTGTGAATTGCTCACAACATTCACCTCTCTAGCTCTAAGAGAAATAGAGACAGTTGAATGAAAATATATTAACTTGTATGACTTTTTAATTTATATGAAATTTCTCCAAATTAACAAAATCGTTCGGAAAATTACGTACATGTAAAAAGTGTGCGCGTTTTGCTATTTCTGATTAGTTTGCTTGAAAAATACTTGAATGAATGCATGTTATGCTTACTAATAAATAGTATATGAAGTTTATATATTTTTGATGAATATTGTACATTTCCTCAACGAGTTTCATTGTTTGTTGCAGGACAAGCTCCTGACGAAACTAGAAGAAAATGAGCCAGAGTTGGCGACATCGCAAGAAGATGAGGTGAGCTACTAATCTTATTCTCCATTGCCTTTAGCATTCCATCATGGCAAAGAAAATCTCAGATTACTAAATACTTGCTCTAATTTCTAACCCATGGTATAAAGAATGTTATATAGAAACGGGATTCATACATGTTTGAAAAACAATTATATCTATTTGCTTTTAAGTTGCAATCTAGGATAAGTATCCACGTAGAGACACCATGCCTTCACGTGGGAAACGGAGGAGAAATACGTCCGGATGGACAATTTGATCCTAATAGACTGCTGAGAGCTGAAACTCCAACGTTGAGACATCAGTTTGTTCTGAGTATGCGATATTAAATGGTAAGATGCAGTCTTTGGTTTTCATTTGTACATTCTGCATTGGTGTTGTAAGCACCTCACTCAAAACTTTCATTTCTACAATTTTCAATAATGTATTATTAATGCCGAAAGATATAATAGAATTATTAGACTATTAATACCTGTCTTACGAGTAGTTATGGGATAATTAAAAAGTTTTAATTTACGAACAAAATTAGAAATTTCCTTTACCAGCCTGATTTACTTGTAGATGCTTCATTAATAGTTGTTGTTTAAAGCAGATAAAAACTTAGAAATGTGCTTAATTTAAAATTAAAATCAAAAATACGAAATGCATTATAATGAAAGTAAAGTAATAAATCAATAGAAATAGTAATAATTGTTGACTGAGAGCATTCACATTTTTTTCAGTTCTGATATTCCAGATAACGCTGTTCATAAAGAAGATATCCACCTAAGTTGACCGCAATTTCGTTAGATGGCAGGTATGCTCCGTTCAAACTCTAAAGAAATTTATTTGACAGTTAAGTTGTCAAAGCACATATGTATGTAAAATCAGAAGAAATAGACAAGGCCTGGAAGGAAATTCATTGTGAATGAAATCTGATCGAAAATGGTTTTCAGCAATGTAAAAATTATTAACGAAATAACACAATTTGATTTATCATACGATATACTACAAAACTTATATATCCGGAGTATTTCCAGCTAAAACAATTTTTTTGCACTCTTTGAGCACAAAATTGTCGAATTGAGTAAAGAAAAAGGCTAGTAAAAAATCAAAAACATAGGGACAACCCAATTGTTAAAATGGACTTGTAAACTTCGGAATATTTATGTCAACTTCAAATGAAGATCAGATTGCAATGCGTAGAAGCACCGAACAGTTCCGCTCAGTACAACGCCTGCT
Source organism: Gryllus longicercus (assembly GCA_038098605.1). Taxonomy (NCBI): domain Eukaryota; kingdom Metazoa; phylum Arthropoda; class Insecta; order Orthoptera; family Gryllidae; genus Gryllus; species Gryllus longicercus. The sequence continues at coordinate 212,509 of JAZDUA010000328.1, read as the reverse complement.
CAATAAAAGGGCGACAGGGAGGAATTTGGCGACAAGAGCCCACGTCACATTTTGCCATTAATGGTTTCTGATGAGTCACTACTCATCTTGAAAGGAATATTTCTCTCCGATTTCCGAATAGCTCTATCAGAAATAGTAAAACAAATCTTCCCAGCTTGAACGAAGCATTCCTGATTCTTTCACGACCAAAGTATGAGAGCTTGTGTTCTATTTCACACCCTCCTCGTACTACCTTATCCCCCTTGTCCCTGGGGCGGAACCCCACTGGAGGGGGATTTCTAGAAGGTGAATCCTTCGATATCTTCATATAATGGGGGAAAGGAACACCGCAGCCTCCAGGAATTAAACAGTCTCGACAGTGACGGCCTACTGACCGTAACATTTGTCGCGTCCTGCACAACCAATGAGCGTATCCCACTAACACCGGCCCCCGCCCCTCGCCCGGGGGCGTCCTCTGCGCAGTGCGTGATCTGCGTGAACGCCAAGGCGACGATGCAGACGTCACCGTGCGGCCACCGCGTCGTGTGCCGCAAGTGCTTCGTGAAGACGATCCAGATGGCCGTGTCGCAGCGCCTGCTGCCGCTGCGCTGCGTCATCTGCCGCGCCAAGATCCTGCGCCTCAAGCAGCAGCACTGCGGCGGCGGGGGCGGCGGCGGCGCGGGCGGCGGCGGCGCGGGCGGCGCGGGCGGCCACCACGCGCACCACGCGCACGCGCACCACGCCCACCACGGCCTGCTGCCGGCGTCCGCCTCGCAGTACTCGGTGGGCGCCGCCTCCGTGCCCGCCTCCGCCTCGCTCTACTCCATGTCGTCGGGCGCCTCCTCGCTCTCCGGTGGGTGCCACGCACCCCCTGCATCATCATCACCCTCACCAACATCATTACTACTACTATTATTATTATTGTTATTATTGTTATTATTATTATTATTATTATTATTATTATTATTATATGCGTATCGCCCACTTATGATCACACTACACGTTATCTTTCGAAGCCCACCAGTATTTATTCCGGAAAGATTAACGTGTGTCATTATGGGGATGGATGTCCGGCTGTCCGGCTGTCCTTGGTAAGACAAGGTTCTCTCACTTTGAATTATGGAGTGATAGAATGATGATGAGGGGTGAAGGGACAATCACAAATACGACCATGCCTTCGCAGGATTCGAACTTGCAGTCTTCTTGGCGCAGGTTACGGCAGCTGCAACCGACTGCGCCACGGTTGATTATTATTATTATTATTATTATTATTATTATTATTATTATTATTATTATTATTATTATTATTATTATTATTAATATTATTACAGTTCATTCAATCCCTTGCAGGCAAAGACCTCCTGAAAATTCAGGGACACTTTTCTAGATTATGGATTCAACACCTTTTTCTTGCATCCATCCCTTTGTTGCTTGAGAATTGTTTCTTTCACGGAAGTGATGCGATATCAATAACAAAATATCGATGTTGCTAAAAATTGAACAAAAGTATCGAAGTATTAAAGCTAATTTAGTAACATCTAGCATTAAATTACTGCGCAACGAAATTTAATTTGACAATTCCCCTAAATTTATAATTGAAATTTAACTTAAAACGAAGTTATAAACACATCTCGTAGCTGATCAAAAGTAAATTAACCCTTCGATTTAATCGAAGTATAGTGCAACCTCGAGTAGCTGTCTTACCCGATAGCTCAGCCAGGTAGCACACGAGAGATGAGGAGAAATGATATCAGTTGAACGAGTTTCGTGTATTGGGTCCTTACCACTTAAGGAATGCACTACTTTCTGAAACCACGGTCTCTATACCTCCCTGCCCTCCTTCCAGAAGATACGAACCAAAGTGACCCAGCATTGACTTCGCATCTTTGGATATAGGAATTTTAATTCTGTACTTTCACCTCCAACTTCCACTCTTTCCGGTTCCGTTTGGCGTGGCGACCAGCACGCTTGTCTTCCACCTTTCTGGGCGAGGAGTTCCAACTAGGTTGCTTACACCTCCACCCTTCTTCTCACCAGGTTGAATCATCAGTTGAGATGGCTCAGCGAAAATATACAGTGTGTATAGTGGGCCAAAAAACTTAGGACGGACTTACAAACGGAGAATTAGGATACTAGTCCCAATGGCGGATTTTCTTCAATAGCTAGATAGTTGACACGAACTTAGCTGTCTGATGGAAAATCTCTGGTCGGTATTTTCTCTGGTTTCTTAGATCATTACAAGGCGTACGGCGAAGCATGCATGCATACAGTTCCGTAAAGTTTGTACGTTTGTGATATTATGTAAAAAATTCAAATTTTTTAGAAAATAATTAGTTCTACTTCGGCAATTGAAATTTTGTTGACTATTTTTGCAAGGACGTACAATGTAATAGACTGACAATCTTTAGTTTCGTTAATGCTAACTAAATATGTTCGCTTATAAAATTTTCAAATTAACACTGTACTGGAAATAGCGCACTACAATGAGGATACACATGGGAGCATATCCTCTCATCATACGTATCGTGATAAGAAAATATGATGTGTGTTTGCCCCTCTACTCTCCCATTTTGTTCAGACATACTCTTCAGTAAGAATATAATCTGACTTGTCTCTTAAAGATAAACTAATTTCTCTTCCTTTCTCGTGGTTTCTAGATAAAATGTATTAGACTGTTTTATTTTATTTATTTTTTCAACTCAAAACATTTACAACATATTGCACAGTTCACAAATTTCAAACAATACGAACTATAAATAAACAGTTTTTTAATACAAATACCCCCAAACAAAGCACTTTTCCGTTCAAACAACAAATCACCGAATTTCCATTTATCCTCTTCCTTTCGACGAATGGCTTCGGGGGTTTTAGAGAATCTGTGCTTCCGCAGAGCTGCTTATGGAGCGGCAAAACCACTGTGCGCATGCGCATGTTCGCTAAAACTCCCGAAAGCGTTTGCCAAAGGAAGCGTATAAATCGGGTGTATCCTCACTCTCCTTCCAAACTTATTTTTAAGATTTGCTCTCTGGAGGAGCCTTGGAGAGGTGTGGAAAAATAGCAATTTACATGGCTTTACATAATTTTTGATACAGTCTATTCGGCATTTGAAGCGTTGGGAGTGCTAGTATCTTCAACATAATTATGGGGAACATAATTAGTTAGTATTTACGTGACTGTAGAGAGACTGTCACTTAGATTTTACGTCCAACAAAATATAGTACTTATAACTAACTTACATTTGGCATAACGAGAATACAAGAGCCACATTGGGCTTTTTTCGAGTTCATACAGGTAAAGAAATTCTTTGAAAGTTCTTTTGTCTTTTTTTTTTTTTTTTTTGTCGTTTACGCTCCCTTCCAACGCCACACGCGCGCGCGCTGCGTGGGCTGGGCGCGTGGTGACGTGCGCGCGGTGCGTTATTTGCAGGCGTGTCTTCCGTGAGCTCGGCGACGAGCGCGAGCGGCGTGTCGGCGCGCTCCACCAAGTCGGCGTCGGCGGCGTCCACGGTGGGCAGCGGCCGCCTGGGCTTCCCGCGCCAGCCCACGGGCTCCCTGCGCCGCTCCCAGGCGCAGGCCATGAAGGTCAGCGCGCCCGCGCCCGCGCCCGCGCCCACGCCCTGCGCAACGGAACATTCAGATGCACACAGCCTGTCGTTGGCGTTATCGGGCGTGTGTCGTTAGATACCGACGTCCCAAAATAAATGTTTTGCAAATTTCTGGAGCATAAAGGAATGTCGAAAATGACCACTTTTTGCCAATCGACGTATAGTGGGAAATTGCTTATAACGGAAGATATAAGCTCTTGTATGTAGGGCCTTTCAACCCTGGGTTTTAGGCAACCCCGTGTGGGTCTGTGTTCGGCACCAGTTTAAAACTTTTGGAATAATCTATCAAAATATTCTTTAATACCTCTTTAATATAAATAATTAAATTTAAACGAAATCGTCCCAGTTCCTCAAGGAATTTTAATTGTGAAATGCTAGTCAATAACGTCAAGAAATTTGTACAAAGAAAAAAATTGTTAAAAGATACTAAAAATATATTAAACTAATTAGTTCAATATAATGTGTTTTTAAACGATAAATAAAAATTGAACTTAGGAGAAATCACTGATTCTTTTGAAGAGAGAATAACATTTTGAGTTCTTAGTCAAGAATTCAAAATGGAAACAATGGCAACAGTATAAACTGTGGTAAGCTCGTAGTTTTGCAGCCGAATATGAGCCATAAGTAGACGTCCGTTAATTCATAAGTGTGCTGATTAGTGTACGTTATTTCCGCATTACAATTATAATTTACTTCATTAATACACGTAATGGACTATATTAATGCTCATTCAATATACAGAATATTCTAATAAAAAACAAACGCGTTGACAAAAGTTCAACGCGTGTTTAATTCCAAAATATGTACTGTCAGCATATTTAAATATTTTGGCCTATCCACAATAGCTATATTTTTTAAAATACAACACTTTTTAATGCAATATGTTTATTACAGAGCAAAACATTTGACAGTTTTCTGTAAAACGGTCATTTTATATTAAGTGTACGTAAAATTATTGTTTTTGCACAATCGAGATTGAGATGTATTCATAGAGACTGATAGATGGGTCGAGATAAAAAGAAACAATCGAGATGGTGCAAAAAATAATCATTTTACCGGCAAAGAATAAACAAAAAATGATCCACGGTCGTATAAAAAGCCTATGTAACGAGTCATTCATCTCTACTCCTCATTGTTATTGCAACAAAGCCTGATATTTGTTCGCATTCTTCACACGATAATATTAATTTAAGTAACAAGTGCACGAACCACCCCTCGCACGTGTTGCGTTTACTATATTTTAACACACTGTGTGCAAAGGATATTTCCAACACACTACGCGATATCACGCACACGCTTCATGATGTTTCGCACGCTAATAGTTAGAATGGAAAAAAATACCACACGGAAAAGAAGCACGTAAAAAACCGTGTTATGCACGGCATGTTTTTTTCTCCCCCTTTTTTTGTTTCTTTTTTTTCAGCGTGAGCCTTTTTGGATAAAGGACCTTTTGCACGGTGACGTCACGTTTTTCAGATGTGTAAAAGAAACTTCAGGCACGCGTAGTAGTGCATGAAGACCATCGCTTTTATACGACCGTCGAACCAAATTGTGGTTGGTGATCTTTCCATTGTTGGTGACAGCTGACGGCGCGCGTCCTCCTGCGCAGATCCGCCTGCAAGAGTACAAGCAGCCGGCGTCGCGGCCGGCGGCCGCGGGGGCGGCGGCCGCGGCGGCGCCGGGGGCGCGCGAGGCGGCGGGCGGCGCGGCGGGCGGTGCGGGCGCCGGCGGAGGCGTGGGCGCGGGCGCGGGCGCGGGCGTGGGCGGCGCGGGGGCCCCACCGCCCGCCGGGGCCGCCGCCGACCGCCCTCCGCTGCGCCCGCTGCCGCCCATCCGGGAGTTCCAGCGCGAGTTCCAGAGGGAGTTCCGCGCGGGCAAGGAGCGCGCCGCCGCCTCGCACTCCACGCGCATCAGGTACGACGGCAAGCGCTCTCCCGGGCGATGCATGTGAAAGATTCTCTAGCACAAATGACGCCTCTGAGCTAAATTCAAATCGCCTGTTTCTCAACCAAGAAATACCTCCCTTCTCTGCTAGTTGGTGAAAGGAGCGTAGCGAAATTTGCGTGGTCAGGCGGATGGCCCGAGTCTCGCCACGTAAAATAAGGCATTAATTCAATTCAATGCAATTTTATATGCCCTACTAAGAAGGCAGGAAAAATATTAACGTAATTTAGAACGCTGTTACACCAAGATACCGGTGTAAAAGCGTGTGGCTCAGGGCATTAACTGATGTCACTGTAGGATACTGTTAGGATTTCAGTCCCGATGTTGGAGGGATTTTCGACAACTAGCTACATAGCTACAGCTCGACCCCTTAGAAAAAAACACTTATGGCGTCGCTTACCTTGGGAGGCGTCCCTAAGCCATCCCCCACTGCTGTCAAAGGTGATCTCAGTTGAACTGAAGGACCGCCTGCAATGATAACCGATTCGCTCTTGCAACATAGTTCTCACGGTTCAACACTCTCGGGTTCGGGACGTTCGTCAAGGCCGGGCTGTCTTCTTCCCGCCTGCCCAGGCCGAGACGAACGCGGCAGCGGAGGCTTCTCAAGGCGGGAAAGCTGAGTCTCTAAGAGAGGAATCCTTCCCCTCCGCCACTTTTCGTGCATGAGCAGTCCAGGTGTTTCTTCTAAGTGGTCGAGCCATAGGTCGAATGCAGCCTCTGTCAGGACGGGAATTCTAGAGGCCGATAGGTAGTTTTCTGCCTGTGGAACTGTCTCAACTCTCTTCGTTATGGGTTCAATATATCGTCCGTGGTGTGTTGTAATGGTACAATTCAAACAATCAAATGTTGAGGTAAATGAGTTTGAAATTTTCGCCTGGTATTGAAATGCATCATTCATGCATTCATGCTTCTGCCATTTCTTGGTGGAATACTGTATTGTAAGATATCCTGCTGTTGCTGAAGGAAGGTAGACCAATTTTTGGAGAGTGCTTTTACTCACAATTCATATTTTTTTGATGTACTTTAAACACTTGATAATACAAACAAAATAGTATTTTGGTTTCATGCAGGTTTCATTCAGATCAATAATATAAATTGTCTTTGTTGTAAAACAGATAGTCTGAGTTTCTCGCGCAAAAGCAGACTAACTACAAGAGTTATGTAACTTTTCAACATTTATTTTTTAGAGGTCCTCCAAAATTTGAATGCACATTCTCTGTAAATAAAACAAAAGCTGTCAAATTGGGTTCCTTACTTTTTTTGTTTTTCAAATGGTGTTTTGCTTTTATATGCTTTACTCCATAAGAAGTAAATTTGTATTTATAATGAGATCATTAAATATAAGAAGGTAGTGAGTAGTTCTTGAATGTTTCGAAGCATTAACTGCTGGCTCGACCCTTTGGAATGACAAGGTTCCAACTAACATTTCAGTCATTTAGAGTAAATTAATATTAAAGTTTTGTTTTCTCATTATTCATTCATCTCTACGCTTACAGTAGTGATTTTTTAGAGTAGCTACGTGACCACAGATTCTAGCGCGAATATTTTCTACTTTGTAGCAGAAATGAGATAAAACCTTCTCACACTAACAATTTATTTTTCAGACAGCCACGAGCAAAAGCGGTTCTTTTAGGGCATGCATAGCGTGCTTAAGGTTCAATTTTTGGCGCTAGTGCTAAAATGAAGCGATGCTGGAATGTTAAGATAAATTTTTAAATGCAAAAAAAAAATACTTTCGAATGACAGGATCAGCAACAGCTTGTATTATTATTTTTTTGTGCCTTTTTTAAGTTATATAATTTATATACCTTTTTTTTAAGTTATAATAAAATGAAAGTCTGTAAGGCTGTATAAAATATACTGTGCGATTCGCAAGGTAAAAGTGATTTTATTTAGCTCGTAGTATTGTGCCACTCGGCCTACCGCCCTCCTATCATTTCCTAGTCGCAAAATAAAAGATTTCCACTAACTTTTATCACTTGAATCGTAACAAAATTTTCTTATATTATTTTTTTGTTATCTACTTGTTTACTACTTTCTACTAATTATTATTTTATTATATTCTATTATTCTCGTATTGTCTTGTCTGTTGGAACCTTGTCATTCCAAAGGGTCAAGCAGCAGGTGACCGCTTCCCCTTGAGAGACGTTGGCGACCGTTTGCGCACGTGTTTCAGGTGCGCGCAGAAGATCGTGACGCAGCTGGAGGCGTCGCCCCCGCGGGCGCGCTCGCCCCCCGCGCGCTCCCCGACCGCGCCCACCCCCACCTCCACCCCCACCGCCGCCGCCGCCGCCACTACCCCCGGCGACAAGGCCCCTCCGCCACCCGCCGCCGCAACCGCCGCCTCCAAGAAGGCCGACAAGAAGGCCGACAAAAAGGCCGACAAGAAGGCCGAGAAGGCGGAGAAGAAGGCCGAGAAGAAGGAAGAGAAGAAGGACGCCAAGGGCGACAAGAAGGAGAGCAAAGCGGACAAGAAGGAGAGCAAGAAGGAGAACAAGGCGGAGAAGAAGGAGAGCAAGAAGGAAGCCAAGGCGGAGAAGAAGAAGGAGAAGAAGGAGGCGAAGGCGGCGGAGAAGGCCGCGAAGGAGTGAGGCCAGCGGTCGGGGCGGGGAGGGATGGGTCGGGGCAGCGCGGCCACTCGCGGGCCCTTTCGCACGGGGGTCGCGACTGGCACTCCCCCCGGAGAGCCAATTGCGCTCCTCCCGGGCGACGTGGCAGGAGCAAGGTGTGCCTGGCCGATGTGCATTGAATGGGACTGGTTTTATAGCAGTAGCCTTGCATGAGTGTCTTCGGGTAATAGAACATTGTTTAAGTCAGCGTTCGTAATGTAATATATCCGTAATAGGTGGAGCCCTACATTTCTCGCTGCACACTCACTTCCATACCTGCTCCGGGTTAGGATGTTTATTTTGGTTTGGGGCTTTGTTTCTACAGAGGAGTTGCTCTAAGAAGGGATCACTTTGACATTTCGGGAAACAAATGATCGTCATGCAGGGGCGATATCACTGCAACAGATAGTGATGAAGCCATTTGCAAATGAGTTAACAGTAAACGAACACACTGACAAAATGATTGCATGGACAATACTTGCAGTTGTATTGCCAGCGGTGGCCAAGCAGTAGCTGTGAAAGCAGTCCCTTCTTATAGTAATCTCTCTATAACAAGAGCCGCCGAGTAACAGATTCGATTGAATCGCACGCGTTGGCGAGTCGGGAAGTTGGAAGTGCAGTTGTCGTCCCGAGTCAAAGGGCCCACAGCAATAACGGCGCTGCCCCGCCCGCTAGTCTCCGCCGCCCGCCGCCGCCGCCGCCGCCCCCGCCCGCGGGGCACGCGAGCGAAAGCGCCGGTGCCAGAGTGCGTCGTCGTCGCACGCCTCCCGGGGGGCGCCCCGTGCGGCGGCGCCCCGCCCCCTCCCCCTGGGCTCTAGGGGCCCCGTTTTCTGCTTTCTGTAACATACAGTATTTTTATTTAGGATAGTAGTGCCAAAACTTTAGAAGTAAGGTTGCATACCCAACAGAAATCCAACGATGACTTCCATTTGGAGGGGAACCGCGCCGCGTCGCGCCCACCCCCACCCCCACCCCTTCCCACCCCGCGCGCGCAGGCGGGGGCGGACGGGGGCGGCCCGAAGCGGCCAGCGCCGCCACAGCAGCAATAATAGACTAATCATAGTAATAATAATTGTTAAACTAGGCGTAGTCGTAGCAGTAGCTCTCGCGGAGGTGGGGCGCGGTCGGGGCGCGCTCCAGACAATAAGGCAGCGTCGTACAACCGCCCCGCCCCGCTCCGCCCCTTCGCGCCGGCCCCGCGCCCGCCTGCCCGCCCGCCCGCCCGCGTCGCCCCGCCTCGGCCCGCTCCGTCGCAGAGCGCATCTGCCGCGCCCTAGCGAGACGTTTTCAGCCAAACCGTTCCGCCGGAAGCCAATTCACTTCCTCTCTCGGTGTCGGAAAATATCTCGAATTCCATGGTGACGAATATAAATATTTTGAAACATTTGCTACGGTTAGAATGTTAAATTTCACCTCAATGATAGAATGAGAATACATTCACATTGTGTCAGTTTCATGAACCATTGGAAAACTCATGTGAATCCACATACATTCTGTGATTACCCGTTTTGTGAGAGCGCTAGTTATATATATATATATATATATATATATATATATATATATATATATATATATATATATATATATAGATAAGATATTTCCAAGAAATTACGAGAGTAATTAACCTAACGTATTATCGATATATTTTTGCTTGGAGTCAGTATAAGACCTCGGTCAGCTTTCCGCGGGATGGTTCGGATGACACGTTTGCTTGATCTTGATCTACTATGCTCACGCAGTCTCACACCGACAGTTGACGACCGGTGCTCTGCGTCCTCGAATGGGTTTCTCCCGTCCGCCCCGCCCCGCTCCGCTCCGCCCCGATCCCCGCTCGCCGCCGTCGCTCGTCTTTGCCACGTCTTTCCCTCCGAGGGCTGCGGTCTTCCACGGCTCTCGCGAAGCAGCTCGTCACAAACAGAATTACGATGAAACGTGATTACGTCATAGCCCTCACAACTTCATCCGCGTCGTAAACATGTCATGAACTGTATCCCGCGGCGAGCTGGGCGTTGCGAGGCGGAGCTGGGCGGAGCGGGGCGGGCCGGGGCGGGGCGGCGGGGCACTTTGCAGTCCCACGCTTGAGAGGCCGTCGCCAGCACCATGAAATTTTGATCGGATGCCCTCCGATAAATTCCTGATGAGCGGATGCGAGCGCGGTCCGGGGCAGTGCAGTGCGAGAGGGGGCGGCCTCGAGAGGGTGTGGGCACGCGGGCAGATGCGGGGCATCGAACCGACACAGGAACTCCAAAGACGAAATAATATTTTTTCTTTTCTATTTTCGATTCATAAAAACTGTACGGAAATATGTTCATTCGATTCTTTCTGTCATTTATATACCAAAGAAGTCTGTACCGAAATGCCGACTACAGTTAATTTAACATGGAGAAGAAAAGGGAAAAAAGTGTTTGCAGCAGACACAATGTTCCTACAGCGCAATTTTCACGGAACTGTTTTTTTTTGGTTCCGTGAGCTTACTGCCAAGTGCATTTCTGTACCAGTGTAGGCCTAAACGTGAAACGTTTCCTTCCCGGAATGCACATGTAGCGCGGTACTGACAAGCGCAAATATTCTTATTTCTGATCGTGCAGATACGTGCAGAGTGAGGTCTGTCGAAAGGAATGTGCGTGTAACGTTTTGGGAGGGAGGTTTGGTCAGATAATGGGAAGAGGAACTCGGTTCGATGCCCTGCACTGGCGGAGGTGCTGCTGGAGGGGAGGGCAAGGGCGAGGGCGAGGGCGGAGGTGCGAAAGCATTCCACTCCATGTTCCCCGTGTCCTAACTGAAGCAGCCCACGCCTTGCCGCGTTGGGGACATGAACAGACATACCTCCTCTGATAACAGACGGCACCAGCTTTGTGAACATATCCTGACGAGTTTCGCAAAAAATGGTTTAAATGAAGAACATACAATAATAGTGTGACGTAGATCCTTGGTAGCTAATACCAGTGTGCATATTCTTAGAATCTCTGAAGAACTTAACGACTTTCTTTTGCCAAGGGCAGTCTGTGAGTTACCAGAATTGCTATTTTGTAAGGAAAAGTTTATTTTCTTAGCCACGGTGCTATTTTATAAAGGACGTTATATGCCCCTAGAGAGTTTTTAGAAATTGAAAAATGAACTGTGTTTGTGTGGCTTTCCGTTTGGTTTCATCGCCCTCTTGCTCTTGTTTTCGCGTCTTCGTTACCATTTCTCGAACTCGTGTCTGTCTATCTGACTTTCTTTCGCAAATCTGGCCGATGGTTCGGTCGCATATTGCTAAGCACACTTTAACAGGCCATGTCGCGGCGTTATGAGCAGCAAAGGGTCCCGCCGCGCTAAACGGAGGCCGAGAAGTCAATAAGTGGAACCGATGAGACGAGCAATTTTCGTGTCGTGCACAAACTGCCGCTCTATTATCTCAGGCAGTGAACGAAAAATAATTACCTCGACAATAATATCTATGTGGATAAAATTGAACCTGCAATACTGAAATCAATATAAAGATAAATGCATCAAAGACTGCCAGACTTTTCATAGTCTTGACTTCCAAATAAAAGCTATTGTTCTCTTTACGTCCGCCTTTTGCTAAACTAAAAACTACGAAGGCAGTGCTAGTGGTCAAAGTTTAGCCTCTGGGTGGGATTTTAGAAGCTTTTGATTCAAATCAACACCGGACGATACAATAATTATCAAACAAGTTGTGTTGTTTAATTTTATGTTAATAATGAGCCTACACGACCTGTAGAACGTGCACTCAGCGGTTGCAGCGAGCCGTCTGCGATGGCCTACCCGCTGGGTTCTAAGCCGGCCTTCGCCTACCCAGCTTTCGTACGCGGCGCGTTGCTCCGCTGTGCTTGCCGGCCGGCCATCGGCACCACGACTTTCGGCTTCTGTCCCTTCGGGGCGACCCTGTGCGGTCGGTTGCTTCGCTGCTCGTCATGTTGGTTTTCTCCTCTATGACGTGAGCCGCCTTGAACGATTTTTAGCAACGTCCTAAATAGTTTACGAGAGGATTTCGACGTTCGCACATTGTGTACGTGTTACGAAGAAACCACAATTCTTGCATGCGAAGTAATGCCATTGTTCTATGATGGATGGAGAGGAGAAGATAGGTGAAAGTGTATCAAGCACACTTAACTTGTTAAAATGTTGAATTCGTCAACGTGTGTTTGTGTGTGATCTGCATTAAAGTGAAATTATTAAGATATGTGAATATGTAAGACATTCTCAAATGTAGGGTTGGAATCTCAGTTTATTTGAAAGCTGTGTGTATTTGTGTGTGTGTGTGTGTGTGTGTGTGTGTGTGTGTGAAAGAGAGAGAAAGAGAGAGAGCATCATATTTACGTGTTTATATATAACATGAAGTGAGGAAGTGTATGATACGAATTTTATTGTTTTATATTGGACAAATTTCTTCTTCCACTCTAATTGTAAACAAGTCAGAAAACGGTGTCATCTTATTGAAGAAAATTTAATTTGTCTTCACTGTGTAGTTATTGCACACAAACTGGTTGGGAAGACGAGTTTCACTCTGCATCTACGAGATGAGAGGTATGTTGCGTCATTTTCAAAACTTAAATATTTTGTGCAATATAAAATGCAAGATGCGAAGATTCTACTGTGAGGGTACCGGCACGTTGTCCAAACTGGGTACTTTGCATTCTTCTCCTCTTCGTCCTACAATACAATAAATAGCGGAGATGGCAAGTCAATGACATGTGTGCCAATTTTGACATGAAAAGATATTTCTGAAGAGTAAAATGCTTCTCTTTATAAAAATTACTTTTAATCTCGTAAATTCTCTCTTCAAAATATTTTGCAGACGTTCTCTAATGTATTTATTGTACAATATGATAGGATCTCTTTAGAGTTTTCATCATTTAACTTTGTAACTTTACATAAGATACATGTATTTCATAATTATATCAAATAATGTTGAAATTAATTCTGAATATTTTATAAAAGCAAAGATGCGAAGTAAATAAATAAACAAACAGAATGCGAACACCACAAAATCTGCATGTCCAGATGAACGTTAATTTGGCACGCCACTGATGTGATTTGTCTTCACTGCTATCCCAGCGCACACCGCTGGAAACGCGCCGCGCTGCGCCGCGCGCAGGCGCTGTGCAACCCAACGCTGTGCGCATGCGCTCGCCTTCGCACTGTGGTCGTTCTCCGGCGCCATTGGCGCCCGTCGGTCCAGGGCCGTGCAAAGGTGCCTCGCGCGAGGCCGCGGGCCTTGGAACAACCTTGCACCCACCACGAGACGAAAATGACAAAGGACGAAACGTTTCAAAAAGGAAAGGTTCGGTACTTTTTATACAACTAACCAAAGCAGTATTGTTGCATACTATAATAAATAGAGCCCGGAAGTATAGGCATTTATTCTGGGAAAAATATGAATGTAAAAAGGCATGAAATACTCATATATAACAAATGTTCAGAAAAAAGAACATTGAGTCAATATAAATGGAATGAAGAGTGATATATTTATTACAGACTTCCATGTTGACCAAAATTACATACAATAAATTTGTTAAGAATTATTGTTAAGAAAATATAAAATATATTGTATGTAAATGTGTTAAGAAAATAAGGAAGCTTTTAATAAATCTGTTTTATCTTTTAATAATTATTTCTTAGACAAACACGTCTTAAACCTTCATTGAAAATGATGTTCAGAGAGGTAAACGGTCGTTTTCACTTGTGAAAAGAGCTTCCTCTTGGTCGAAAAAATTCTGTCGGCATCAATAATATCCAAGAATCTTCACTGGTATCGCTTTCTGGCAGCAATTATCAAACTTTCTGAACTTTGTAGTGCAAGTTCAACACTTCCTGCATCCTGGAAACTGCATTTCCACTTGCAAAGAAAGACAAAGTGTCCACGAGTTGTCCAGTGTTGGAGATACGTTTCCAGCGTTATCAAGATCGGAGTCACGAGAAAAAAGAAAATAATAAAAAAAGAAAGAAAAAGGTCAAATTATGACAAAATACAGAAAACAGCCAAAGGAAGCTAAAATACGCAAACAAAAATGAAAATCTTTCAATACAATTCCAGGAGCACAGTAGAGCATTGTTTAAAATTTTAAAGTCGTAATAATGACAAGAATGAATATTGCCAAACTTACGGGCTCTAACAAAAATGTTGACATTTCATTATTACAATTAAATCCTTATTTTTGTTAACGTAAGCGAAATGAATTAAATTATTAATGTACATAATGTAAATTTTATGAGTAGAGACATACCAATTTCGACTTACGCCCATTATGCATTAAATCTTTTTTGAAACGAACAAAAATTTGCTTTTCTCTCGTGTCAGGAAGACGTTACCTCCATACTCAGTGAATGGTAACTTCCTTGGTGAATAAGGCTTGGAGGTCGCTGTGGCACGGCCTTGCTCGTTTCTTCCCTCTTTCGTCCCTCGAGAGAGCAGCGACGATTCTGCGGTGCCGGCGCCGCCCCCGCCGCCCGTGCGTGCGGGGGTTCCCCGGTTGGCGACAGCCGCGCGCCGCTCGGTGCCGAGCGGAACCACTACTACTTCTACTAATACTTCTTGTACTTCTTGGGCTCTCCGCACCGGCACGTTGTCCGCCGTCTTCTGGTTTCATACCGCCTCTGACGTTTACGAAAGTTTCGATTCCAAGTAGCGCTTGTACAGAGAGAACTCGGCGTTCCAGCACGTTGAAAGCAGGAGAAACTATAATACGAGCATAACAGCAATACAACTTCTGCCTCAAAATGAAATTTACAGTTCAACAAATATAAAACCGTGTCCTTTATACGAAATGCATTGTTGGTTTTGTTACATTGCAAATTGCAGTGTGAAACTGTTGGCCTAGTGCATGACTACTTCGAATTATATACACTATGAAGAGAAGCGACATTCAGTTCTGTAGCGCTGATGTACAAGCTCGAATATGCTTCCAAAATGTAATACAACAATTTACAAAATATCTATTTTCACTCGAAGTAATGCAAAGTTTATCGGTTAGACGAAAAAAATGCTGCCCTCTTAACATGGAAGTACAAACTTTAAACAAGTTTATTCAGTATTTAAATTATAACAAAATATACACAGCCGTAATTTCAAGTGAATCATATATTAACATAACCAAATTTTGTAATATCCAGTTGAATATTTTAGACTAATAGAGAATTGGTCGAGTTTCCACCACATGTGAAATCAAAGAAATCGTACTCTCAAGGTGAGTCGCGAACGTCAATTAACCCATCGGTCAATATAAGTGTAGTAATTTCGCATATATGCCGCTTGCTATTCTTACCTTACAAATATCTTCAGCAATATGTATTCGCCAATAATGTAATTTATATTCTTCAACAATACAATCTCTTTCAACAGAATAGTATCCCTCTGTTCCTCTAGGAAACAGCAACTTGTGAGTAACAAAGTAGAATTAATCATTAAATGAGTTTGTACGATTCTCAAAACATACCTATGAGATTAATTTGAAAAGAGGCGTCTCAACTTGCTAATTTTTTTAAACACAGCAGATACTATGAAAGATAGTATTAAAGTAATGCGAAAATTATCATCCTAAGAAGTGTTTGCTTCTTTAAAGTTTTGCGCTTGCAGTGAGTTTCGTATCTTGAAAATGTGCCTTCGGGATGCGACGAAAAGACGAGAAGCACTCGCTTGTCAAAATAATTATCAGCAAAATAAAAGAGAAAACCGCAGAGGAATAGACAGAAAGCTGTTATGGATTTAGAACATTGAAAATGAACTGTAATTCGATAAGTATAATATAGGCCAGCTAAAGACCGAAAGGTTTTCTTGCGTGGTGCCAGCATCAGCTAAGAAATGCATTTTAGAAATGTCGGAAAAGGCGATCTTGAACACCTCTACAAGTATAAATGATATAAGTGAGAAATTATATAATGAAATTTATTATATTATGTTTAGTTATCGAGCTGGAAATACATCTTGTGAAAACATTACAAATTGTGCAGTTTAACTTCCAGATGATGAGAACGACGTAAAGAGGAATCGAGCTGTATTTTACTCCACGGAGACTTAGCTACAAACTGTGACAAGTGAATGGCCAAAACACATTTATTTGAAGAGACATGCGCGATTGAACGCACCCTTTATTACTTGGATGTCACAGCGACTTTCTTCCACATTTGGTCGCAAGCGCGTATCCCTCACGTCAATCACGCAAGGTTGTCTAACATTACTCCGTATAATTGTTTTCCATCAATTCATGCCATTTTCGTCATAATTTGCATCAGCGATACCCGTGATGGCGTGACGTCATCACCGTGGTATCTGTATTTCAATTGTTACCGTTGGCAACATCATGGCACGCCCTTGCGCTACTCATTTGGTCGACTGCAGTTCATCCAAGTCGATGCACAGCCCCCGAGCTGCTAGATCGGAGAACGAAGGCCGGGAAACGAGAGACCGGAAGTTGCAGGTATGAGGGCTTTCGGTGGAGTTTCGTGGTCCAAATGTTCGTGGTTGTTTCTGTGGCTTGGGTAGAGTTTTTATGATGTGAACACACCGACATGTTGCAAAGGATTGTGTTCAAGCTAGCTTACAAGCATGTACTTAATATATGCCTCCTCAATTGCAAGTAACTTTTTGAAATAAATTGTTTTGAACTTGTTTCCAAAAAGTAGTTTATGGTTTAAAATGAATTGGACAAACTCAAGAATGTTTTATGTTAATCGTGTAGTCCGATCAGATCCTTGTCATCAACTTGGACTCGCGTAGAAAATCGTCAATTGCGCCTTAAAAGTTAATTTGTATACGACTCCGTTCCGCTCGCGGGATCGTGTTATCGTTCGACACGAAAATGATTCAATTCCTTCAAGACGCCTACGAAGCGGGCATTAGGTAAACTGTTGGCCACCCTGCTCGTTTTTTCGTTTCTTCGATTTAAGTAGTGAGTTCTGACAGATCTTCAGTTGTGACGCGGTTTTCCAATTAGTACCTTCGTTACAACTTAAATTGGTGGTATTGAAGTACCCGTTTGGATAACCGTGTTACAGCTGTAGATGTCAGAAGTCACTCTTTTTAAATCGGGGTGCAGAGCGGGAATTCGTGCGGTCGTCGCGTCGCGTCGCGTCGCATCGCGGTGGCCGCAGTGGTGGCGGCGGCGGCGGTGCGGTAGGAGTCGCCCAGAGCCTCGAGGCGGGTCGCGGGTTCGCCTCCAGCGACTATCGACCGCGCATGCAGATGAGGCAGCGGCGCACGCGAGCCTCCCCGCGTCCTCCTTGCCCTCTTCCCCTCCCTCTCCCTCCACCTCCCCCCTCCCTGCCCGCCAGGCTGCGGCGCCCGGAATGAACAATGGCAGACTGTGACTCCAATTCAGCTCCCCGAGACGCTGGCATCACAAATGCTGCACTCTCCCCGCGTCGCCCACAGAATGAAAAAAAATGCGCAAAGAATGAGATGGAGGGTGTTGTGGTTGATCATTATGAGGTATCTCGTGGAGTTTCGTACGTTTGGACACAGCTCGACCTTGTCGGTAGTCACGGTATACGGACACTTTGGGCCTACTGGATTACAACAAATTCATGACAATTTAGCGTTGCATCTCACAATGTTCTCCGTGCGAGGGATATGTCTTAAAAATTGTTTTTAGCAAAGTTAAATAAGTAGAAGTAAGGTATCTACTTCAGAATACCATCCTGTAAGTCAACTTAAGAATATCGTTCTTCATCACAAATATTGCAATACTGGGAATATTGCAATTTTCTAGTAATTAGCATGAAAAATAAAATTTTATTATCATAATCGGACTATCAACAATCAAATCGGTGAATCAAAAAATGAACTAGAAAAGAAAACTATGAGCAAAGCGTATTAACATTATTTGGAACTCTTCTTTCATGTTTCGAATTCTTCATTTGGCGCCTGCCAATTTCTACTTTTAAAAGTTGATTATTTCTCTTTCGCAAGTGAAGTAAAATAAATATGAATTATGATGATTTATGCTCGTGAATTAAATTTATGCACATCTTTTTCAAATATTATACAAAATATATTTAATTATAATTCTTTGAGTAATTTCATTGTAAAGAAAATTGATATCATTTACAACATTTACGAACAACTTTGATATGAACTTTGATTTCAATCGATAAATGATTCTCTTCCCGGCTGTTTTTCCGAAGCAAAGTAGTATTAATTCATCTTATATGAAATACAAGTTTTTCTTAATATATTCTGTTTATTAAAATACAAAAGACTTTTTTCTCAAAATGTAAAGAAGACTTAAAACAAAGAAATATTTTGGAATATTTGGCATAGGTTGAAACAAAATATATTGTCAAGTTCTAGTCGCTCACGAATTTTATCAAATTAAATATATCTTCGCCTAAAAAATTTATTTGTTAATATTTTATTAACTCTAAAGAGCATTTCGGAATGTTTGTAACATCTGCACATTGATAAACATATTGTTTATGTTCTCCTGTATTCTCCTATTAACTTCATAAATTGTTGAATATTGAGTATGAAATTGATATTTAATTCAAATACGTCTCGAAGAGATTTCCTTTACGAAAATTATATTTTTAAATTTGATATTCGATCGTTTGCCTGAGTAGTATTGATGATATTTTTTATGACTAATCTTCCATAAAAGTCACTGAAAATGTAAATAAAGAGGCAGAGAAAACTGATTAAAAAGAACTCGTGTAATACCAAAGGGCATCGGTAGAATGAAATCTCTCCGGTCTCCGTTCTGGATAGCGACCATCGCCGCAGTTCGGAGAGTGCTCTTGGGAGGGCAGAGGCGCCGGGTGCGTTCCGCACGCACACGTGGTGTGGGAGGACGGGGGGCACTCGAGGCGCAGTGGCTAGAGCATGCGCCTTCAATCACTGGGACCCGGGTTCGAGCCTCGACCCTCAGCCACTTCACGTGGAAATAACGGTGGACAAAGCGTGCTCTCGGCAGGATTCCTCGGGGTTCTCCCGTTTCTCCTGCCTCTTCATTCCACCGAGCCATCGTTCACCTCATCGTCATTATCGCTACCATGCACTCATGACCTGGGCTCTCCGTGTGACGCCGCGTCGCAGGATGAGGTGCGGCACCCCAGCCTTCCACGCGGCGCCCTCCTCTCAGCCCAGGTCATGACGCTGACCGCGGATGCGTGCGACGTCCAGCTCTCATTGAAGCATCGTTCGCGGGCCTCGATGACCTCAGACGTCGAAGGGCCCGTAAACCCCTGTAAATATAATTGAATGAACGTGGAGATGGCGCGGCGACGGCGGGGTGTGGAGAGCCCTTCTTCTCGTTCGTAGCGTAGTCGTCAGGCAGGTAGCTAGCCGTCATTTCGTCCAACTCAGCGTAGCGTCTCAGCAATAGACTTTACACTACACGTTGTTGGCAATAATCCCACGTGGATCGTAGCGCGCGTCGGCGCCCGCGGCGGCCCCGCCGCGCCCCTTCTTCCTTCCTTCCACCCCTCCTTTTCTTCTTCTTCTACTTCTTCTTCTTCTTCTTCTCTCCCTATTATTCTTGTCTCCATTTCCTTCTCCACCTCCCCCTTCTTCTTCTTCTTCTTCTTCTTCTTCTTCTTCTTCTTCTTCTCCTCCTCCTCCTCCTTCTTCTTCTTCTCTTTTTCTTCTCGTCTCATCACCTTACCTGAAACAAGGTAATTTTCCTTTAGTTTCTCCACAACGCTCTGGTGGAGTCTGCAATTTTTTTTTTATTCTTAGAATGTTTCTTGGTGTGTATGTCTTTTCTCTATGCCTCGCCTTGTTTCCGTGCGTGTGTATTCTGTATTATTTCCTTATCCTACTTCGGGCAGAGGAAAAAGCTAATGACTGTGAATGTTCATTGGCTCTCTAAAAATGAGATTTTGACATAAACTTGATATTTTAAATAATCTTGAAATGATGTAGCAAGTTATAGAGAGTATCACTTCACATATTTCTAAATTGCAAGAAACGGGTTATAAGAGTAGAGATATTAGAAGTCTATAAGTTTATAATGGGAATTTTTTACATTTTTGAATTGCCTTAACATGAAAAATAGCTAAAAGTATCTTCAAATAATTGAGCAATTTGTAGCAGATGTTACTATTTGTAGCATGGAATACAAGAAACGACGGACCTGTAATAGTACGAAAAAGTTTCGAAATCCAATCTTTTGAAAATTAATTCAAATTTCCATCATTTTCTGTAATTTCGCATTGATGAACGCATTTTGTTTCAATAAATAGTGAAAATCGGTACCTCCTATTGAAGTGAGCTTAATTTGAATTGGAAAACAGAATAAATTCGTGATAATGTTCATCTCCATTGTATGCAAGAGTGTAGAGAAACAGTTATCTTACCGAAGGTTTAAAAAGGTACACAATGCAAGATTGACGGCTCTGTGAAAACACTAATTTATAACTTTTTAGAGATTAAAAATAACACGCTTTCCCGGATCTCCTTGCGTTAAGTGTGTTAGTGGAGTGTCGGATTCATCCTTTTTAGGAAAAAAGTTTCAGATGCGTGTAGTTAATGTTCAATCACATTGATGTATTTTTCTGTGTCAATGTACTGCGTCTATTGTAATTTAGCCTCTCTTTGCATGCAATTGAGAATTACCCTAATGGAAAAAATTATCTCTTATGTTAAAAATGTCAAAATGTGGAAATTTTTGATCATAATAATTAGATTTCTTTAGTTTCTAATCGGGGACTGGAGTATTGAAGATGTATCTTGCATATTTTTACGAGTATTTTTCGGTATTACAACAATTTTCAAATATTCTCATCCTCATAACTAACCTGGTACGTCCCCAAAATATTTATTGTAATGTGATAACATTTTTCTTCTTTCGACTAATTGCATCTTTCTTCCGATTTTATTGTTCATGATTAAATCTTTAAAAATTGGCTTTATAATCTTTACCACTTACGAGAAACTAAACGCATATTAAATTTTATATACAACAGTTTTCCTTACTTTGTTCACTTGTATGTGTTTTTCGATAAATATCGTAATTGTACTCATTGTTTTATTCAACATAATTGGATTAATATATACACACAACATATTGTGTAATTGCTTCTTTCCTGTGGAATGTTTTATGGATGCTAATCTTGAAAGATTTTCGTCCCCGTTTTATCGAAAAATTAATAAGGTAACTGTTCAAAGAATATTATGACTCGTTCAACGTGTGGTTGATTTTTCTGCATGAAATTGCTTAACAAATCAAGCGTAATACTGAGAGCATAACGAACTGCAGCGACGCCGCTTCCTCTGCCAAACCCCGCCCTACCTCCCCAGCAACCCCTTACTGCGAGGGGGTGTCGCTCTCGCCTCCTCCCCGCCTTCTCCCGGTCTTCGCCCCGCCCCGCCCCCTTCCCGCCGGGCGCCGTTGGCGTCTTTGTTTCGGAGTAGGTCTCTAGCAACTTCCCCCGTTAGCTGTGGTACCGTTCGAACGGTGGCCCTTATTTTTATGGACTTTCACTCTTAGTGATTTCATGTGACGAACTGTAGAGATCTTCACCCTTCGTCCCAACCCTTATGTTTCGTTTCTTAAAATATCCTAGGGAGGGATTTTTTAGTTAAAAATTGCTGTGTTGAACAGTTGGTTTGTAATGCCTAGCTTTGCGGCTAGAGAAGGGAAAAACCTAACCCATTGCGCGCTTTCTTCCGAAAGGTTGGCAGCGCTGCGGGGCCGCAGGCAGCCGCGCATTTTGCAATGTGCCAAACAATTGAGAAGCGAGAAGCGAGGTATGTACTTGGAAACCTTTGTCCATCATTTTGTATGAATTAAGCTC
The DNA here is from genome assembly GCA_038098605.1 of Gryllus longicercus. Lineage (NCBI taxonomy): Eukaryota > Metazoa > Arthropoda > Insecta > Orthoptera > Gryllidae > Gryllus > Gryllus longicercus. The sequence goes on along the minus strand of JAZDUA010000328.1, from coordinate 190,639 downwards.
TTTATCAACATATTAAAATGATTAAGACAAACTTTTCAGAGTTTTCATTTGTGCCTCCTACCACCTATTTACCTTTCCTTTTTAGTGCAGCTGCCAGCTTCAGTTTCTTAAAATAAAATAACATGTATGAGATCTCAGCGTCCTATGGAATTCTGGTTCTTCGTATACTAGAAATGTAACTACATATTTTATTTGCTATTCAAATTGTCATTTACACATATTTTGTGTCACTACTAAAAATTTATGAGAAAATCATTACCACTATCATTATCACATTATCATTATTACTAAAATTGTCGGTACTCGAATATCCTAGGGAGGGACTTCTGCATACTCCAGGTGTTCTCTTTTCGAACAGTGTCGTCCCATGTCACACACTGGCCATACGTTCCCTGTATTTGCACTCTTGCGCCTTTCTGACCGAAAACGTGTAAAGTTGTTTCAAAATACGCTTACACACATATACACTAACGTTCACGCTGGACCGCTGGATCACATAATTGGGGAAACCAGGTATTGCTCGCGAACCTTTTCTTGAACGATGGATTGAAGAAATGGTGGAAGAGTGGGGGTATTAGTTGCGAAATCGGCCACTAGATTTTATGGAGGAATGCCAATTTCTGGAGAATCCGTCATGCCTTCGCAACTTTCTCAGTCATTTGTGTTCTAACTTTTTCAGGAGTTCGAAGTATCTCCTGTGATGGATGTTTACCTGCTTCGGTCAATTCTTTAGATTTGTTTGAAGAAATTCTCGGATAGAAGTTTTCATCAGAAAATAGTTTCTATTTCGCGCCAGTGAAAATGTATTTGGAATGTTTTCATCAGTGCTCGCTGAGAGCTTTTACCTTCAACTCTTTATTGTGACAGAGAGGGGGAGGCTAGGTCATCGTTCAAGAAAAGTTGCGCGAGTAATACGTTACATTCTGTGGCCCAGAACTGTATATCTCATGATGACTACGTCATAAGGTTCTCACAGATAATCTGCTTTGATCAATTCTGCATTGCAAATTTTAACATTAGACAGTTATGTACATGGCAACTTAAGATGCATTGACCAGATGCATTGCGGTTCGAATGTATACGTACAGTATCTCTGGTAATGTGATCGCACCAGTATCCAGGCAGTAGCGCTCTTCATCAGTGTTACTGTTCGACTTTGCAGAGAGCGCACTGAATCGTGGACACAAATCGAACACATGATTAAACTGGTTAGCCCGGAGTGAATGACTATCGTTGTGAGCTGCTGCTTTACATTTTTTGTTATAACAACCTTCCACAATGGAACATTCCATGCACCAGTAGAGACCACGCCATATACTACGTTGTGTGTACGCGGGTTCCATAGTAATATACAAAGATGGCACCTCTGATAATCCCACGAAACCAAGCCAGTTATCACAGCTGCATCTAACCGTAAAGATTCATGGTCGAACTTGATCCCGATCCAAAAATGATTCTGCAATTCCTCATACATACAAGTATTTCTCTAGAAAGAATCGAAAATGTCTGTTACAAGTAGGGGGCGGATTTTGATGACCTAAAGTATTGGCAACAATAATCAATAAAATGCTCTTTAAATTCCTTTAAAATGCCCTAAAATCAAAGAAAATTGACGTAAAAAATTTGATCAAAACCACTTTAGATAAACACCTCAAACTGTTGGGGTATGTTACTTATGTAATCGAGGCTTCTTCCTATTGTTCAAGTGAACTCAGCTTGATCACTTTTGGAATGTTTGGATTATTCTTTAAAAGAAAATATCTGCCTTTATTTACCGCGAAATCGGCCGAACTGACGATGTAGCTGATGGGCATCACAGGAACATTAGATTAGATAGTACTCACAACGGCTGACATTACAATTCGAAGAAATTCGATCCAAATCGATTATCCTTCTCAGGAATTCTCTGGTGAACGTTTGTTGCCCCTCGTAAATATTGTTTGAAGCCAGTATTAAAATTATTTTAAAATCGATTAAACCAGCAAAAATGCATTAAAAATGTCGTAAAAAACGAAAAAATGACTTAGTAGTAAAAATCAACAAAAAATGCAAAAAAAGACATAAAAATGGGTCATGTTTTGTCTTAACATAAAATGAATTTCTATGCTGAACGGCATTGTTCTAAAGTGAAAAGAAAATAACATTTCATTAAAATCCTCCCCCTAGTTATAAGCATGAATAACTTCAACGGTTCCAATTATTTGAGACCAACAATAATTATTTATGCACCAAGGGTGTTACAAGGGTTCTAATGGTCGAGTAGAGACAAAAAGCCCGAGGGCTTTTTTGTCGCCCGATACATTAGAATCAACTAATGCCCGTGGTACACACAAGATTTTATTTTTTACCTAATTAATTCAAATGAACTTATTTACTAATTAACTAGCGTTGGCTTAGTTTGTTTTCCTATTTGCCTCTCATAATCCCCTCTTGTAAACCCTCCATAAGAAAACATGTGACATCATTAAATTGTTTTCATATTCCCCTCGTAATCACGACCTCTCGATCCAAGTAAGTTATGCAATATATTTCGATCCCTGTATCGAAGGCAATAACACGCAATAACGTGTCAGTAAAAAATAAAAATATTATTTCTTGCCTATATTATTTTTTTATGGATAGGCAACGTTTCGAAGCACATGATTTGACCCCATCATCAGGTATTACATGTAGCATTACTATCAACTTCTTTACATTCGTTGAAGACGCAAACAGAAATAAAAATATTTTTTTAAATTCAATCCTAAGTACAAGTGTATCATGGTTGTTGCCAATCTTACACATGAGACGGTAATCATTGAAAGTAATCACTCACTGCATACGAGTACACATGCATTAATCTCAACGGAGATACTTTCTATATTTTTGCGAGTATACATATTCTAGAAAAATATATATATTCTATATTTTTGCACCTATCGAGAATCATGAGTGTTTTAAAAAATATTACATTTATGTCATATAATTTTTACATACTTTTTGAATAATTACAGACAGTTTTATCTTTAATTATATATTTCTTGAACATTTCGGGTATATTTCCTAAAAAAGGAAATACTCAAGAAAGAAGTTGGTTTTAGACATTTTTAGAGAAAAGTAAAAGTAAAGTAAGTATAAAAATTTATTTATTTTATTTTGAATTTTTATTTGATTAATATGGAAAGGAAAATTTTGTAATAATAAGTAACAAAAGATAGTACTCACGTGTTTAAAAATTAATAAATAAAAGAGCCACACCACGTACCTTCTCGTAATATTCGTAACTATTACTTGATATTACAATATATCAAATTTTATCCTACTAAATCTTCAGCAGTCTCTTGGAAAACTCTCCCCAGCAAAAGAAACTCATTTCATTTGCATCTGCATTTATGAAGGTTCGGAGATTCAATGAAAATAAAACTGAATGCCATATTTATAAGTGTATTATAATATATGCATTGTGTAATTTAATACCATATTTATAAATGTGTACTTTGCTCTATTCGAGGGAAAAAATTAAAGAAATAAATCGTAACTCCGGATAAAATGGTAAAAAGTTCTCTTATACCAAATGTCTACGAATCTAATATAAAAATAAGATCTTTGAAAGATTCTTAGTCCCGGTCCCACCACCCACACCCCTCTACAACCAAAGATGTGTTCTTTTTAATTTTTTTAAAATTATTTTTCGTCAACTTAACACTTTTATCTGATTGAAAATATTAAGAATGAGAAAATAATTTATACTATCAGAAAAAACATTTTTAATATTTCCTTAGTGCCAAGTTCAAACGCAAAAAAATTCGAAAAAGATACCAAAAATAATTGTTACTGTGTCCTAGATCCCTGAAACAGTGTCGAAAAAATCTCAAAAGTTCCTTTCAGAACACAAATAGTTGTGATTTTTTTTTCGATTTCTGAGCTGTAGTTAAAAAAACAATTTTACCAATTTCCCTTTAAATCGCTTTGAAAATGACTGCAGCAGTTCTGTGAAATTATTTTAATGTTTTTATACATTTGTATAAATTGTTGTAGCATCCAGTATTATTTTGAGTTTGGAATGTAGTGACAGATGATCGTGTTATAAAGCTTTATAATAATTTTTATAAGTATATCATACGCTAAGGACAAATGATAGTTTTGGGGAGTTTATAGGAAATCTTCGACACAAAATTCTTTAAGAGAATTACAGCCCATTCCTACATCGAACAGATTTTTGAAGAAAAAATAGAAAATATAAAGAAATTTTAATAATCAACTGTCTTTAAATTTAATGGGACCACTTTAATAATAAGAAAAAGTACAAGTGTGCAGATTCTTTTCCGTAGAGCTTTTTACAGCCGACAGCCGGTTACCTTTTACGTTCATTAGGACGGATATTCGACCGTACAATATACACTTACTTGCGGTCTCTTCAGTTCTCGGGTTAGCAGAACTCGAGGCCCTCCGTGACAACACGTACATGGGAGACAAGGGACAAACGACCATGCCTAAGGCGGGACTCGAACCCACGAACTTTCGAACCGAAGCGCTGAGTAGGTACACGCTCTTATCCCCCTTAGCGATCCAGGTGAGTTCGCCGATTATATCATACAAAAGAGATTATTGCAACACATATAATCGCGCATAACCCGAAAGCGATGCGTTCTATACCTCTTAAACCAAGTTTACATGACCCGTAGGGACACGACGTTTTTGAGGGTAGGTAAATTCTGTCAGATGACATGCTTTGGGGGACGGGTAGAAGACAGATGAGGAAAATTAGGGACATTTGTGATGAAGGTGAAGGATAGATGGAGGACAGTGGGGAAGAGAAGGAGGACAGGTTGGAAACCGAATATGTTCTTAGACAATATTCTAAAAAATAAGCCTTTTTTTAATTTTTAGGTTGCATTAACTACTAGGTCATTAGCGACCACATTATAGATTTTAACATAAGGGAATCTGTAAAAGTAGACAGTCTCTCGTCAAGAGGACCGCCAGGTAGCACCTCCGCGTACGCGCCTCTACACGCGCTCCTGCGTCACTACCCAGCGGTCAGAATTGGGGCGGAATTATGACAGTGGTAGGGTCACAGGGATTGAACTAGCCACTGAAAAGCAGCCAAACTCATTTTTTCGAAACAAATTTCACATGAGATTGTCCGAGAATCGAACCGGGCCTCTTCGGTGAAAGGCAAGCGACTTCTCTCTTAGCCACGAGATGGCTAAAGAGACATTTTTGAAAGTTCTTTTTCAATTTTGCACATATAATTCTTTTGAGTGCCCCCATTCCAAAGCATGGGTGGTCAGAAAAGTGCAGAAATCGAAATCCATGTAAGATTAAATCGAAGGAAAATATCGAAATTATCTTTCACAGTAACATTAAAAAAACTATTTCATTTTAAATGTATTTTAATCCCAACGCTCAGCAATATTGGAATGGTTTTTCGCACACAGTACTGGGCCTATTAATTTCTAAAACACATTTCAGAGGATGGGCGTTTGCAGTTAGGCGCTACTTTAAATCAGTTTTCAGTGTTCATACAACTATTATTTTCAAAGTGGAGAGTTTTCGCACGTGTCCGGGTTGTATGTACTTATTTATACACAAGAATAAATACTTAGATAAGGGAAAAGACAACTTTTTATCGTCTGAGACGACTACAGATGTGATAGCGAAGCCTTCCGCGGCAGGAATCAGTAACTTCTTGGTTGTCCAGGAGACACCGCGTCCACATCACAGGTGTCAAGGTTCCGGCCGCCATTCTGCGACCTTCCTCCTGGAAGAAGTTTGCAGGTGCCTAGGACGCGGCGTCACCCACACAGCCAAGAAGTTAACTACATACGTCTTGTTTTTTTTAACCATGGCCCAACAATTGATTTTTCTTTAAATTCACAATAACGGATGTTTTGAGATTTTTTTCGTGCCTGGGCCGTTGTTCTAAAAATAAGACACTGTAAAACAGTTCTTGTAAATTCTGCTCCAACGAGTTCCCCTTCGTTCCCTATTCATCCATCTGTGCCCGAATCGATTTCTTATAAACTGCCAAACACTATCATCTTTCCTTAGCGTATGATATACGTATACAAATGATTATAAAGCTTTAAACATGATCATTTATAACTACATTCCAAAATCAAAATATAACTGAGTGTTACGACAATGTATACAAGGGTATAATAAACACTATAATAAGTGCACAGGACTGATGCAGTCATTTTCAAAGTAAATTTAAAGTCAAGGTGATTTAAAAGCGGGAAACGGTAAAATGTTTTTTATTTCATCTACAGCCCAGTAATAGAACAGATAAAAAATAGCAACGATTTGTGTTTGTAGAGGAATTTTTGAGACATTTTTCGAGACTGTTCCAGGGTTCTAAGGCACAGTAAAAAATAGTTGTTTTTTGTTGTTGTTGTTTTTTGCGTTTTGTTGTGGATTTGTCATTTATTTTGTTTGTAACTCGGCAGTTGAATTTGGGGTTTAAAAATATCAAACAATGTTTTTCTGTTGAATAAATTGTTTTCTTATTTTTAATATTTTTTTAATGTTTCAAAAAATATTACAATAAAAAAGTGTTAAGTTGACAAAATAATTAAAATTAAAAAATACGTTTTTAGCTGTAGATTGATTGATGGTTAGTGATTTCGGGCGCGTCAACTGCTAAAGTTGTTAGTCCCGTAAGTGTAGTGCACGTTTCTCCTCTGAGGGAGGCGGTGATCTTCCTCCGCTTGACGGTGAGATCCGGCGCCGACCTGCCATCAGCTAACAGGATTTTCCCTAACCAGGTATCTCCCACTAGTAGGCATCTCCACAGCTGGGACAAGCTCTAAGCTCCCCACCGGACCCCCGGCATGTGTAGTGTAATGTATATAAGGTTAAAAGTGTGTGTAAGTAAGGGGTGATGATAGGACGAGAAAAAGGAAGGTAAGATTGCGCGTGGTCCGTGGCCCGTTTTTTAGGATACTGCTTTGTCATTCGCCTGGAGTTGATCGGAGAAACCACGAACTACCCATCAGAGTAGCCGGCCGTTAGAATTCTCCTCCAAACAGCGACTGAATTCGGCCTAGTTAGTGTCGAAAATCCTGCCTTCGTCGGGACTCGGCCCTAGGACCTTCAAGTTAGAGGCATTGCAGTGACATCAGTTGATGCCCTGAGCCCCCTCTCCTGGTGTAGCTGTAGAAGGATGTGGGTGGTGGGACGGAGGCTATGAAACCTTTCAAAAATTTTATTTTGATGTTAGAGTTATATTGTAACGATTTTTTTTATTTGTATATCATTTGCTTTAAGGGGAACGTTTTACCATCTTATCCTGAGTTTCCCTTTAGCGCTGGAGAATCCTGGGAATCGAACCACGGTCATCAAATCCTAAAGGCTCTTTGTTTCTCTCAATTTTCTTCTAGTCATGTTAAGTAGTTTTATAGAATTAACATAATTTCGATAAATGTTGATGTCTGTTATTATGTTATTTTTTATTCCTGTTTAATGCTATTTAAGAGTGGAAAAGCATTGAAAAGTAAAAATTTAAATATTACTATTAACTAAGTTTAATTTTTTAATTATTAAAATAAAATCTTCGAAAGTTTTCCCACTCTTCAGCGACCATTGCGAGTCACTCAAGTTGTGGCATCTCGTGTGACGGGAAAGATTAACATGCAAATTACTTAGTGGTATCATCCATGGATACAAGAAGTACGAAGTGTAAAAAAAGTGTAAAAAGGGGAGGTTTATAATAATAATAATAATAATAATAATAATAATAATAATAATAATAATAATAATTAATAGTAGTATGTTTACCTAATTACCTACCAGTTTATCTAATAGTAGTATGCCATGCGCTACTATTCGAACATCACTCTGACAGGTACGAGAGACGTATCACAGTCGCGACCCTCTGGCACAACCACGGTAGCCGCAATTGACAGCCAAGATTCTAGTCTTTTTGTTTACAGACGAGTTTTTGAATGTGAGCATTGCAGTACTACATACCATGTTTACATAGCATTTGAAAATTATTAACAAGAAATGATTTACAAAATAACCTTACAAAGATTAATCTCGTTTTTTTGTGTTAAATAGAGCACTCAATGTTAAATCCAAGTCAATAACATAATGATGATGATGATGATGATAACAATGATAGATTTTACATTGCATACTCATTTAGAAATTGACATTTTCGTGATTTGTGTTGAGACTCTAAAATCGCATTTCAGAATTGTAGTTTATTTAATCCTGAATAAGAAAAAAAGGCTGCGTTTGTTTCATTTGGAGAAATATTGAAATTTTATTCAGTCATCAAATAAGAAATTTTGAGTCACTGCTTGAAATAAGATTTGTATCGATGCGTAGTCGAAAGAACCATCGAATAGCGGCGGCGAAAAGAGGTCGGTGTAAATCGAAGTGTCAGCGATTGTCTGTGTTTTTTTATACCAAGATCCAGATCCCGGTGCCGGTGGAATTATCAGCACCGAGTAGGCGTAAGACGATCCCTAGCGAATTTAGAAACTTCTCCCAAGCTGAGGAAGAGAGTAACCAGTGGTTTTGTTGGTATCTGACCAAAGAGAACGAGACGAACGAGACGTTGTGACATCGTGTTGAGAACAAGGAGCGCTGTTGATCGAAGTGGTAGAAACATAACTGTGTTGTATGCAAGGTGTGTTCAGAGATACGTACATTTATTAATGCATTTTTGCTTGAAAATTTTGTAGTTTTATAATCAATATGCAAATGAAGTTAAATTACAGTACCTTGAATGTGTGAATGAACGCGATGAACATAACCTATACGTTTCTTTGACTTCTTATTGTTAGTAAAGGAACTTGGTAGTCTCGTTGTTGAGCCAGTGGAGAAGTTTTCATGGGTTTTGAATTTGATTTTCTTTGAAAAAATCCAGGCAGTGTCTTTACGAAGTTAAATCTCGAAAGTGTGTTATATAATACATATGGTCTTTATGACGTTTTAATCTTTAGTTCATAGTATTTGAATGCCCTAATTATGTCTTCGATTTATGTTGAAGTATTGATTACCAAAATGATTATTTTCAGATTAATTTATACACTCTTACAGGGTAAAGAAAAAACAGTATGACAACTGAAAAGGTACCAGCCACTAGTAATAATCCCTTGGAGCAGTTTGTGCTGTTGGCTAAATCTGCTAAGGGTGCAGCAGCAGTTGAGTTAATTAAACAAGTACTTGAAGCACCTGGAGTCCATGTATTTGGTGAATTGCTTGATATGCCAAATATTATTGAGGTCAGTGTAACACAAATTTAATTCAGTCAATTATGATGTAGTAACTGTTACGTTTGAGGTAATCTTCCTACTACATCTAGGTTCATTGAGATATTATTATTATTATTGTTATTGTTGTTGTTGTTGTTGTTGTCCTTAAAGAAATTTTATTAAGGACAATATTTTTGGTGTAATGATATATATTGACTGAAAATGTAGTAAAATAGTTCTACAAGAACTATAAAAAAAGGTGAAGAAGAGAAATGTAGAAGCATATTGATAACATTCAATGAAACCTCAAAATGTCTTCCAGTTCTCATTGTCTTTATGCAATTTGATTTTGGCAACAAGGACCTTGTTATGCTGAAGTATTCAATTACTCAGTCTTTTTCTTTCTGGTTTGAAGTCCCACTGTATACTACCATACCATATGATCCATAAATAATATTGATCACCATCTGTTATCATGACTTTCACTGGTACCCTTGTTCTTTTTAGTTGGAGCCTGGGCCTCACGCAAGCTACTATCAGCTACTAAGATTATTTGCTTATGGAACATACCGACAATATTTAGAAAATAAAGCTCAATTGCTTGATTTATCTCCCATGCAAAAGAAGAAATTGCAGCACTTAACAATTGTTACCCTAGCCACAAAAACAAAGGTGAGTTATTTGGCTTAATGAACCAAAGACCAATTGAACCAATTGACTAGGATGCCAAAGCAAATATTACAGTGTGGTGAAGACATATTGTGTGTTGCATACCGAACAGGTGTGCAACTTCTACAACTTGATTAACCTTTCTTTGCTTCCACAACACAACTATAACACAAGTTGCTTTTTCTTTGTAGATAAACATTCAAATTTCTCTGACCAACATTGTATTATTTTCATTATTCTGACTGTTGCTTGTTTGCTTTTAATATTTTTTTGTTTCTCGAGAGTTTTGGGTTTGAGCAAATGTTAATAACAATGCTTCATGACATTATGTTGCATCATAGAACACAACCACTGGTTCAGAAGGATGAGAAATATAGAAATTAGACAAAATGTTTTTATTCACTGAGTTCATGTTCAGTAATACTTGTTTCTATAACATTGATGTATCATCTCTTGTAAACAGTATTTGTTTTGAATGAATCTCACAGACTGATTTTGTTACTTATCTAAATCCATGCTTTTTCTTTCTTTCCTTTCTGCTATGCATAACAAAGTCTTTGGTTATTTTGTGATGATTCAGTTGTGGTAGAAGGATTCAAGTTAATGTTTTGAGGAACTGTCTTAATGGTAATGTAATGTCAGAAAATATTTTACATCTAGCAATATTATTGTTTGTTATTCTACACTTGCTAAGTTACTGTATCAATTTTAATCATCAATAATGACCTGTGTAACTTTTATATGTATGTCTGCATACCTATTGTTTAATTTTATTAATGCTGCCATAATTCTCTTTTTACATTTCTCTTCCCATCTAGTTTCGTATCTTCATTCAACTTTCTTTTACATCTTTGGAGCTATTATGCAATGTTTAGTATTCGGAAGAGAAAAGTTTAGTTAATTGTGAATAAAATAAATTACTTTTACAAAACAAAAATGTTGGGTTACATAAATTGATTATGCAAATAAAATTAATGAATAGTGAAATAAAATACCTTTTACCTAAAATCATTTTCTGAAAAAAGTCAATTATTTATTAACATCAGTAAACAATATAAACTGAATGCCATGCTTGAGAATTACACTAATATTTATTTGTACATTAAATTTATGTGCAAATGCGTTAAAAGTTTTTGTATAAATTCAAAATTTTATTTATTGTTTAATTAAAATTGTACTCTAGTAATGTCTTCTATTTTATACAGTAGTTCTGAAAACAATGTTTTCTGTTTATTGTTCTTTGTGTAGTTCTATTATGAATATTGTAGAAAAATGTCTGTCTTGTCAAAAAGTTATATTTACTTTTTTTTAACTGTCAGTCCGAAATGGGCTTGTGATGTACATCATTTGAATTTAAAAAAATTGGTAAAGTGGGAGTAGAGAAAGGATAAGTGATTTTTTATTTTATGAATTTAACTTAAAATATAAAGAAGAACATTTAAAACTGTTCTGTTTTTTTTTCCTTTTGGAAACGAATTATATAAAAATTCTGTGTCATAATTAATAGTTAATGTTTGGTGTTTACTGCAAACCTGTAGCAGAATTTTACTTTTCATGTACGCATTATGAACTTATTTGTTTTATTGAATTAAATTGTGTTTTGTTACAATTATTTTTTCATAGAGGGGAATGGCTTTAAATTTAATTTTTAATGACAAATTGCCCCTTCTGAAACTTCTTTTAATAATTAAAATGTTTATAAATTATTTCTGAGTTAATTATTAATTAATTTCATTTTTGATCTAAGCAGATTCTGTTAAAATAAATATTTCTATTAAATATTTAGGCTGAAGTCTAGTATATTTAATACAGCGTATTAAACCAATAAAGGAATATTTTTTTTAGGTAGGGTATACATTGAATGAGACATTCCAAATCTCTCCTGAACAATAAAATGTAGAATTGAAACTTGCAGGTTTTATCTATGGGGAAAAAATCATCAGCACTGGATTAGCAATATAGTAATGTTTGTTCATAATAATCACTGAAAGACATGCAGGATTTGAAATGTGTAAAATATTCCTTAGATCGCTGCACCCAACTTAATGATTGTGGTTCTGGTATAGCAAATCAGTGCTGTTTGTCACCAGTTTCTTTTGAGTTTTCATATTGTGGCAATTTATCCTCAAATAAAAGAATTAGAAGTTATTTTCAGCTTCAAGTTCAGCTACACCACAGACTCTTGCTAAGGGAACTTCATATGTAATTCTCTTGAAACTATTATCTTTCACAATAAACGACATTTAATATCTTTTAATTTTTCCCGTTTTTTTCTCTTTTTCAAACAAAATCACTTGCATGTATTTCCTTCATAAATGCTAAAGAGTAATTTAATGATAATTCTCCTCTTTTCAGTGTATACCTTATTCTGTACTGTTGCAAGAACTAGATATTAAGAATGTGAGAGACCTTGAAGACCTCATTATTGAAGCTATTTATGCTGGTAAGATGCTTCACTAAAAAATTGTTACTTACTGTAAGTGTGTTAAACTTCAGACCGTGGCTTTGCTTGATTCAGTAATCTGTAGATAATATTTTTAATAATTTTTTGACCCTGCTTTAATATTAATATTTTGCAATGGCTAAATAGCACTATGAATAAGTGATGTAGGCGAAATATATAAAGGCAAATTGAAATAATAATTTTGTAATGTGGTTACATTTAAAATAGTTCCATTAAAACGTCGTACATGTTATTTAAGGACATTAAAAAAATGCACTTGATACATCTAAGTTTGTATGGTTAAAAGTTTAACGTTTTTTGATAATTTTGATTTAGAGTAATTAGATATTCCCTCACTTTGTGATATTTTCCATGCTAAAATATGATGAAGACCAAAATAAGTAAATATAGAAAATGAAATTTATGTTCTTTAGCCATGAACATCGATTGGTGTGCCCCATAATAACTACTTGTGTACTGTATATAGTGAATATTTCTGCTAAAGAAAATTGAGAAAGTCTATAAATTTAAAAAATTTACTCATGGCCAACAAATCTCTCTCATAGATCTTTTTAATGTGTGTGTGAGCGATTTTTTGCACGAGAATATATTGTTTTCAACAAGGGTTGTGTTTCAAGATGTGTTATTAAACATTTATTATGTAAATGTTTGTAGATATAATACATGGGAAACTGGATCAGAAGAATAGCCAGCTAGAAGTAGACTATGCAATTGGACGTGATATTCAACCTGGTGACCTTGGATCAATTGTCAACACATTACAAGAATGGTGTGATTCGTGTGAGGCTGTGTTGTCATGTGTGGAGACACAGATCAATAGGGCTAATACAGAGAAAAATCGTCGTTTGAAGCACAAGGAAGCTATTGAACAAGAGGTGAGAAATTCACTACTTTTGTGTTGGGTAGTCCAGCAACGCATTAGTCTGTGTTGTATTACATTCTAGAAATAATAATTATTTTGAATAAATTAAAAGTTACTATTTTCTCAAGCATTGTCTCAAGTGAGTTTTCAGAACACAATTGGCTTCAAGATTCAATATGACATTTACATAGAACCTACCTATGACGTACTTAGACTTGTGGATTAATTTTTGGAATGAAAAGAAGTAAACCTTCAACATTTTTTTTTTTTAAATTATCATTGGCCAAGTAATGTTCCGAATGTTACTTAATTATCCTCAGTGTTTTTTAAGGTGGTGTTGAAAATATTAAATAGTAGTGTTACAACACATGCTTATTTGCAACTTTTGCAGTTTTCACAAATTCACAGAGTTCAAAGAAATTGAAACTTGCTTAATTTTTAATTTTCGTATACATACGTGTATATGCAGTAAGTAGTATAGAGAAAGTAATGTAATGCTGTGGGAAGTTGATTTCAAGATTTCAACAGAAATACACATTTTGGGGTACCGAAAAAGTGGTGTTTTTCAAAACGTCCATCCATCTGGTGTATGTGAACAACACTAGCGCTTAAACCATGCATACGATAATTTCCAAATTGAAGAAACCCCTGTTGATCTGTCCTGAGTCGAAGCTCTGCGATTTTGAAATACATTAATTTATTTTTAGGGGTAATGTGCATGAAGTCCTTGTGACATTTTCAAAATTTTCTCAAAAAGAGCTCCAAATGATTTCTTTAAACTTTTGGTAAGAACACTGCTAAATGCAAACTTTCAGATGACAAAAATGCAATTTTGCTCTGTTCTTTTGTTGTTTTCTAGAGTTAATTTTTTTAAATTTTTGGCAAGAAAAGTAGTAACTCATGTTTTTGATATTTACATTAGTAGCCATTTGTTCACATTGTTGCATTTATGAGAACAAGTGCTTTGAATGATGTCATATCAAGTTTTTTGAAAACTACAGTTTTCTGTGAAAATAGCTCAAAATTCCACATTTTCAGAAAAGTTCAAATGACATTTTCTCAAAAATGGCTCCAAATATTTTTTTAAACTTTTGTATGGGTCGTGCTAATTGCACTGTTTAAAATGACATAAAATTCATATTGGGCTATTCTGTTTCTTTCAAAAAGTAAACAAATGTAATTTTTTTGAAATATCTCTGTTACCCTTATAATGCACATTTCCTGCAATTTGTGTATGTTATTGAATTTGTGAGTGGAAGCACTTAACTTCCAATAATGTTTTTCGAAAACTCAAAAGATTTCTATGGAAAAGATCTTCAAATTTCGCATTTGCAGTAACACTTAATCGCCATTTTCTTAAAATGGCTCCAAATTTGCCCATGAAAATTTCCATATAGACCAAGCTTTTACTCTTCTTTAATATTCTTAAAATAATATTTCTCTAATACCAAAAAAATAGGAGAAAATTTCACAAAAATGTACTTTAGGCAGTGAAAGATGGCCGCTAACAAGAGTAAGTGGCAAGTCGGAAAAGCTTGCCCAAAACAAAAAATTTGAAATCTAACTAGTACAAGCAAGTCTGTGCCATTGTGTAGCATCACTAGTAATTAGTATATTGCTTGCTTGACTCCTTTTCAAATTCAAATTTCAGATGCCTGATGGGCACAACAAATCCCTGAAGCATGTCAATTGTTACTTTTGATGTGTTAAAATTTATTTGACCTTTAGTGACTGTTGGATAAATATAAACAACAGGACAGAACTTCTGTTAATATATTTTTTAGGAAATGCCTATAGTTCGCAAAATTACATGAAAACTACTCATATTTTCAAATAATTTTAGGTGATCTTCTTTAATTATCAGTCTTTGAAGAATAGATTTCAGTAAGGAAAAAATATCTTCCATCTTTACTACATCTTTACTATTGTAGTGGTAGGAGATTGCTGAAAAATTAAAACTTGCGCAGTTTTCAAAAATTCACAGAATTTTCAAAAGAAAAGGGAAAGAAAGAACAAAAATTAGATTGCGCCATTTTTTCAAGCTTACTTTACTCTGCATGAAAAAATTTAATCCAAAGATTTCAAGTCACTTTTGAGAAAATTTTGAATATGTTGTTCAGGCTAAATAATGTCAAGTAACCCTAAAAATCAAATTATCCTTTTCAAATTCACATTCAAAGATAGAGTTCAGCCAGATGAATAGAGGAAGATCATTTTTTAAGAAAATAGTCTGAAACTGTTTTGGCATTAATGTTGATCGCAGAAGAAAGGTCAGATATTTGATTTAAATCAATTTTTTGTTATCAAGAACCTGGATTCTGAGTACAAAATGGTAAAGTAATATAGTAAATATAGGAAATAGATTCATCCACTTTTTTCTGTCATTGTCCTACTATATGAGTTTTTCTGATGAAAAGTTGCCACTTTCCACTGGAGCTTTACAATTCTTTCTCTTTACTATGTAATTTCATAGAAGACGAGAAAGTAAAAAGTAGTATTCTAAGACTCATCCGATCGTTTGAAGTGCAATGCCATCTTGAATCTATTCTGGGCAGATAGATGAATACTTGATATTGATGACTGGTTTTGAAATTAAATTGTAATTATTTATGGGGGGGGGGGGGGAATTTAATATTTTGAAATAATAAATTATAAAATATGTTATTGGACAGTGTGACCTAAATATGAACTTAAGGTTATTAAAATTTGGTGTAGACCTTTTAATAATTCTCAAATGTTTTGTTTAAATTTTAGGTGCAATTAACTTGCCTAATTACCCATTTTCCTTTTCCCAATTATAATTATGTCTCCAGTTTTCTTTTTCTAACTCTAAATATATTAAAATTTGTCTTATATAAATGCAATATTGTTTTTTTTATTTTTTTATTTTATTTTTTCTTTCCAAGAAAAAAAGTTACTTAGTTTGTTACTCACCCAGCATTATGGTTGTGTGTTTTTTCTGAATATGAACAATAAAAAAAATGATTCAAAATGTTTGTGCTATGTATTTTATATTTCCTGTAATTAGTCTCAGAAAATAAGAAACTACTTTAAATTAATCAAGGTTTTATTTTTTAATAAGTTTTGTCCATAGTCTACTTCATTTTATGCAATATATATCATTTCTATAAAACATTCTGTATCACTTCATTAAATATGCTGGTAGTATATTAATTATTTTAAAGCATTTCAATAATTATATTTTCTCATTAACTATTGCGTGAAGAAGAATGTGGTATCAAACGTAGATTGTTCTTTGCCCACCAATTAAATATATTTGTGTCAGATGGTTCAACATTCATACTTTAACATGTATTTTAAGCATTTGATTTGCAGAAGGAACAATAAATATAATATCTTTGTGTTTTTCTTTTTTTAATGAAAGAAATGACTGGTTCTGTAGAAAAATCATGTTTTTCACTTGAGAGTAAATATTCATCTTCTGCCTGCTTTATTTTACAACTTACACATCTTATTTTATGATGTAATGAGTCATTGCCATCTTTCAGAACACTTTATCATTTTAAGTTGAGAGCTCACATTTCTATGAAATTATTTCAGATTGTAAATATTAAGAAGACTTTGAAGACTCAAACGCAGGACTCTGAAGAGGCCATGGCAACAGATTCAAGGGAGGCTGTAGCACAAGGTGGTGAGAAAGGCAAGAAGACTATCAAAGTTAAGGGACTGCGAGGTGCCAGCAAGTTTTGGCAAAAGTCTTAAGGCAGACTCTAATTTGTGAATATTTCATGGAGAAGCAGCATAGTGCATCAGACTTTGCTCAGATCTCCTTATTGGCTAGGGACTTCTGCTCATGGAAAAGAAGAAAAGTCTGTGCAGTGAGGTACATCCAAAGCTAGGAAACATTTGACATTTGCTACGAATTTTTAAATACGTCTATTGGCATTTTGTATAATGTAACATTATGTAAGTAGACATTGCTCTTTGGAGCTCCACATGTGATATAGCAGTAATGTTTTATTGGCAGCACTGGCAATGGTGAGATTATTGGAGAATATCTAGGAGTGAAAGGAGATTGTCAAGTTTTGTTCATGCAGTTACTTTTGTTCAATAAATGCTAATTCAAGAACTGTTGAACAATATCTAGTTTTGTGTCTGCTATATATATGTATGAACTAAATGCAGTTCTGATTTTAGTATATTATATGCAGACAGATTGTACATTTGACTTACTGTGTTGCTGCTTTGCCGTGAAGCTTTCCCAAGAAACAATATAAAAACATAGATTTGTGTTCAAACTGTTCAGTGTATTGCTGGTTGTAAAAAGGGCTTTGTTGTAATTACAACTGTTTGCTTCTACTTCTGACTTGTGTCTTTGTGTAACATATACAGAAGGCACAACTTGAAATTGACCTAATGTGTGTTTGCTTTCGGAAGAAGAATTGTGCAGTTCATGACCAGCTATTTTCTGAATTTTCACAATTCTGTGTTGTGTGTTCA
This sequence comes from Gryllus longicercus, assembly GCA_038098605.1. Taxonomy (NCBI): domain Eukaryota; kingdom Metazoa; phylum Arthropoda; class Insecta; order Orthoptera; family Gryllidae; genus Gryllus; species Gryllus longicercus. The sequence continues at coordinate 172,995 of JAZDUA010000328.1, read as the reverse complement.
GTAACATCTCTTTGCTTATAAATTTCCATATCTCAATTTATGTGAGAACCCATACTGTGTACTTACCAATGAATTCATAGATACCTTTCCTCTTTGAAATGGTTAAAAAAAATTCAAAGCCACATTGCAGTGTTGTATCGCTGTTTGCAGATATTGCAGTACATCTGTAAGTGCAACTTTAATAGCTATTTTAGTAGATGATATCTGGAAGCTGATATAATACAGCTGATACGCTTGAAGTCGGTGAACAGCTTCCAAGAGTTCCTCAAGTACTGATGTATTCTTTTAAATAGTGTGAAAGATATTTGAGGAGTGTGTTGTGTGACAAAGATCATATTCTGTATAGAAGGCTTGTGGTTTATGAGAGGAATGTGTATTACTTTAAATCATATTCTATGGTTTATTGTTATTTTGTTTTCGTTATTCAGTGAGCTCAGAATTTGTCTGCAATCAAAGCCCTGGAGGTTGTCTTCTTACTTTCATCATTCCACAACTACATGTGCTACACATTGATGTATGTGGGCAGATACTGGTGTAATATTGGTCCAGGGGAAGTTTGTTTCACTAATGTGCATGCAAAGCATGAATTCACTTTGGATAGTGTTGCTAGATTCCTGATATTTCGAAAGTGAAATTTTCCTATTCTGTTTTCTGCTTTGCTTTTAATGTTCTGTTTATCCCAGAGTATTGTATTACATCAGTTGTAAACAGACCCGTATTGTAACAGAATTCTGTTTTTTACAAACCTCAATGAGAAGACAAATAAATACCGTTTCAACTTGCTTTATGGGTAGTATTATTTTCTACCAAATAATGTAGCGAATCCTCTTGGATGTTTGACCTACCTGTCTACCCTCTGTGCTCCTCATTTACCATGTGTTGTGAACTGTAGATTGATCATGCCTTGCATGTACCTTTAAAATTACTTATAACTTTTTGCAATGTTTTAATGTAGAAAATTGTTTTGTTCTGTACGTTATTTCTGTTGATTTTTTTTCTTCTCTGTTAAAGTTGTGAAAACATTTGGAATCAAAATTCGCTTAAGCATGATGCTGAAAAAGTCTATCCATAAAGTACCTATTCACGCAAATTTGGAGTATTTTGAGTTCCTCCTCACCCCTTTGTAACACTCCACAATGTGTGCTCCAACTCCCTTAAATAATTACATAATAAAATATTCCCCCATTTACATAAGTAAAAATAAATTAAATATCTTTACAAACAATTTGCACTTCATTTTATTTGTGTTATGTATCAAAATGTATGATTAAGCCAGAATTAATGGATAATCATGACTGCAGCTAAAGTTAAGATTGAAGACAAATTTTTAGTGAAGGAATGGCACATAAGCAAGAAAATTTCTGAGAAGCCATGTACACAGTGTCAGGTTGGATGCATGGACAAGAATCTACTTCGCTAATTTAATTGAATTCTAGAATACCCTATAAATCAGCTTTGAAAATATTTTTCATTACATAACACTCAATTAGTTGATGGAAAAATATTTCTGTATTGTAACAATTTATTCATAACATTTAAAATTATTAACACTTTTTTCCATTTAATTTATTATTATTATTTTAATGTTTTGTTTCAGGATAAAACTATAAAAATAATTATTCTATCCAATATTGAAAATTTAAAAAAATAAATATCAGCATAATGTAACACTCGATTAACATTCTCTGTCCCCAAGTAACACAGCGTGACAGTGCCACAAACTGCCTCCCCCACTACTTCGCAATATGTAATTTATGGACTACCATTTGTTTTTAATTCAACTTCCAAGTAATTAAAAAAAATTAAAATATAACTAACTTTACTTAGTATTTACATTTGCACTTACATTCAGTAGAGTATTTAGTGAACCTCTCTGGATTTTATTTCTCTTTCTGTGACGAGGGTTTTCAATGAATATTGGTTGCATTGAATCCAAATGGGCATCAAAAAAAAAAAAAAAAATACATACTCTCACATGATTAATTAAACTTATAAACATGTTACAAAATAAGATCTTGCTAAAGTAAAAAGGAGACAATTATTCCTGTTGGTAACCAGAAGCTCTGTTTTAGAGCTGTGAGTAGCATTGATGGTGCTAAATTATATTTTTTGCCTTGCTCAGTAAATTTCGCATTTGTTTTCTGGTTCTTATCTCTTATCATATTCTGCAAAATCAGTAAACCGATGTGGAGCAACATGAGAACAAAGAACAAACTGTTGGAGCTTGAAATGGAAATTACTTACTGCACAGATGTTTCCTTACGCATGTTCATTTTGGTGTGGAGACTGTGGATGGCCTTTGCAGATAACACAAAACAACCTGCAGTTGTTTTTTTTGTTAATTTTGAAGACTGAAAGCCATGCCTTGCCACATATTGGACATGCATTAGTATTAGCTGAAGGGAGAGTATTGTTTTCTTCATCTTGTTAGTATTTCTCCATAAGGGATAATCACTTTTCCCCCTCTTTTTTTGTAGTTCTTTTTGCTAAATTTGCATTTAAGGAAACAGAATCCTATAATACATGATGTTCATAGTGTTGTTTTTTGGACCCAGTTAATTTTTACATTTGGCAGGAATGTAATGCAGGGATGTTAAATGAGGATTCTACTGTATGTGTATTTTTGTACCTTAATGAACATGATAATTTTATAGGAAACTTCATTTACCCCACTCACTTCTATTATCGTAATGAGTCATTTCATGTCAAATCAAACAAAAGCGACAAAAAATTGGCCTTGTATTCTGATGATTTTTATCTTTTTTTTAACTTTGTGAATCCATTGTAATAGCAAAAATCAACTCTCAGTTGTTATTTTTTTTATTCTTCATAAAAGTTGCATATCTTCAGAGTAATTCGAAGTCTGAAGTTACAAACTAGCACACATACTGTCATATGTAAATGCTCATATCACTTTTATTAAAAAAAAATAAAGAATTCAAACTAGATTCATTTTATGGTTTATAACACTTTTTTTATTATATTTGTGTTAAAATTATACAAAAATTGAAATTGTTTATTTTTCATATATAAATAAACTAAAAATTTTTAACTATAACTTTTAATTTTTTTACAGTTTGCAAATTTTTTTTAAAAAAGTAAAAAAATATCACTAAATTCCCTACCTTCTATTGTATGATTATGCAAAATTTCAGAATGGGATATGCATAAATACAGTTGTAATAAATTAACTTTCCCAATCAAACATCTGGCATGTGGAGGACAGGGCATCCATGTTCGCGCCCTATGAAGTCAAGTGCACGAGGTCTTTTTATCATTAAAATGAGAATGAGTAGTTGAAATTGAACAAGTAGTAGTTGGAATTCATATTCATTCATTCATTAATATACATTTTACAAAAGTTAATAAAACAATAGATCCACAAAAGTGTATTTTTGTAAAACTAGTTTCACTTTTTCATACCAGGACTTCAATAAGTCACATCCTTTTTTCTGATCATCAATTGTCAAAATCATAAATACCACTAACATTTTCTTGCCCACTCAAATAATTTCTGTTGTGTCATAATTGGCTCATGAAATGGTTCCAGATTTTCTTGCATACCCAATCTCTTGGTGGTATCGCAATTTCCATTGCTAGGTCCTTTGCCATGGAAAGTAGTCAAGATATGCCGTTCAGAATTCACACCAAAATATTTTTTGTGAAAACAAAATAACAAACTGCTTTCGGTTTTTATATTGAGCACTTCCATCTGAAATATATATTACTTTTTTTAACATTACCTACTTCAACTTTTGGAAATTCAATCAAATGTTTCTGGAAGAGGTAAACTGCATTTGTAGCATGCTTTAGGCTTTCAGAAATTGTTATTACACTTTTGTGCCTTTGATGATTATTATATTTGAAATATATAACAAAGGGGTGAAGTGTGAGCCAGTTCTTAATTCCAATGTGCTCCTTGAACTGAATTCTGAATGATGATGGAATAGGTTAACTTCTTATATCTATCACAGTGATATTTGAGATTGAATGTATTAAAATTAAAGTCATGACTTGGGTGTTTCATATTACTCATTGTGTTAACAGTCTAAAACAAATTATGTAAAACCTCAGTAAACATAGTTTACACTTGCTGCACACCCCACTCTAACAAATCAAATTGGATCTGCTGGACAGCACAGTATGTAGCTCGTCATGATGTGGCCATAGTGGGACCAAACTCAAGGAAAGAAAAATATACTTGCAGAAATCTTGACAAGGGTGCTCATCTGGATTTTGAAGAAGGGCTTCTGTTTACGTCTGGTAGAGCAATATGAATTGCCTGTGCTGGGTCTGTCAATGACAGAATAAGCGTTTTCATTTTCAGACAGTCACCAATAACAAACGGTGGAAAAAAGCATTTCTCCCTAGCTACAAAATAAAAAATAAGATGTAGTCGTACCTAAATATTTAAAAATGTTTTAAGATTATGCAGACTCTACTTTTCATTCCGATCTCCACTGTTCGAAATAGTACTAATATTGATACATCCCCACGGTACACTATGTGGCTGTGCATACGTTCAATTAATATTTTTAATTAGATTATTTATAAATATCCCAATTGGAAAGTTTGCACATTTGAAGTTCATTAAACCGAGAATACAATATTATTTTTAAAATAAAATATTATTTATGCAAAATTTGTCAAATTGAAATTTTTAAAATTAATTGAGTTATAATTAATTATTGATATTTAACAATTAACCAACTATAAATAGTTTTAAATAACTGTGATTGAGATTTTGTTTGAGACTAATCTCATGATAAATGTTACAGGAGAAAGAAAAGCATTTTTATTTGTTGTTGTGCACAGTTTCTTTGAAAATTTCAGACAGCATAAATTCTAAAAATAATTATGTAAAATTCTGACATTAAGGTAAGGTGTTCAGTAAAATATTTAAAACTAGCGAATTCAATGTATAAATTGTATGTATCAAATTTGATTAACAGTGTTCGTTACTATTTGCTGTGTTTCTCATTACTATTTGCTTGTGTTCACTACTACTTGCTTGTTTTTCATTAATAATTTTTGAATTATGTTCTGAAAGACCCTTTCACGCCATTTACCATATCCTATCCAGAAGAGATTTCACTAATTTTCATTTCACTTTCTCTCTTCTCTTCTGACACATGACCCTCATTTAATTATCATCAGAACACATTCAAGAAGTTTCAATCAATTTTGAGCACCTAAGGTCAAAATGGTGTTCAATTTGACATGGAATGACTCTAAAGTAGTATTTGCATTTTTTTAAAAAAATTAAAAAAACAACAACTACTAAAGAAAAGTCAACAATACATTGGTCATTTACAAAATCTAAATTGTTGAGCTACAAAATTGTTTCCACTTCAAACAATAATACATTGATTTGCAAGTTCTTCCAACCAGATTCCCTTGCTGTAAAAATGTTCACCCAAGAAATAAGAAATCCTGAATACCATTTTGTGATGGAAATTCATGGCCATGTTCATGAAGTGAGAAAAACTTTAATTGATCTGAAAGCATTGTCATTGCAATTCAAATGAAAGATTTGAAATTTCATATAACTGAAAAAGGGCCAATATTATTGTGGCTTAACTTCTGAGAAATATTTTGTAGTTTGAGTTGCTCTTATTAAAGGTATTGATATTTGCAATATTTTCTTTGATTTGTTGATATCACAATTTAAGATAATATTCTCGTCCTCTACATTTTAACTTATTCTTTAATCACACTTCTAATGTTACGAGATTCAACTTTTTTTAACTAGTTAAATTTGCTTGTAATTGCTTTTGTTTCTGATAAGCAGCCTTGCTCTGTAATGTATATTTATTCCTTTCTAATTTAAAGAAATTAATTTTTTTACACTTGCTTTAATCCAAGAATCAATTATTTTTCTTTTTAACGTTTTCTGAAGTTCTTTATTTCATTATGTCTTATATAAGACATTACATACATTAACATATTAAGTTTAAAAAATATAAATAACATATAGCTTTATAATGCAAAGTTTTTTACAATAAAGGGAGGTTTTTTCAATTGCATATTGGTTGAATCAGTTTACTAATAAAATATTTAAATCTGATCTAACAAAATATACAAGAATCCAATTAAATTGGTGCAGTAGACATTCGCTCAAGTGTCATCCATGATGGTGTGTGCACGACTTAAGGCGGGTTTCAGTCAAGCATTACGGGTGCGTTACAGGGGGAGGAAAGAGGGGGTATTCAAAACAATCCAAATTTGCGTTTCATAATTTATGGACTGACCCTAGTCACACAGTCACGCTCACTCTTCACGTGTGTTAGCTACTCAGGCGTTCTGGAGTAATGCCGCGAAGCCTTATGCATCCTCTAGGACAAAAGGGAGGGGTTACAAGCCTGTCTTCGTTTCTCCAAAGATGAGTTTTAGAACTGTTGTGGTATTGATAACTCATTGTAAGAAAAAACTTACTTGCGTTATTGTTTCTCCTAAAGAGTGATTTGTTTTTTTACACAACCAGAGCTGGTGTGCACAATTTGGTCTAGAAAACATTTTTTTTCTGTGGTTGCAACAGCATAAGAAGGATAAGGAAGAGGGATTTATGCAATGCCCATCCGGGATCCCTGCTCAAAAACTAAATTGCTTCCCCCACCTAAAAAAAATATTGTTTAACTAAAGAAAGCGATCTGAAAACTAATTGAAAGAAACTTAATTAATCATAATTACCAAATTCAGCATCGAGCGCTGTGGACTTTCGCTTTAACGAACTTATCTACGTATAACGTCGCCCAGGTTCGCTTTTAACGATTCGTCACTTTACTCTCTACGAACAACGCGCTAAGGTCAGCCAATCTCTCCGGTCTCATCGATTTTCGCAGATAACTTTTGATAACATTCAATTTTGAAAAAGACAGCGCTGCAGTCGCAACCGTCACGAAAATCGTTAGAAACTGCAAGATTACTGAGCAGGCGTCTGGAAAGCTAGCTGAGGAGTGGAGTACTCAAGACCAAGTTAGCCAACTTTCCGTTTGAATGAATCTTCAAATTTCATCTTTCGAACTACGCAAGGAGTAGCTGTATGAACAGTTGATCAGTCTCGTCGTCATAGTATTTCTCGCTTAATTTTTTCGCATTGATTCGCAAGTTCTTCTGAAAGCTGCAACAGCTGCAAGCTGTGGCTGAAGAATAGCAAAATAAAGAATCGATTGTTTGATTCAAGTCAACGGCTCAGGTAACTAACTTCAATATCTAAACAAGCGAAGTAAACATGAACTCGTTTTTCACCGTCAGATAAACGTTGATCTTCACACAGTTGATCGAAATGACGTTTCGTTTTTTCACACGTTTCTCGCAAAACTCGACTTTTACTCCCCAAGATGAACTGCTCCACTGCATCGGATTTGACTTTGTCGAAGTCACCTCTAAAGTATTTTAGATCCTTGTGAGATACTTCAGTCATATCCCGTGATTGGCGAAGATGAAAATCAGATTTAGGGACTCAGCATTAATCACGATCAAAATGTTTGAATGCAATCCAACCTGGAATACAATCTCGAACGTCTCTATTTCTTTTTCAGTTTCCATGCTTCTGCTCGCGCAGGTGGACTTTTCCCCAACTTTAAATGAAGCAATAAATAGTAAGGGCCTCGAGATGTCAAATTACAATTTTGAAAGACGCCGTAGCGTCCTCGTAATAATATACGTAATTCAAACTTTACTAGTCGATTTACGGTAATAAACAAATCGCTTCTAGAAGGGACCTTCAAAGTGTGTTGAGTTAGACCAAAAATTTTGCCTTTGGAGGCCCCTTGTGTTCGGGGTCTCCAGGTAATTGCACCTGCCGGGACGGCGGTAGTTACGCCACTGGATTTATGAAAACTGACTCCTTAGAAGCAATTTGTTACTGAGAGGTTTACGGTAATGGTACTCGAAATCAAATTAAATTTTTAAGCATTAGTGAGAAAATGACATCTTTTCTGAACGGATTAAAACCCTCTTTGACATGAAACAAGTATATCAACATTTTCTGAATTAATTTGCCTTTTTTGTTATACTGTTTCTCCCCGCCACTAGACACATTTAGTGTCTCGGGGGACTCACAGCTTGTCATTGCATACCGGATCTTGTCGGAGAATTTCTGAATCATCAGGATGAGGATAGATAATCGACCCGTATATTTTGGTATTCTGGTGTGCTGCTCCGTCATTGGCGTGGAAGTGATCAAAGAAGCCACGGGAAGCCATCAGAGCAGTTTGCCCACGAACGTGAACCCGACAGGCCCAACAAACTTGCCAATGTTAAATACATTAACGTACATCAATTTACATCAACTAAATTCCTGGCAGCTAGCCGGATAGAACCGCCACTGCTCGCCACCTCCAAATCACTTGTACACACGTCCACTTGCAAAAATTTACTTCGAATGCCACGCATAACAAATTTTGCACGAGCAAACTGAATTCCAATACAGTGGCCTAATAACATTCGCCGAATGAGAACGCACGCAAAAATGTACGCTGCACAGCGCGAGAGCTGTCTTGTTTCTTTCGTACATATCGAGTTTAAAATGTAGGAATTGTTTCCCTTTCGGAAATTCATTTACTACTAAGTGAGATGAAACTGTGGTGAAGTTAGGAACGACGTCATAATAATGATCTCAAATATATCTCTCAACAAAAAGAAAACCCAATTTTTGAGAAAAAAAAAATATTATTCGTTGACCAAGTGAACGTGCGGATCTGAATCCTTCTTTATACATCTCTTGAAAACATTTTCAAGATGTTTACCGCAGCAACTAAGAAATATACAGCCGACATTAGTTGTAGTCGACTGGTCTTTAGATTTTAGACTAGTCTCGATTCTCATATGTAAACATTTCGTGATTGAGTTATAGTAAACTCTCCAGTGGAATAAAGTGAAAATAGGAAAAACAACTTCAAAAAATAGGGAACATAGAAAAATACTTCGTCTCTGAACCTAGAATTCCAATAACATTAAGAGTTTGCATTCTATGTCATGAGTTATTTTTGTAGCATTTACAGCGAATGAAGGGGAGTGAGGGCTTATACCTCTGAGAAAATAGTTTCTGCTTTTCTACTTGTATAACAATTCTTTCAAACCTGAAGACTTAATTGTTGCAGCTTAATACGCTTACCTTTTGCTCCTAGTTTTAGTTGCTTTTCCCCTTCTTTACGTAGTATCAGTGCACTTTTCCGTGATACCCCTCGGAGACCTGCCTCACAATTCGTGCAAGACAGCTATTTGACGCGAAAAATTAGGTCAATTGAAATTTAGGTTGAGTTGCGATTACTTTTCGTAGGTACTATAGACTAAGAGATAAAATCATACGAAAATTCTAAATTAATGGGTTTCTAAAGTTCAGGATATCGAGGTCATGGTTATCATCACTAAACAAAGAGCATTTTTATTTTAAATTTATCATCAACACTGTAATGAAGTTAAAACCGTATAAACTTTAAAAACTTTTAAGTAGAACCTGTTTCTGTACGTGTTGGGCTGTGAGCCCATGTGTCAAGAAAAAGAGGTCTATCCAAGAGTATTATCATTAGTCATAGAAAAAGTACTTAATGAAACTCGATGTAATAGGTTGTTATTATTATTATTATTAACCTGTTTAATCCCTATTAGGGCAAGGGCCCCTTACATTATAAAAGGAAGGAGGCTTACATTATAAAGTTGGTCCTCGAGCAGCCACCTCAGGAACACTGTTTTTAATGGATTTCTCGATTTTTTTCCATCCTGTACGGTCTTTTGTAACTCTTGACCATTGATTACCCTGAAGTTCCCGGAAGTTATCGGTTCATCTACGATGTTGTCCTCCAACGTTCCTCTTCCCTATTCCTCTTCCTTTCCCTCTTCCCTTGGGTCCCACGAAGTAGTTCTGGATGTACATCTGTCATCTTGGAGTCTTGAAATGTGGCCTCCCCACTTCCATTTTAATTTCCTTTTTCCATTTTTTCCCTTTCCTTTTTTTTTGTATCGCAATATCACTTCATAATCGTTTATTATTACCTACTATCACACCATCGTTTTTCTCATACAGAAAAACAGTATTTTATTTTTTACTGTTTAGCGTTACAGTCCACTCGAACCTTTTGAGACGTTTCTAAGCTATTGCTATTTTTTTAATCCTCACAACATACATAGTATCAATAATAAAGATTTATACTGAGATTCTAAAATTTTGTGAAAGAAATATATTTATTGTTCTTGCTATTGCCCTGTTTTTCTTATATGCAAACTAATAATAAAATAATCCTTCTTATTTGCAAATTTATTATTGTATTACCGGCAAACATTCAATTATATTTAATATTCAACGTGTGCTGTCACATGTGTATCGACATTCGACTAACTGCTACTTTTTTTTAAATTTATTAATCCTTGTTCGACCTATTAGGTCTTTCAAGGTTTGAATCATACATGATATTTCCGTACAAAGTTGGTAATATACGGCCTTTTTTACATAGTTTTAACTTACAATGAAATATTAATTAATTAAAGAGGACTGTCCAGGAAAGGTTCTCTAGCTTCTCAATTTTTTTTAAAAGTTATTGTTATTAACTGCTTTCTTTTCTGTTATTTTACGGAGAACGAAGTAAGTCTTTGGAGGGCCTACTTTTAATTCTTGGATACGGGTATGAAGTGGAACCAAATTTTAATTTTGCAGGGTAAGATGGTATGTTAATATAGAATCGAGTGGAGGATCTGTCTATCCATTGTTTTATTGGGGCGTATAAAGAGTTCTTTTTGAATTTGCTTAATACGGATAAACCAAGGTGATACGGCGGAGATACTTTTCTTGAATTATTTGTAGTTTATTTAAATTGCTGTTTGCTGCTCCTCCACAAATTTGACGGGCGTAGGTTAGTGAAGATTTTATTCTATGTTTGAAAATGGATATTGACGTGTCGAAATTGATTTTTGAATTTTTATAAATTAGTGGGTACAGTATTAACATTTCTATGAATGTTTTGTTAGCTGTAATTTTTATGTTATCTTTCCAAGTAAGCCTTTTGTCAATGTGCAGTCCTAAGTATTTTACTGAAGTGCTGGGGGAGAGCCATTGAATAAACGAGTTATTCAGAATTAATGAATTTATAGTATAGGCTTTTTTAATGAAAATATTTTCGTTCTACATTTGGATAGGTTGATTTTAATTTTCCATTGCCGAAACCATTCTGCAAGTGTGTTTAAATTATCATGAAGTTTGTTTCGGTTTGTTGTTAAGTTTTGATGCTATGTAAATATTAGTGTCATCTGCGAATAATGCTACTTTTGAATGCTTTAGTTGCAGAAGATCTGAAATAAATATATTGAATTGATTGCGGAAACCAAATTGTGACGAGGGTATAATATTGTTACTGTTTATGAATGCGATGATTCTATTTAGTATTAATTTTTGGAAGATTTTTGAAAGCTGCTAAGATATTTGATACTTACGTCGCCGTATGCAGAGGGGGCCGTTCGTACGAATCGACGATTTCTGGAAAATTGATCTAAATAAAATTTTTGCGCAATTCCAATTGAATTGTTCCTTTGAATCGCTAAATTCTTTGCCTACTGATCAGATAAATACAGTTCTTTATTGCTTATATATGGAATCTTCTTGCGCCCTTGTCACCTTCTCGAAAGATTCTGAACCGTGGTAAAATGCCCAAGGTTCCTGTGGCCTCTTCCCTCGTCTGTCGCAGCCTAATTCGTATTGCCTAAATTTGCTTGTATTACCGAAGACGTCCCTATTTAATAGATATCACAGAATAACTGTGATTCGTAATATTGTCTAGCTCCTCATGATTTCACCGAATAATGCATAATTAATATGTGAGCATAAATTACACTTCCCTATCAATCCACCGGAGATGAGTGCCTCTCCCCGCCACTTTCCTAACATATAAATTAATTCTTTTGCAATTATATCAATAACGATCTCATCCCTGATCTACAATAATATTTTACGAATCGGATTTCCTTTTCATTGTTTGACGGGAGGAGGTGGCTCAGTGCATCAATTTGTCACTGCAATGCCTCTGCCCGAGAGGTCCTAGGTTCGAGTCCCGACCTTAGCAAGATTTTCGACACTAGCTTGTCAGACAGGTCGAATTCAGTCGCTGTCTGGAGGAGGATTCTAAAGACCGGCTGCTCTGATAAGTAGCTTTCTGTGGTTTCTCCGATAAACACGACGAATGACAGTGCAGTACCCTAACAAATGCGCCACGGACGGCGCGCGATCTTTCCTTCCTCTTCCTTGTTCTTTCCTCACCCCTTACATACATACACTAACATGTATTACACTACCGCCGGAAGACCGGTCGGGAACTTAGAACTTGTCCCGGCTGGGGCGGTGCTTAGCTGGTGGGAGATACCTGGTTGGGGAAACCCACTAACCGATGGTAGGTCGGCGCCGGATCTCGCCAACCAACGGGGGAAGATCATCGCTACCTCCAGAGGAAAGGCATGCCCTTCACTTATGGGACTAATGATCTCAGTAGACCTCCGGAATTACTTACCAACCAAACTTCCATTGTTCGAATATACTACAATATTATCATTATAATATTCATCATTATTCTTATTTTTTCAAAATAGAAATGAATATTACCATTCCCCTAAAGTCAAAGTTGGATTCTTCCTAAAGTAAACACTCCCACTACATCTACTAATGCGTTCCCATCTAACGCGAACACTGGCGCATACCTAACTGCGATATGCTTGGCTCGACGGTTATCGACGTAAAAATAGATTCTTTTTCTTCTGGTCATGAATATGCGATCTGTTGATGTAAGCTTTTTCATCTACACGGGGCTTTGTATTTCTAATTATGGGAATAGTACACGAAATGAATCCATTCACACAACACCCCCTGGAGATATCGCCAGGGGGTGTTGATTTATATCCCCCGCGACTGTTTGTTTACATTCGGTTACTATAGAAACCTGTCTATATTGCTCATATTGAAATCCTGCATGTACAAATGAATAAGTATTAAGTTATTTATGTCAACAGGAGAGGGCATTTGGCTTGTCACACTTTATACAGGGTATTCTTGAATCTCTTTAGAATGGATCATGGGTCTATCTCTAAAAGTATTTGATACCTTTTTTAGTTTTATTTATATTGGACTCGTTTGTAGAGACCATTCATGTATACGTTTGTTATGACAATTAATGTACTTCCAGCATTTTGGGATTTTCTATGACGTTCTTAATGTGTTTTTTGGGATACTGTTGTTTCGTCATCGAATCTTCATTAGATTCTATATTAATATTTCTTATCAGATGAATAGCTTTAAAGGATAATTTATATAGATATGTTAACAAATCTGACTTCAATTTATTGACAAAATATACAGAGTATGGCACAGGTCATAGAAGATAGATTTGAATGTGACCATGTGTGTATAGGAAAACCTTAGACATTTTTTTATAAATTTACATATATTCTATATAAAAAGATACAATAAGAAACCTTCAGGACACTTTCACATCTATTTTGATTAATATCTTAAATGAGCGTTCGAACTACAAATTCAAACAGATGAGTTTTATTTTTCTGTCTGTAGCCATTTAGACAGCCCAGACAAGGAACTTAGCGTCTTTGCAGAGACCTTTTAACACATTTGCGTTGCCTAATACTTTATTATGGCCAAGAGGACAATTCAGAATTGTCTTCTTGCCAGAAAAGTAAAAGTTAGGAATTTCATGATATGATAAAATTCATCAAAAGTTGCCATCATTTACCGGTGCTCATTCAAAAGATGTGTGATTTAAATCCAATGTTTCCGTTGAACATCCAGGGGGCAAGCCAGAGAGCATTGTTGCATTATCGTGAACGGTATGTTCTAATAAATGTAAAACGAAAAGCATGTAAATGTTTTTTTTTCCTTCAGAGAAATTTTTGTATGGAATGTGATTACTTTGCGTCTATTGTTGACTTTTACTCAAGGTCAGATCTTCGCAAGAATTGAACATATAAAACACGTTGTAAACTCACAATGTTGTTCTGGCCATAAGCACAGATAATGGCGGAGTGAATTATAGTGGGCATCTTTCTGGCGTGCAAAAAGTGCAAGAAATGGGAATTTTATTGCTCTAGAAAAATCAAAGCAACTAGAGAACTGTGAGAATGTGGGTGAATATTTTCACTTTATTAATTTCTTAGCCAGGTGATTGTTGCGCCAATCGAAACATTATTTCAATTATAAAATGTGCGTTGTGCATCATAAAAAATAGTTATTTGGTAGAAAAGGTATAATGCAGAAGAGAAACAAGCAAAATGAAAGACGAACTATTTACATAAGTTTTGGAGTGAGGAATCTTTTCTACTGTAATAACTATTTGAATATAGTTTTCAAATTAATATCTAGTTGGAAAGTAAAATTTTGACATTCCCTTTGAGGATTAAGAGATTTCTGGCTTTGTTGAGTCTTTAAACTTTCAAATTGGAGGGAAATGGAACGTATGATTAGAAAACCTTTTTACCGGTGCGGATACACAGCAACCTTGCAGGTCAGGTATAGTGCTTCGATTGCCTGCTTCAATCGGCGGCAAACGGCGTTAAAGAGGTACTCTGCAATCGCTGCAAACTGTACTTTCGACATTGGACTGTGTCATACAGTAAGTTAAGGAAGACACTGAGAACCAACTCTTAAGGCCGTTGCAGCCAAACGTCAAAAGTACTCTTAACGTACAGTGTATTTCAAAGACATAATTGGGAGTTATTTTTATTGTGTTGGGAGCTCAAGAAAAAGGAGGAAAATCGGCACTGACGTTAAGTAAAAATCTTTAATAAAAACATCATTACGTCCATCTGATTTGTTGGATTTTAGTTAAATCCAGTTTCCCTAAAGTTTTGATATGAAGTTCTCGCAATATAACTCATTAAAAATTCTGTTGAAGAGTTTACAAAAAGCATCAAATCCGAGAAAATACTAGTCGTTTTCTTTAGGAAACAGACACTAGACATGAATATTCTCTCGTCAGTACTCAAACATGAGCAGCTACTTTTCCTCCTTCTCTTCGGTCTCTCAACGTGGCTTCTCATCCTCCCGTTTCTGAAACACCCTGTACGCTGGTGAGGGCACGCCGACACCGCCAGTGATTATTTTTTGGACCAACAAAGCACACGGATAAATAAAATAAATGAAATGCGCGCCTATTTATTCATTTAAAAACAGTTACGCGTAAGTTAAATATCTGTATTTTGAAGTAAAAGGCGTTGAAAATTTTGCATTAGCTGATCTCAAGAACGTTTTATGTTAATCGCCGAGGCCGGAGCCTCGCCGTTGACTTGCAAATGCGTGGCTGAAATGAGTCATATCGCCCACATCAAATTGGGGATTTTTTGTCAAGATAACTTAGCCAAACTACTTTAAAACGTTCTTTTGATATCACAGCCAACTATATAGCGCATCCCAGGCGTGTTCCATTTATCCATTTGCTTTAGCTGCCCGCTCACAACAATAGAGTCGCGCCTGGCGCGTGGGCGGAGCCGGCGGCTGGACGGCGAGTGGGTGCGGGCCCGCGGGCGCGAAGGCGAGGGCCGCGTTAGGCCTTGCCCGCGGGCAGCGGGGCGTGGGCCATGTAGGGCGGCGCGGCGGCCGGGTGGTAGGGCGTGTGCGCGGACGCCGCGTCGGCGTCGACGGCGCGCGCCGCCGGCACGCGCAGCCACAGGCAGGCGCCCGCCGCCGCCGCCGACAGCAACAGCGCCACCAGCATCGCCGCCGTCAGCAGCAGCCCCGGCACCGTCATGCAGATGCCCGCCGTCTGCGCTGCAAGCACACCGGAGCCACGCGCCGTTACCGCACCGTGTCGGATTCGGCCGGGCGTTGGCAAAAGGAGCACAACGGCAGGATTTATGGGGCGTTGGGCTCCGTAAGATGGTTCTACGGTTTTTAGATGCATCATTTAGTTCTCTCTCTCCCTCTCTCTCTCCCTCCCTCTCTCTCTCTCTCTCTCAAACACACACACACTTTCTCTCCTCTCTCGCACACATATTCATTCGTCTCCTCTCTCCTACTTTTCAATTTCACTTGTGGTTTAATTTCATTTACCCCTCTTGTTTTGCATCTTTTCATTCTCATACTATTTCTCTCTCTCGCTCCCTTCCCTCTCTCTCTCTCTCCTTCCCCTCTCTTTCTCCTTCCACATATCTCTTTCTTTCTTTCTTTCTCTCTATTTTCCCTTCCTTTACCTTTTTTTTGGCATCTTTTGATACCTACTATGATACTCAATAACTCCATATAGCCAAGTACCTAATGAAATAAGTAGTCGTTCCTACATTGCACAGAAATTCAAACATTTCGCGATAGTTTATTACCGCATTTAATGCCATTTTGCACCCGTACTTTATTCAGAATAAATACCTTTTTATATACTTTTTTAGTAAATATAAATGACTTTTTGCTTTCCTATTTCGAGTAAAATTAATATCTGAACTTTCGGGTTCTACTTGTGAATAATTCGAGAGCCGCGAAGCACTGACAGGTTTCCTTCCTCTCGGCAAAGGAACGCGCCGGCGAGTTTTTTCCGATTTAAATTGAGTAACTTCTAGCGTTTTCGATCAGCTGGTTATCCAACCAGGGGCTTCAATACCAAAACTTAAGTCGTAACGAAACTCCCAATTCGACGACCGCGTCCGGCGGATCAAAAGTCGGACGCCACTCCATTTCAACCGACGTGTGGGTACTCACGCGTGCCGAGGTTGATGACGGTGGCGGCGCGCGGCGCGGCGTCGTCCTGCAGGTCGTCGGGGCTGACGACGCGGAAGGAGCGGAACACGCGCACGGGGTCCCCGCGGGTCGCGTTGTCGGCCGCCCCCTCGCTGCCCTCCGCCGCCCACAGGTCGCGCCGCCGGCGCCGCAGCTGCGGATCTGCGCTCTGCGAACAACGAGGCCAGCGCTCAACGCCTCGCTCTCAGCAAGATCCGCATGTACGGATCTATACGGGGTACATGGGTCTTGGATCTCGACAACGGTATGGCAGCGTTTAAAGTACAAATCTCAACAATATGCTTTATGATGGAAATGATTGAGGAGGCAATAGTTCGCGGTTCGCGGGTTTGAATCCCGCCTGCGTGTGGATGTTTGCTTTAGTGTTGTGACATGGTGGGGCTTGATGCAACTACGATGAATCACCTTCCATTCCTTCCCAGACCCCTCCCTGCCCGATAGTGAATGGATGTGACTGCCTGCGTGCCAGGGGCAAAGAAGTTCTATAATGGGCTTACGGACCGCAACGTGAGCGCCACCTCAAACTGCCCCCATCTGGCCTCTCTACCTGTAAAAGGGTTTAAAAGCCACAATGCGCTTACGAGCCACAAGCAGCAGGAGTAGTTTGCTCAGGTGCAAAAGGCTTATGATCCACTCGAACTTAGGAAGTGGATGCCAGAGTCAAAGGACTCTAGGATGTAAAAATGCAGTAGTATTAACCGAGGGTAGGGGCGTCAGCTGATAACCGAAAGGTTAAGTTGTAAAGCTCCCAATGATGATGATGAGTGAGTATTGGTTGTAACACATCAACTATTGAGATCATAAATATCAGAAGTAATGTGCTTATTGGTGGCTACTGGGAGGTGGCGATGTTTCTCTATCGCTGAAATATGTAGTTCGATCACTCGGCGTGCAGATTTTTCAACTTCTAGATATCTTCCCGAGCAGGATTTCACCCCAGGTAGAGCATGCTCTAACCTCCCGACTTGTCCCCCTAGAAGTGTAATTGTGGATACAATGGAGAGGGAGGGAAGCGGTCTCGCACTGCTACAGCATTCGCATTACGTTGATTGGAGAAACCACGGGACAGTACCTATCAGAGCAGTCGGCTTCTAGCATTCTACTCTTGATAGCTATTCATTCCGGAACTCACGCAGCTATTTAGGGTCGAAGGTTGAAAGTCTTCAGTTGTTTTCACTCAGTTATTCTTTTGAGTCCATTGATATCCATCTCCGAACTTTGGAAATGAAGTTTAATACTACGCTGAATTGTCGTACTCGCGATTGTCGTTAACGTGTGGTTTATTAATGGTATGGTATTATTAATATGGTAATATTAATTTAACATTGATTTTTATGTGATTATCAGTTACATATAAATATAGTAAGAATGTGAAGCGAGGTGGAACATAAATAAAGCATTTTGAAATTATTTTTAAAAGTACGTTACGAATGCGATAAATTTGATGATGAATGAATTTTATAATTCATTTTATTGGTCTCAAATTCAATCAGAGAGGGTTTGTCAAAATAAACAAATGTATAAATGGGGTAAACGAGCTTATTTACTTCATTTAATAATTGTATAATAACTGTTTTTGGAATGTTTTGGAAACGCTCAAGTAACTAATAATATACTAATATTTATAAAGAGAGTCGTTAAATGTGTATGTATCGTGTTTGTTCAGTATCAAGAACTCAGGATCTTGGTTGTTCCTTTGCAAGTAAAACAAATTTCTTTTAAAGTTTGAAAAGAGTTATCTCTTTTTATTCACATCCATTTTATTATAACGTCTTGAAATTAGTGTACTTAATTGATACCGGAAGGCAATTTCCAATTCTTCAAGAAAGCAATTACATAAGTATAAATACTTCAACTTACCTGAGCATCTGGGCAAGTTTGGCAGTCTGTTTTGCAAAGTTCTACATTGCATTCCAGTGTCAAATCCATGACATCGGGGAACTTGAAAGCCTGTAATAAAGGTAATAATTAGACAGAATTCGACAAAAAATGCTTGTTATTCACTAAAGTCTGGATCAAATTATTGCATTAACTATCTAAGTAATCATCAGGTTATCAATCTTTTCTTCTAAGATTTCCTTCCCAGATGAAAAGATAATTCTGGTGCTATTGGCATTAATACTTTGCGTTTAAAATTCCCATAAGGTTATCAACAATGAAACCTGTTACGAATCCTTATATGTTTCGTGGTTTCCGGAGGATGGGCTTTGAGCCTCCCTTTACTTTCCAGTGACAAGTCTCCAGCAGATGTACAAGAACCTGTTGTTCAATCTGGCGCGGGACACGATGGTGTGGAGATAGTTCGATGTAAATTTAAATCTGAAGGTTGACACGCATTAAAGATATTTAGCCCTTAAGTAGTCGCGTCTCCCTTTGTAGCCACGAAGGGGACTGAGTTCATTAAATTGCACGCTAATATTTAATGCATATATTTATCCAAACGTTGGTATCACAGCTAAACTGAGGATGTATTGTGCAGCTATGCTCGTGATTGTCCGTGGGTATGCAAACAAGTATTACTTTTGGAATTAGACATAACCACTATATTAAATTAAGGAATAATGGAAACTCTTAAAATATAATACTTAAAATAAATAAATAAATTGTTTAGGCATTATATGGATATGGTAGTTGTTTGGCAAACAGTAGTTTTTTGGTAATCGGTAAAGAAAATGGATAAAGGATGTGGAATGTAATATATATTGGATGGTGAATAAAAAATTTTCTCATGGTAAAATAGTGGGGTAAAGTTAGTGGGAAATAAAATTACCAATTTAATACGATCAATGTCACTGACTTCGCTCGCGCATTTGCAAGTCGACGGCGAAGCCCCGGCCTTCGACCTCCGCAGTTAACACAAAACATCCTTGAGAGCAGTTAACGGAAAATTATCAATACCTTTTACATCACAGTTACTCACTTCTCTCGCAGTAATTTCTATTAAGCATTTCTACAAAATAAAATATGCGGATTACAGAATGTTTCAGTTTATCCATCTAACAGTTTATCCAATGAGTTCAATTTAGCCATGAGTTAGCTTTCTCTCTCTCTCTCTCTCTCTCTCTCTCTCTCTCTCTCTCTCTCTCTCTCTCTCTCTCTCTCTCTCTCAAAAAAAAAAAAAAAAAAAAAAAAAAAAAAAAAAAAAAAAAAAACTCGACTGTGAGAGAACATCAGTGTGAAAGGTTCGTATCAGGTGAAACTACGGAATGTAGGACCATGAAGGAGCGGCTTCCACTAAACACACGAGCAGCGTCTGTGAGGGCTGGGGGACTAATTTATGCTTCCGACCACAACTGCTAAGGCCTCAGTACTGTTAGTGTAGTGAATGTTTTGTCGCGGGAGGAGGCAGTGTTTCTCCCTCCGCTGGAGGGTGTGATTCGGCACCAACCTACTCGTCGACTTGCGAGGGATTTCCTCCTCCAGGTATCTCTCCCAGCGAGGGCACCGCCCCAGCCGCGACAAGCTCGAAGCTCCTTCCGACTGGTCTCCTGACATGTGTGGTAGTGTAGTGCATGTAAGTGTACGTGGCTGTGAGGATAGAACAAGGAATGGGAAGGAAAGGTTGTGCGTGGTCCGCAGCCCGTTTGTTAGGGTACTGCTCCGGCATTCGCCTAGTGTTGATCGGATAAACTACACATCGGAGAAGCCGGCCGTTATAATTCTCGTCGAGTCAGCGTCGGAATTCCACTTAGCCACGTAGCTGGTGCGAGGGCGGGGCTCACCTGGAAGAAGGCGTAGGCGACGACGCCCCCGGGCGAGCCCTCCGCGGCGCGCGTCTTCTGGAAGGCGCCCATGAGCTTGGGGCGCAGCACGCAGCCGCGCGCGTCCGTCAGCCGCACCTGGTTGGCGCCCGACGCGTCGTGCGCCGTGCAGTCGCGCACGCCCACGTCGAAGTCCGCGTCGCCCTCCACCGACACCACCAGCGTCATCGTCTCGCCAATCTTCACCAGCCCCGTCGCCTTGGGCGCGAACGGGCCGCGCCCCATCTGCGCACGCGCGACGCCGGTTACGGCCGGGCGATGGTACACGAGAAAGGCACTCCAAAACTCCAAAATCAGGGCTTTGAGGTAAAATCAAGTAGAAGAGGCAGATGAAACGTTGTCTTTTCAATATATTTAGTTGTATACAAGTTACATGTTGGTTAAGTGAGAGCGTAGGCTTCGGCGGCCGGTGTCAGAATTTATTAAGCTGTCCGGGTCACCCGGACAACCTAGTAAATACATCTTAGTTATTATCTCAACACACTTTAATCTGCAGAGTGACCGGAAGCTTCAGTTATAAAAAAATATCTACCTCACAATCTCTGTTGATTTACATGAAGAATAGTAGACCCAGTTTTTTCGAAAAAAAAATGTCTTGAAGAAAATTGAATGTAAATTCGTTCTCTGCAAAACGCTTTTGGCATGTGTCATGATATTAAGGATATAAATTACAGAGGTCTATCTATTATCGTATGTGGAGTCTAAAGCACAACACATTCGTTCAAACTGAAGATACGCAAAACATAATTCGAGGAGTTTAGTTACGCATATTAACTAAACTCCTTCCAGGAGTTTAGTTAATATGCGTAAAGTTTGGTTCGTGTTCAGCCATCATTGTGTTGCTGCTAGAAACCGTGGTTATAATTGATAACAAAAATGCACATTAAGCAGATTAAAAGGTTAATTGAATAGTACCACTTGATAACCTTAAAATACTTTAGTGGATGGCAAACGAAATTTTCATCGCTCAATAGTTTCACCGAAAACTCAGGGAAACTACCCAATATTGGCTGACACCGCGCCTATGGCTGTTGTGATGTGACGGCTGGTTTGAATTTTGGGGCAGGACGCAACATTTAACCCCCCAGTTGTTTTAGAAAAACTGGATCTGCCATTCTTCATGAAAATCAACTCAAAATCTGGGGCATTTCTTTTTGTAATGGGGTCTCCCGCACACTGTAATATTGATTTTAAGAAAAAAATTGGGTCGAAACATTGGTTAGTCCCCAACATTTTCTCGGTTCTATGACTTCGTTAAAAGGAAAAAAATCGATAATTTAGACCATAGCATCTTCTAAAATTCAACGTTTCAACTAATCAAAATAATAGAAAAATTGGACTTAGTTTCACGTAAAGGTCGACAATTTATTTATGTTAGTGGTTTAGTGGCCTTCCAACTCTTGAGGTTAGTGAGGCTCATGAGTATGTAATGGTTACATGATCACTATGATGGTAATGAGATGAACGTCGATTCATCGATGGAGAAAAGAGAGGCAATAGAAATGGGAGAATTCCCAGAAATAAAACTTCTGAGAGCTCGCTTTATCCACAAATTGCATTTGGATTCTCCGGAGATCAAACCCAGGTCTTAGTGGTGCTAGGTGCAAGGGCCAGGCCGTGCTCTTAACCACGTACCAATATTTTTGTGCTTGACGTTTGTAAGTAACAAAGAAATACCGCACGTTGCCTCCTAGCGTCGAGCAAGAGCAGCTGCTTTTCCTACGCTGTAATCTACTCTTCTCTTCAATTTGGAGTGAGAAAATCAAAACGAAAGTGGTATGTTATTTATTTCACGTAAAAAATGTTAGGAGAAGTAATATAATTTGCGCACCTGTTCATGGGCCCCGGAATCCGTACCTCCTCTCTTTTACAACACTTATTATAAATGAAAGTTGCAAAGAGTTTTTGGCAGTATTGCTGATGAAAACTACCCCTTCATTCGTCCAGAATCTAGCATAAACGGAGCTCAAGTAAACGAGTGCAGATAGTGGAACTACACTTTAATAGCTAGAAACTTTTGTAATTGAAATTTATTATAGTGGATCTTTACACGAATATACAAGTCATTTTTGTCAGTTTTCATCCTAGTATCCCTTGTCTTTAAATAACACATTAATTAGTAGCAGGTTGATATATTCGTTTTGCAATGAGGAGTGGGCACGCATGCAGAGATCACGTGGCAAAGGCGGCAAACAGCTTTGTCTTTCTCACATTCTGTTCAAAAAACATTTCTCTTATTTGTCAAGCACAAAGAAAATTGGAATGCGGTATACAGGCCCTAATGAATCATTATCTTCTTAATGCATTCATATTAATGCACATTCTATCGAAGTCTTGTAGAATTGTATTTGTTGGTATGAACCAAATAGAAAATGTTGTAGTCGTCACAATTCGTACTACTCTAACTTCTTACCGGGCATGACGAAGTAACTCGTCATGAATATTTGCTTTGTATTTGTGACTCGACGAGTTTGCACCTTCTTGGTTTGAAACCTTAGCTACATTCGGCGTCAGTAGACAAGTCGTGATAAATCTTCATTGCTTTAATATCATATTGTACAGGGCAGGTAGAGATTAGAAGTCATCGTTTTACTTTATTTGGTGAGTGATGGTTTGTCCTCATATTATTGTACTAGACGTGACGAGTAAGTGCGTTTTCTTGCCAAATTGATTCCCTGTTCTAAAGCGTGTTCTATTAGGCAAAAAAAATTCCCGGTTGGCGGGCTCGAGTGCCACTACTTCACCGGAGACTTCGCGTCCGCTGACGAAGTCCAATCACAGAGAAGACGCCGACAATGGCCCTGAGCGCTGCACCCACCTGGATGTCGAGGCGCGCGACGGCTGTGTCCCCGCTGAAGGTGACGGTTTCCTGGCTGAGCATGTCCACGCTCAGGTCAACCCTCAGTGCCTTGTTGATGTTGCCTTCCCACAGGCAGCGCACGCGCCGGACAGTATCCCACACCTACACAACAGAAACGCCAGTCTCAGAATGCGATATATTTTGAAAAAAGCGTCGTCGCATTTGAAAGGATTGAATAAGAAAGCAAACGAAAAAGTTAATTAACCAATAAAGAACACGTCCTAAAAGATTTGAAAATTCAGCTATTCAGTCAAATTTCAAAATAATATTTTCCTTTTTAATAGCAATTTGAACGCATCATTGTATGAAGTATATTTGCTCAATTTTAAGGATATATAAAATATTAGTTTTCGTTTTGATAAAATATCCGGAGGTTTCATTCTTACTGAGAAGGATTTAATATGGAGGAAAATAATAATAATAACATATTCTTTACGAACCATGAATGCTCTCGTCTTAAAAAATATCCAAATTCATATTATATGTATGCTATTTTTGCGATTTGGAAAAGTCATTATACAGTATGAATTTGTTATGCGGAATGTAATGAAATATTAAATAGTTGTTTGCCTCTTCATAAAATATCTCGAGTTTTGAACTTACTGAAAGTGTGTTTGCCGGAAGTTAATTTTAATTTCACGAAAAGAAAAATCGTTCCTCCGCAAAATTCCCAATCTTTACATTTACATTCTTTTCATGCTGAACCGTTGTTTACTCGCTACAGGCGCAACTCCTGCGTAATAAACCTTTGTTTTCATGTTCACATTATTACTCGAATTTAAAAGAAAGTACATTGCGTAACATATTTCCATCATTCTATTCGTTACTCAGAGATTCTTTCTTCCTATCTTCACCTACTTTCACTGTCACGATAGCGTTACTTCAGCAGCTTATGTGTGCACAAGCAAGTGCCCGCCTGTTGCAAAAGAACCTTACTCATTAACATATCCATTGCTGGAAAAATAAAGCGACGGAAATAAGATAAAAGACATCACATTGCAATGGAATGTTGACACGAACTACATTCTTTGTGGAACACCCATTTCTTCATTTCTTGGCCCGTTTTATAAAATTAAAATTCATGTAATATTGCTAAATGTTTTTGAATACTGACTTATTTGGACTTTTCTCTTTATGTTTGTCTCTCATTGTATGAATAATGGAAAATAACTTTTGTATAGTAAAATTAAAATTTGTTTATAGGCAAAAAGACGACAATACCGACAATTTTAATATTAAGACGATAAATATTTTCGTTTTCTGTACTTTAGAACTTTTTGAAATTTACTTGTAATTAGAACAGAAGTAAAATTAATATTACTTGAAACCATTCCACAATTTGTCAGCAACTGACAGAAAATATATCTACAGTACTCACTGATTTTTACCCTTTAAATCTCGTTACTTTCACTTCACTCGCTAAACCTCACACTCACGTGCTCTTCCGCCCCAGATCACGAAACGCCGACTGCTTTTAATAGGCTGATTGCAACTCGCATGACAAAACGAAGTAAAGAACAATTAACGGCAGTTAAGTGTTCTTTCTATTTATTCTAAGGCATTCTAAATTGTTTTTAGTATAACACCAGTTAATTAGAGCAAATAATTTCATATCTTAAGCTCAACACTTTTCATTTAAAGAAAAAAATCACGAAATTTGAATAAATATAAAGCTGAAGCGACGTGCTAAATAAAAACCTCTGTTTTAAATACACAGACTTTCTTAGTCAGACGTCATTTTTTTGTTGTTCCCGACTACCGAGGTTGCGAATTAACACCCGCGGCAGCAGCGAGGTGCAGTAGTCCGGGCGGAGATTGAGAGTCGCTCCCCTGCTGTGAGCCATTTCGCATGCGGGGTGCGTGCTGCATGGATGCGCGGGCGCTGCTTTACCTCCTGGATGCCGGGCTCGTTCTGCAGCACCAGCACGTTCTCGAGGTAGGCCTGGCCGCCCTCCGCGAACTGGTCCACGAACTGGGTGCCGCACGAGTCCAGGCGCACGGTGATGCTGTACTTCGTCTGGCCGCTGTTCTCGTTCACGTAGCGACACGCGTCCTGGCGGTAGAAACCCTGAGGCACGAAAAAGCGGATATCATTAGTTATGCTTTCTTTAGAATGATCGATGAGTGCGTTTCTTTATGGTAAAAAACACTAGTCGTGGCGTACTTTGGCGAAAAATGCAATCTGCACACATTTTTTTGAGCTCTGAAATAAATTTCTCTAACTTTTATATACTATAATTGTAATTATCAATACAGGTAGCAACCAACGTTGGCAAGATTAGATATTAATAAAAATGTTCCCTCCCGTGCAATAAAGCTATTTGCAACAGAAAATAAGTTATAGATATTGCCTCTAATCACTTATCGTGTCCCAGAGGAAGAAATAAACTTATTTCCACGAGAAAATTGAAGACGATTGTTTATGTAAATATATTCCTCATTGAAACATTCAAGAATACGTGCACAGAGAGTGTAGCTTCCTTTACGTTTAGAAGAAAAGCAGAGATCCATCTCAGCATTTTCTCAATTAATCAAACGCAACTGAACGAAAAATCTCGAGATGGAATTCAGATCTTTCTGGAAATAATTGTATAATGATAAGTTTTCTACAAGTATTTAATAAGATTTTCAGTATGTAATTAATTAACATCTCTATTGAAATACAACAATAAGAATTGAGTGTCCGTATAAAGCTACTTCACATTTAACACTTATGTAAGGCTTAGACTTATTTTGGTTTTCAGAGTTCTCTTGTGTTTCACTTAATTTTTTTTAGAATTATCACATTTTTTTCGAGTAGGCTTGTTAGCCAGCCTCTAAGTGTATATTTAAATACATTGATGGAGATTTTTCTTGTAATTATGATTCACGGAAGGAGAATTACATTGCACTTTCCATTCCACATTACACCAGTCATTACTGCAAACTGTGAGAAGATGAGGCCCATTTCTCACGCAGTGGGTGTACATATTCGGCCCGGAAACAATTTTCGTGATTCAATGGAAATGTGTTTCCACACGCAAACTTTCTTTGCATTTTTGGATGAGTCATAACTGGTTCTTTCCATGATAATAGCAGAATACATTTTCATTAACAATTCCTATTCCATTCTCTTGTATTTATCTGTCTTATCTTTGTTTTTCAAAAAGTGTTTTTTTTTTTTAAATCAGATTTGGGACTCATAATGTTTTAAATCGCATATGGGTATCGCTTTCAACAATAACAAGTGTAGTGAGTCTAATAGAAAATGACAAGCATTACGCTCTGTGAAATTTGCAGTTTAAGAAACGATCGGTTGTACTCGTATGAGATTGTCTCCTTTGACTTAGAGATAGAGTAATTTCAATTCAAGAATCTATTCATAAGTATGAAGTAAATGGTTCAAGTTGAACATGTGACTCCGTACTGAGATCCAAACCACTCTCGAGAATCGTTTTAAGATATCCTAAGCACTTGGCCATTAAAATTTGAAATTCTCAAAAAATTCAAATACACCTAATAAAAAATTAAGAAAAATAAGGGGTTCTATAATATTTATTAGACAAAGGGACGCTCACAAAAGCCCATTTTCTTTCATTATGATTTCCTCATATTTGCGTTCCCATCCACGACGGCAGTATTGGAGACTGTGCACTCTGACATGTACTTTTTTACTAAGAAATGGTTTTTCATAAATACAACCGCCTCACTTAGCCGAGGTACCCGGCATGCAGTCAACTGCAGCCTAAGAAATTTTATGCGATCTCCTGTCGCAACCCCTACGAGGTCAGGTTGGTGCAGATGACGCCGTCAAAAGAATATTCAGAAAAGTTGAATAGTCGTTAGTCCGGATCTGCGACCTAACCCCGTAGATGTC
This sequence comes from Gryllus longicercus, assembly GCA_038098605.1. Taxonomy (NCBI): domain Eukaryota; kingdom Metazoa; phylum Arthropoda; class Insecta; order Orthoptera; family Gryllidae; genus Gryllus; species Gryllus longicercus. Next base: position 145,804 of record JAZDUA010000328.1, on the reverse strand, counting down.
AGTTACCGTCGAGAGACTTCACAACGCCTTCGAAAGTGAAGATGAGCAATCTCGATTGTCTCATTGATGTTTCCGGGCACGTAAACTACTAAAGTCATTAATTTCGTTTATGTGATGAATGTTGAATCACGGAAGGAGGCAGTATCCTTACCCCGCTGGATGGTAGATCCGGCGCCGACCTCCACGTCGGCTTTCGGCAGGTTTTTCCCTACGGCTATCTCCCTACAGTAGGGCACCGCCTCCAATTGGACAAACTCTAACCTCGTGACTGGTCTCCCGTCGTGTATGGTAGCGAAGCGCATCTCAATGTCAGTGTGTGTAGGACGAGAGGATAGGACAAGGAAGAGGAAGGGAACACTTTGCCGGGACCGGGGCCCGTTGTCTTGGGTACTGCTCTGGCATTCTCCTGGTAATGAAAGGAGAAACCATGAAATATTGATTATCTGAGCAGCCGGACGCTAGAACTCTCCTCCAAACAGCAGCTGAATTTGATACCTCGAATTAGCTAGTGTCGAAAATCCCCCACTGACAGGACCGGAACCCTAGAACCTGCGGGTCAGAGTCACTACGGTCATGCTGACTCTTGAGCTAACTTAGCCGGAAGCAGTGGCGATGACACGCAGTCCGCGGGGGCCTCACCTTGGAGTAGATGACTCCGTTGAAGGCGCGGTCGAACTCGATCTCGATGATCATCTGGTCCTTGGCGCACTGCACGTCGATCTTGTGGATGTGCGGCGGGTGCTCGCCGGCGTCGGCGGCGGGCTGCTTGGTCTCCACGTCGCCGCTGCCGCTGACGGTGGCGTCGGGCAGCGCGGTCTGGCCGTCGCCCAGCAGGTCGGTGCCGCCGTCGTCGCCCGCCGGCGGCTCGTAGGGCGGCGGCTGCTGCGAGGTGGTGGGCTGCGGGAAGGGCGGCTGCGGGCTGGGCTGGTACGGGTAGCCCGTGGCGCCGTCGGGGGCGGTGGGCGCGTCGGGCGGCGCCGTGGCCGACGGGTTGGGCTGGAAGGGGCGTGGCCGCCCGGCCGCGTCGCCGTCGTCCGCCGGAAGGTAGTTGCGCGCGGGCTGCGCCTGCGCCGCTGTGTTGTCGCGGGCTGCCAAGGAATTCGCTCGTTATAAGGATGCACGTGGTGGAAATACACGGGCGAGTTCCTCCGGCGCACCACTTTTTGCCCGTTATGCGCAACACCAGTGTACGACACGTGACTATAGCACGGGCACTTCGTTTGAAAGACCAGACCAGACGCTTGCCGCCATGTTGCAAAGAGAACGATTAGTGTTGAGAAACATTTTAAAAGTGCTACAAAGTGACAATTTTTAACGGTAACCAATCAAAAATAACACGATGAAGGTGTATAAGATGCAATATTTAAAAGAAATGCTTCATATATCTGTTTCAATGACTTGGACAGAGTGATACTTTTGGTATCTGTCTACATATAAAATTCCCGCTAATATTGTGACGCAAACTGGTGTCTGAAGCTCATTGGATGAAGTCGATTACGATGCACAAGAGTCCCCCCCACTGAGTATATATTATCAAACAAGTAGTGAATATTGGCATTCGCTCGAACGTAGTGAATATCGATTTTCCAGCATACTACTATCGATATGCTTCCAAATGATTACTACTCTTTACATGTATGTATTTGCAAGGGCTTAGTGAATATCTGTATTTGCTAGAACGTAGTGAATTCGGGCTCACGCTTTCGATAGGCGTGCAAATAATGTAGCTCTTGCGCCTGCGCTGTCGTTCTGTTGCGGGCTGCGAAGCCATTCGCCCCCCACTTACTTCTCATTACATTCATATATTCGTAAGGGAGTAGTGAATATCTATATTCGGGCATACTGTTATCGATACGCATGCAAATAGTTTAGCGTGGTTTCCGCAAGCACTGCCGTGACCAATACTTCAGCACTATACTCACCCGTCTGTCGTTTAACCAATTGATGTGTAATTTTGTCAGTAGTATATCAAATAAGCCTGTATATACATACACAACTGGAAAATTATTTTCACATATTTTTATTATAAGTGTCTGCATTTTAAATAGTTCCCTAGTTTGGTCTGTTTTAAACACTCACTAATCATTTCATTCACTGTAATCACTCTGATTTCAATTCACTCATTATTCACTCATTAATGAGTACACAATATTAGTGCCTTACGTTTTTGATATAATTTAGCTCAATTCTACCAACGTTCGAAAATATTTTTTGCAATAAAAGAACGTAGTTTCTGAAATGCATTACACACAGTACTTACTCGTGTCTACATGCCTTTCGTTCTCAGCTAGGTAACTCAAAGTTTGAACTACGATATATTTACTTAAGAAGTTTGCAATCTACATTTTTTATTATACTTACGGCTCGAAGAAGGAAAAGTGGCATATTGGTTCAAACAAAGTGCTCAGAGTAAACACTGCATCCATAAGTTTCGTGACGGTTTATGTCGAACGCTTCGAGGAGGCGAGGAACGCCGGATTCGACGAGGGGTCGTTAAGGATGTTCCCGGAAGAGATCCCGGCCCGGAGAAGCGCTCGAGTCTGTTTGCCAGGCAATCCGCACGAGCGCCGTCGCTCGCAGTCCAAACGCGAGCGCTTTCCCTGGGAGAAGCTCCGGAGAAAGCGCGCTCGCTGCACCGCGCTGCATCTGCTTGCAGCAGGCGGCCCCTGCGCCCTCAGCCACAGACTCCCCAACACTTTGCTTCGCGGGGTTACATCCGATTAAAGCATAATGGCACTTCAAGGTCATGAAGAGGACATTGTCAACTAATAGGAAGCTTTAATACGACTTAAATTGTTATTATTGGAGCTTCCGATTGAATGAAAAATCTTCATCTCCTTCAATCTCATTATCTTTATTATGTTTAAAACGTAGTATAGTGAGTGAGGTGCATCAGCTACAACGCGACAACCACGTTGACTTTCTAGCTCTTTCTAGCTGTCGTGTAGACTTGCGTTACATATTCTCAATTCACAACACACAATAACTAGCAATCCTGCATCACCACTTGTATTATTTGTCCTGTTATATAATGTTATAATATTAACTAATCCTATGCGATAATTACATTCGTTTGAACTCGATGTCGTAACGTAGGTTCTGAGCTAACGACGAGCTACTTCACTTGAGGGTGATCTCTTTGACATAATTCATGCTTCTGTGGGCGTTCTCGCTATGAAAAAGACTTTCCCGGAACGGGATTGGATTGATTAATTGATTCTTGCGAGTTTCCGGGCGCGTCAATGCCATGACAATTGATCACGTAAGTGTACCGCGCGATGTATACAGTGAGGTGGCGGTGTTCTCCCGCGCTGGAACGTGAGATCCGACGCTGATCTACACGCCCGTTTGTGGTTTTTGCCGCCTTGATGTATCCCCCTCCCACGAGGCACCTCCCTCGTCGGGACAAGCTCTATGCTTCAGATGTAGTTGTGTGTATGTTTGTGCGTGTGTGTGTGTAAGGGGAGAGGAGGGAGCAAGTATGAAGAAGAAATGATCGCGCGCGTCCCATATTCCGTTTGTTAGGTTATTGCTCCGGCATTCACTTAGTATTCTTGTGAAGAAACACGAAAAACATTGTTTTAATGAGGTAATGATTTGATTAAGCTATAGAGCTTGAGCATCTGCCACCGCCGGAGTTAGTATCCTAGGATCTTCCGGACAACGATGCTAAAGATGCGAAGGTGATGCCGAGGTGATATCGCAACCGGGCTGTTGCGGCCTCGAGGTTTGTTAAGAGAGGTAGAGATCTAGAGATCTCGAATATTTTGCTACGTGGAGTTCATCTTTCATACTAATTTCACTGAGACGTCTTGTCACATTTCTCTTATACGTAGAGAAGTTATGGCATTGTTAATTATAGCCAGTAGAATTTTAAAATGTATTTTAATAGAATAAAGATGGTACATTCATTCAGTCAAAAGGATTTGTTTTTAAATTGATAATTTTCACCTATTCTATTCTTATGAGAAAATCAGAAACTAAAGTTTTCAAACAAATTAGACCGATTTCGCAAAACAGCTTTTGCAAAGTCTCTCCTGAGACGGTCTTCTCGTAACCGACTCAGGGAACTTTGGCTTCAAGTCGCAAGTTCTACCAGTCCAAAATTTATACTGGTATTCACCTTCTTTTGAAAAGAAAAATAGTTTCCGAATTTATGATATTTCTATATATACTCTTAAAACATTTATTCTAAATAACGATTAAATTCAAAATCAATGTATCAAATAATACAACAACGACCTCTAAATCTGGAACAATTGAATTATTGAAAAATCTTGTACCGTAAAATACTAATCTAATATTTTGGTATGTTTCACGGAGTGTTCGAACTTAATTTATTACTTTTCTGAACTTCATTAAAAATTAACATTTACTGTTCCTATTTTTCTCGTAAGGAAACTTACAGCTGAATTCTGAAGGAAATGTTTTGCCATAAATTTTACGTTTTCCCCTCCTTTCAGAAATGTAGTCGCCTTTAAGAATAAAATATTTCCCCCGTAGGGTTGCGAAACACCCTGTGGGATTCGTACAGCGGCAGCTCTCAAGGCTCGCGGGGTCTTGTTAATATTGTAGAGCGCGTTGAATGCAAAGGTCGTTTGCTGAAGCTGCCGCACTTGCGGACAACAACGCTTACTCACCCTTTCGGCCCGGCTGCACGGAACGGCCCTGCAGCCACTCCAGAATGGTGCGCACCGTCAGGTCGGTCTGCGATTGCGACTGGGACTGCGCCGCTCGCACCTGACGAGCCACTGCAACACGCGCGCGGGCGCCGGATGTAAGTGGGGCCGCAGGGGACGTGCCCCCTCCTCACAGCCAACACTTGCACTTTCAGTCAATTTATTCGAAATAATTTACATATGTGTAGGCTAAACGATACGAACTTCTCGGACATCTTTGCGGAGTCGAAGATGAACACGTGACATTTGTTCCGGATTCGAACTCATTATGTGCAGGTGTTTTGAAAGGACACTTCGTAACAAAGTCAATGAGATTATGTTTTCCTGCCGAACCCCTGTGATTGACGTGTTGTATAACAATTCGAGTAAAGTGTAGTGTTTGTAAATTATTTACACAGGTTTCTCAGAGAAAAATGATACCAACTTCTAGGGAACGTAACAGAGACGAAAACAAACACATTCGGACATGAATATACAATACAGTGGAAAACAAAATAACGGATTATATGCATTTACCCATGTGACTCCTAAATTTTATGCAACCCCTTATACGCAAATATTCGGCAGGTTCATGAAATCTCCTTGATTACGTCAGAACGTCAGCTGCTGAAAATCTGTGCATAAGGAGTTGCCTAAAAATCAGGGGAGGAGACAAATGTGGAACTGTACATGAGATGTAGCAAAATTAACATGTAGTTCATTTCGCTTCATGCCCTAGAAGTTTGTAAAAAAATGGAAAGGTTTGAATCGTCAATGTCACTTGTAAGCTAATACATTTCCACGTTGTTTGGTGAATCGGATGCATTCGTTATGTCGCGTAAATATTTCTCCAAAAGACACTCGAGTCAGAGGACATTCTGTTGATATTGTTTCTATAAATATCATTCTCAAAATCTGTATCTACTCCACATGCAACTAAATAATTTCTATGATTGCCATAGAGCGTGAAAATTCAAATGTGGAAAGACAGATTATAGGATATTAAGAAGCTTCGAGAGCTACTCCTGCCAAATCAGATTAACATTACACACACACACACACATATGTGTGTGTGTGTGTGTGTGTCTGTCTTGCCACTCCAGTTAACAACAAAAGTATTTTTATTAATCGAAATGAAAATAATTACTTAATCTCCAGGAAGTATATTTAAAACTCAGTATTAATGTTATGGTTTCATTTGTTAAAAGTAGTTCGTACTTACCTTCACCGAGTTTCGCGTCCAGTGTGGCCGGCTCCAGAACGTCGTTTCGGTAGTAGAGCGCCTGGCCGCTGGCCGCGCTGTGCAGCGCGCACAGTGTGCTCTGCAACAGAGAGGTCGCGGTCACTAGGTGGCTCGGCGGTGAGGTCAGGGACATCAGATCGACTTGGATAACAAACAGTGCGGTCGTGTGACTGCTCGCTTAACACGCGTTTCAATCAGCCGGAGTGATCCCCGGTTTGTATCATGGAGTGTTACCTCGCTTGCAACGTCCTGCTGGGCCATCGATTGACCGGCGAGCGTTTTGGACAGGGCAAACCGTAAATATTGATGGAAATTCTAAGTGATTGCTTTCTGGTTCATTCTGTTTTGAATCTTGTTTACTTACACCAATAACTTCTTAATGTCTCATTTAATTGCTTTTCACAAAAATTTGCCTTTCGTGAGAAATAGTGAGATAACTGTTATTAAAAGCATGTTTAACCGTTCCTTCACTGATAATCCAAAAATAGTTACAATTTCAATCCCAAAGTATGTTACGGAGTAAAATATGCTGAAACATTAGCAAGGATTATGGAAAATAGTTGTTTTTCTTGCAAAGATTGATTATCATAAATTAAACAAATACGTAACACTTACAAATTCGGCCTACTCCAAAAATACTACCGTGTAACCACTAATACGAAAATGAACATTTAGTTTTTCGAAATCATAATATTTGCAATTATATTTAATATATGATTTTACAATTTAAATTGTTTATTCTATTTAGATTGGAATATTTTCAGAAAAATATCAAGTTATCAGTGACCCATTAATTCATTTAAAATGCTGCAGTTATACTCATATTGCTTATCATTGGATACGAGAATGTATGAGTTTGATTGTGAATACATTATTTATCTTAATTAACAAGTTTTTCATTATACTGGGAAACATTAAATAGTGGAAAATAATGCATTAATTACAAAACTAATTTTAATAATAATTTATTATTGTATTGATTAGCTATTCTTCATGATAAAATCTTGCACTTCTGCTAAGATATCATCAAATTCTTGATCTTCCGCACCATCGTATTATCGTAATGAAATAAGGTAATGTCTTTTTGGCGTGCACGTCTATCACCTTTGGTGCTGTCAAACCAATAACAAGGTCATTAAACATCAGATAAACATCACCTTTAGTTGTTTCCTTTGTTGGGGTATTCCGGGTGCTTTTAACTTTGATGGCTCGATAGGCCAACGGTGTAGTACCATCTCTTGCTCACAGAATGCGCGAGAGAAGAAAACGCTTTCGCGAAGAGAGCAATCAAGAAAGGGGAGAGGTTTCAGCTGACGGCAGATTGGACTATACTGAGGGATAACATCCAATAATGAAAATAATAAAACAGTACGGTAATAGAACAATTAATAATTCAATTACTTTCCAATGCAATGCTCCACCGACTCTTCAACAATTTATCTCAGTTTTCATTCCAATAAACGTATTTAAGTGTGTATGACATATTAATAAATACTTTTTCAAATTGTACAGATGCGAGTAAGTAAAATACGAGTTACCCCCATCTGACGTCTAGGATGTAGTATTACAAAATTGACGACAGAATAAACAATTTAAAAAGTTAATGTTAAGAGAATATATATAACTAAGAATGGCATTTACTAAATAAAGCTACCTAGAATTTCATAAACAAATGTTTTAGTTGTTTCTATAATATTTCAATGAGAAGGACGAAAAGTTTCTTGTGCTTTTTTTCTTTTCTTTTCTGAGGTGGTGTAAAATTCGATTTCATGTGTTCATGGATCTTCGAAAGTTTGAAGCTAAAGAACTTCAATAAACAAGCTATCAAAAGAGATGGCGTTAAAGTTTAGATGCTTAAGATTTTATGAATGTGGAACGCTAATTTTTACTCTCCTCGCGTAGAGAAAAATACTTTTCACGAACTAGTTTTACGAATATTGCATAGACTGAAGAATTTTATGTAAATGAATGTGTTCTAAAATGACATGCCATTACGATCGAATTGCCCGAGGAAAGTGGAACGTTAAAAACGTGTCATGCGACGGCATCTCTAACTGCACCGGGTGAACTGCCTGGACTCTGTCAAGGTAGGCAATCCGCATAACGTGGCTGTTTCGTGCGAGCGCGGTTGCCTACTTGTCTCGTGTTTCTTGCCAGGGTCTTATTCAAAAACGTTTCACTACAATGCCAAACAACAATCAATACTCGCAACTCACTCCTCGCGACTTACGCCCAAGCAAAACTGAAACAATCACGCCAAATTATGGAATCATTTCACCAATATTATGTCTATGTGTGATGAGCGAGAGAGAGAGAGAGAGAGAGAGAGAGAGAGAGAGAGAGAGAGAGAGAGAGAGGGGGGGGGGAAACGATACTTCGAAATTAATCCCTTAAGTCATTTATTAAGCATATTTTGTCTAATAAACTCTTTCGGTATTTCGAATGATTGAGCCGCAATAAGACCTCCAAAGTTGGTTTGCAAAAATACTTTATACGACAAATTTGTATTTCAGAAAAATATAAACACTCCAGAAACATGCAAATTGTTTATTATGTAGAAAAGAAAATAATGTTTTACAAAGAAAAATTAACACTCCTTGGACTACCTGTATACATGGTTTTGTATGTGTATTAATGTGTATAATTTGTGCATATACGTACTCGTATGTATGCACATGATTAATGAAATGTACGTATGTAAGGAATATACGTATGTATATGTACATTCTTATGTATGTATATTTTTAAAAAGTATTATTAATGATAACGGTTGATTTTGCATGGGCCTTTAAAGGCTGCTCATGTATTGTACATATCATGTCTTTTGTTGTAGTAGTAGATGTAGTTGTAATTCCTTTTATTGTGTTGTATTGTAAATGAAGATGCAATGTAAATCTGTAGTCTCATGGTTATACATGGCAATCAGCCAATTATAGTCCAATAAAAATTATTATATTATTATGTACATAGAGAATCATTTGGAAATCCGTGTGTCAAATTGCCTGCTCCAATTTCTTATGAAGCCCTCTAGTCCTGTACTATTCAGTTATTGTTGCAACATTTTAGAGGTTGAATAGACATGAAATTTGTCTCCTACTGTGTAAAGGTCACATTTATTTCTGATTAAAAGGAAATATATTATCGTCATTGGAAGGCAAAATTTATATTGAAAAACAAAGTAAATGTACTTGAGATTTTCATGAATAATATTTTCTATGTTTAGAATAGCTCATACACACGAGGTCATAAATCAACTATGAGATATTTTACGTCTCTGGCGCTTGGAACATACGAGAACCACAATTATTTCGATAGCACGCGCTCATACAGCTCACCAAAACGTCAATACGAAAGTTATTAAATGGGGCCTCGTGAAAAATGTGTAATAAAATGTGTGCGATGCAACGCCGCATGCCTTGGCGTTCCACTGCAGCGCCGCTGCTGTCGGAGGCCGCGTGACCGCGCGGTGGGTGGGCGGTGGGCGGGACATGCAAATATGGGAGTGGGATGCGAGCGGGGCGGCGCAGGTGGTGGGGGTTGAGTGGGTTGGGGTGCGTGGGTTCCGCGATCAGACGGAAATGAAAGCCAACTGGGTATACGAGCACGCGGAGTGCGAGCGGGCTGCGAGGACGGGTGAACGGGCACACGGAAGAAGCACGGGAGGGCATACGGGCAGGTGTAGGACGGGCGAGCGCTGGTTGAGGGCGGTCGGGGAAAGGGGCAGGCAGGGGTGAACGGGCGGCGGGTGAAGGAGGGCCGGGCGGATGGGCAGGAGGGTGGAGCGAGCGACATCGAGGGCGGGGGTGGATGGTTAGGCGGATGGCGGAGGGGGGAGGAGGTGGGTGGTGTCGCTAGCGAGGGACGGGCCAGCGGATGGGCGGTTTGCCGGTGCGCGTGCGTGGGTGGGCAGGGCAGGCGGGTGGCGCGGGAGGTGGGGATGGGCGGGCGAGGGCGAGGCAGCGCCGCAGCGGCATTTTCGGCCGGCCAGGTGGAGCGGCGCCGGCCTCGGGACCTCGACCGACTCATCCGCTTTAACTACACTCCGTTCCAATTAGCCGGCCGGGTGACAGTGCGGGGAATTGGCTCCGAGGAGCTGCGGCACGTGGTGCACAGCTGCAACCCGATGGCTGCCACGTGCACCGCGCTGCGCTTAGCCCCTCCGAACGGAACGTGTGGGGAACGGAATGGCTCTTCCGAGGGACCACGCTAATTATTGGATAGGTTCGCTTATTTATTTAACGCGCTTGCTTTGATGAGCGCACGCTGGCTTGTCTTGTTCCGCTCAGCGGTTTAAACCATCAGACGCCTTCTGCTTTAACGTCGCTCTCATTAATTTCCTGTCTGATCTATAAAGAAAAGAAAATGGAGAGAAATAAACCAGAAATTGAAGGAAAGTCAAGCACAAAACTGAGTTAGTCTAGAAACTGTGATATTAAATATGTATTTGCGCCACTTTCATTATAAGTAAGTGCTTTTGAGATTAAAAAATGCGTTTAAAAGTTAATAACAGTATAAAATAAATATATGCATTTAATATCTTAAAACTGTATATGAATGTTATTGTATTTGCCAATTATGACTTATGGAACTTTTTCTGAGTAAGTTAATATGAATGTTTTTATGAAAGGATTCTTGTTAAGTTCTTTCATTACATAGTTCTTTTACTTAACTGCAATTTTAATATAAATTCACGACCGTCTCAAAGAAAACGATATGCAAAATAACCCTTGCATAACCTTTCACTGGAAGTACCTCTGAATACGAAACTTCTGTTTAGATTTTCTTCAGCATTCCGCATTCATACCATTGCGTCAGTTTTTTTATTTGCTTGCGGAACTTGCTTCACAGAACTGGGTATAGCAACTTCAAAAGTAGATCTAAAACTTGTTACAAATTAAACATGGCGATCCATAATCCGATCAATGGAAGGTTGATGACCTTACGTTTGAACCAGAGTACAGCCTACCTCATCGATACAGGAAGCTCCTTGAATTGAGATGCCATCCACACTTCGTCCGACGTAAATTTAGTCCCATCACACCAACGAAATGTGAAAGATAACCACACGCCCCATCCGCACGCCGTCATCCCCCGCCGCGCCGTCAATTCGCTGCTGGTGGTAATGTGATAAGCGCGTCGTCTTCCATTAATGAAGATGGCTCGGGAAGAAGATAGCCGGCATTGTGTTGGGTCTTATCGCCCCGCGCGCAGTGAGGGCGCTCGGGCGCTCTGTGAGAAGCCAAAACGCAGCGCGAGTGGAAACAGAGCGTACACAGCGGCGGGCAGGGCTGGCGGAAGGGGGGGAGGGGGAGGCGGATGAGGCGGAGGCGGAGCCAGCGCGGGGGGATGGAGGGGGGCGGAGGCGGACGCTTCCGGCCCGTGCTCGGGCTGCTCAGACCGCGGGAGCGGGTCGCACACGCCGTGCCGCCCACAGTGCACCCAAACCGCTTCACAAAACGCACTCTTAGAGCAGAGAGCCGCACAATCTTAAGAAGCCTCACATGATAGCGATACCGGGTGCGTTAACTGCTATAGACATTGGTCCCGACATTGTGGTCATGTTTTTCTCGGGATGTAATGGTGATCTGGCCCCTCTGGATGGCGAGAACCGGCCATGCCGTACCGTCGGCTAGCGAAGTTTTCCTTCAAGGTATCCAGGTATCTCCCACCAGCGGAGCACCGCCCCAGCCGGGACAAGCTCTACGCTCCCGACCGGTCTCCCGGGATGGGTTGTCGTGTTGTGCATGTATGTGTGTGTGTGTGTGTGTGTGTGTGTGTGTGTGTGTGTGTGCAAGTAAGAGGTGAGGATAGGACAAGGGAGAGGAAGAAAAGATCACGTTTGGTCCTTGTCAGTTTGTTAGGGTACTGCTCCGGCATTTGCCTGTTGTTAATCAAGGAAACCACGAAAATCTACCAATCGGAGCAGCCAGTCGCTGCTTTTCTTTTCCAGACAGCGACTAAATTCGACGTAACCAACAAGCTAGTGAAGAAACTCTTGCCACCATCGGGACTCGAACCTAGGACTTCCCGGTCAGAGGCACTGAAATGACACAGTTGATGCCCTGAGTCACCTCTCCCGAATTAAAAAGCCTCAGGACCAACACAATATAAAACTCTCGTGAAAAGGCGCAGCGACAAAATATGATTCTAAAAAATTGCTAGCTCGTGGAGCTTCAGCATCACATATTTTCTCCTATTATGAGAAATATTATTATATTACACCTTCCATCCTACTAAATCTCCAGCCATCTCTCAAGCAATGCAAACGACATAACTTAAATTTAGGCAAAAACTACTCGTATTACGAAAGAAGGGTAAATTATATTAATTGAAGGCATGGTTTTAAAATATGGTTCTCTTTAAAAAAATATTTCCCTTCACTAATGTAGATGTTGGAGGGGTTCTTCAAAATTTTAAACTTTTGAAATTTTCAAAAATTTGTAGATTTTAATGAAAATCGGACCTATGCTACTTTTATAGCCATATAAGTTCTATTCGCACAAAAGAAATACAGAAAATAATATCATTATTTTTTTAAAATTTGGAAACATTATTAGGCCTTCATGAAAAAATATCAAAAAATGTATTATCTTTTTCAAAATTAAGAGGTTGCAACATCTAATCGATCCAGGAATAACAGAATTGTGGAAATTTTGTTTACGTTTTAGGTGCTACTGTTGTTTGTAAACGAACAATTTTTAGTATTAAGAACTTATAAAAGTGGCTTATAACTACATAACGTATTTCAGTATAAGTTATTTAGAAATAAAGAAATCTCTTATCCACAGCAGTACACCACTTTCTCTACACTGCATAAAGATATATGAAAAAGGGAAAAGAATGTGTATGAGATATGTTGCAAGTCCCCTGAATATTATCTTTTTAAACATTTTGCCACGATCTGTGAAATGAGCTGAGAGCTTTATCACCATTTTCGCAAGAAAAAGAAAGTTCCGTTCATTTCTCTTGAAAACACCGGTGCTCCTCAGTAACCACCCGAAGCAATGTTCGAGCATTGCACTGCCAGGAGCGCCAAATACGTATCATTCTTATTACAACACACCAAACGTTGCTAAACGAATTTCACAAACATCCTCTTCCAGAGCAATTTTCTGCCCTGGCCTGAAATACGCCCGAATCAGTTTGCTGTTTGTTTCCCACTTTCGGTTGTGTGGTAAACACCTCACTCGCCCAGGTGCCAGCGGACTATCATCAATTGCACATTAGTGACTGGTCCCTTTACTTACTATTACAACACTGCGTCAGTTCTTTGAGGAAGTGGGCGAATCAAAAAATCAGCTACATTTTTCGAAGTATGTTTAGTTAAAATTTAACCTCTGACACCCGCGTGCTGCACAAAATGCACCGTGAGGCCGCATATAGCAAGCGTTTTGAACCAAAGTGTTGAAGAGGGTCAGAACCAAAGTGTTGTGAATGTGTTGTTTACGGCATTTGTTGTCATTTTTATATCCTACACACTAGTGCCGAACTTAAAAAATTCCTTCTATCACCTCTCTGACTTCTTGCAATGATGTAGTTTCATGACTTTTTTTCTACTTGTCGGCGCTGAATTGTTCCCATATTTCCACTCAAGTTTTTTACACGTTAATTGTAATTATCCATTTTTTATCTTTATTGTTCTTTGTGTCATTAGTCAATATTTTTGATAGAATTAAAGTTTAAACTTAAACTATACTATATATACTTAAACTATATATAACGCAGATATGAAATCTGAAGGGACTTTTCTTTCTCTGCAGCAATAAAATTACCGAAAGTTAATATTCCAGTTCATGCTGTTACATTACTTTAGGATATTCCATGTCCATAGACCATTAACAGTATTAATGCTATTTAAATCAATGTAATTTAAGAAATGTCATTACTGAAGTAAAGCCATTACTTATAACATGTGAGCTCCACTTACAGTCGATTTTATATCATTATCCGTCCTCCCCTTTTTTGAAATGTCGCAATCCTTGAGATTTCAGTTAAACATTTTTTATTTTTTATTTATTTTTCGCGAATTGGCTCCCTTGGACCACGCGGACATGAACCTGCGCGTACCGAGGCTCAGTATCATTTATCCCGTGGCAAGTGCAGACTCCTTTTTGAGGGATCAGCATTAAGCTTAATCCGATTTTTCGCCCCCAGGGTTGCTATTCCTGGGGGAATGGAACATGGAATGATGATGACAATGAATGATGAATGGATGACACACATATACATACGTACACCTATGCTCGAGGCAGGACTCGAACCAGCGATCCGATCCTTCCGTCCGGGATCGTCACAGCACTTCTACCTTTGCGACCTCAACAATCCGGACGGGAGGTTTAACAGGTTTATTTTTTAATATATTTTTCCCTTTCCGGACGCCTCTTTTCGTCCATTTTGGCCCAATGTGCGCGCCGCCGTGCCGCTTTTGTTTGCTCGGATCCCGCGAACAAAGAGGGGAGGGGTGGGCACTGAGAAGCACAAGAGGAGAGGGGAAAACGAGAGGAGGAGAAGGTGGAGGAGGAGGAGTCGTGTGGTGGATGGGAACCTTTCACCGCCAGACGAGCATTGCGCAACAGCGTCGCCCCACCCTCTCGCCCCACCCCCTGCCGCCCAAAATCCACGCGGCGGCGCCCAGGCTCTCCCTCGTTAGTCCCCGCAAGTGCTTCGCGAAGAGCGCCTCGGTTCCGCCCCTTTCCCCCGCCCGCGCTGCTCCACGCCGCTCCTCGCCAGTCACTCATTTTGTCTAGTTAGCCAGCAGACTAGGTTCTCGCCTTTTGTTATGTCAGTTGCCTTCTATTTACTTTCAGGTTCTTTCAGTTGCGTTTGCACTTTTGGGGAAATGTGGTGATCTAAAGCTACCGCAATTAGTACTTTGTTTTTGCAAATAATATTACCAACTTCTTTTTGTTTTGTTGTTTAATATAGTGAACTCTCAGCTTCTTTAAATTGCTGTCTGATTTTACTCACTTTTCATCTTCTGAAATTGTTATCGATTATGAATAGTTTTACTGAATTACTCAACGAGTAATAAAATGTTTGTAGATATCACTCTTCAGTCAAAAATGCATTATCCATGAGATTAGTTTATTCAGCATTGACAGTATATAAATGACTTCGTGAAAAGTCCCCGAGTTATGAGATTGTTAATTAATGAGGGTATGTTAAAATTTGATTAATATAGAATTTGTGAGTGGTTTGATTTTGGTGCGGCTTTATTGAATTCCTGATATTGCAAGTGCAAATTTCAAACATATCCTGATCATAATTTTCTGTAAAAGCTTTTGAAATAGCTTCACATCAAACAACTTTTATCAAATTTACTTCGATTCACACGTGTTGTTTTACGAAAACATGCAAAAATACTTCTTAAGTTTTTTGCATTTTTGACTACTCAAATGATGGTTGAAGAGTTATCGTATCCACTTCTTGATGTACCTCAAAAAGAAAATTTTGGGTACTTATCTAAAATCGTGCTTAGATGTACATTTTGAGATACTTAAGTATTTTTAAAATGTGATGAGTATCTCGAGTATATTCAAGTATTTACCTGAAAAGCTTCTATTAATGGAAAACTTTAAAGTATTTATAAAAAAGAACATTTTTTCAAACTAGAACTTATTATTTAAAGAGTCCCCACAAAATTATTCTCCGTTATTGCTAATTGCTAACGTAGGAGATTTCAATAAAATTATATTGTTTTCATTAGATTTATTTTTCTGCTCAGCTGAAGAAAATAAAGCAAATTATCTGCAACTTCTCTCAACATTGGCATTTTAGTCCTTTCGTTTACTTTTTTCTAGACATACAGCGCCTTTAAAATAAAATTGAAACGTCGCATTGATTTCGCTTCGTTTCAGACCTGCCAAAACTGTGCAATCGCATTTTCTCACCCTCTGGGAAAATATTGGCCCCAGTGGAGCCTGTTGCAGGAAGGCCTCTTATAGAAAATTGAAGAGAACATTCTCCTTCTCACACCCTCAGCCACCATTTCATTCTCATCGGCGTTTCCTTCCCACGCGGGTTTCACACGCAGCCCGCATTCCTGAAACTCTGAGACGCCTCGGCTCCACACTTGGGCGCGGGCTGCGGCTGTGGAGGCTGCGGCGCGCACGGGGTGAAATGGGTCACAAGCAGACACGCGGCCAGATTTCCCAAAATAATAAACAGTGGTTATTTTGCACCAATGGCGTTATAAGGGTTTTAAGGGTCGAGCTGCGAGAAAGAGCCTGAGAGCCTTTGGCCCAAGATAGTCAGATAGAGCTAACGCTGATGGTACAAATATGATTTTTCACATACTCTTAATGGCTCAGATTTATTTATTTACTAATTGACTAGATGTAAACTTCACTCAGTTTCTCATTTCATATTTACCTCCCATAATTACTTTTCATAACTTCCTCCATAAGAGAACATGTAACCCTCTCAACTGTTTTCATATTTCCCTTGTAACCACGATTCTCTCGATCCAGATATGTTATGACGGTGTATATCGAACTTCATATCGAAGGCAATGACAAGCAATTTTGTAACAGTAGAAAATAAATCCCTTTTAAATTGGACGGTAGTTCATCTCTTTCTATGTTCTGATGACAAATATTTGCCTATCTCCTCCAGAAAGCAAATTCTGAGTACTGATGTACAAGCACGCACAGAAAAAAAGAGTATCCTTCAATTATGAAACAAAACAAGCTCTAAAAATATTTAATTTTGCCTATTATGGGGAAGTAATGTATAGAGTACACCCATACAGTATCTTTTATAGGCATATTTTTTAGGCCTTGTGCTTTAATAACACTCATTTACGCACATAAAGTTAAAACTTCGTCAAAACAGTGCAGGATCGTGGCTATAACCATTACGTTTAATGACTGCCCCAGCAAATAATCGTTATAATTATAAGCCTTTTCAGCGGATATTTTTGTGATGAACTTCATTTTCTTCACATACATTGCAACAGCCTTTTTCGAAGTTTTATACTTCTGAAACAAATGAAACGAACTCCACATAATTGGTCCAAATTCAAATTTTGATAACTAATCGTTTTGTTAAAATTAATTAATTACACTATGAAAATAGGGGGGAATACATACAAAAGACTATAATATTTGTGCAGGACCACATTTACCCCTTTTTTAAGTGTCGCGCTTAGAATAAAAAACAATTCTATCTTTTAATACTATGCATTCATTTATACTGTCGAAATAAAGTCAAATTGTGTAATTCTCAAGTTTTTAGTAGTTCATGGAATTATGAATGCAAAGATGATAAATCCAACAAATAATAAATGTTTTTTTGTGTGACTACATAATAATAGACATTTCCGTAATATTTTGCAAATAACAGTTTTTGGTGGGTAAAGACAAATATTATTGGTAATTTTAGAAAACAAAATGTTCAGAGTGAGTAGACAAGCATGGAAAAAAATTAAAATAGAAAATACCCGTATTATTTTTACTTTGTCGTATACATGTGCATATAGAGTATACAAGAAAGGTACGTAATGCTACGAAAACACAATTTTGAGATTTTAACAATAATACGGGATTTGTGGGTCCTGATCCCCAAAAAGTATGTTGCAAAGAACTCTTTATATTTTAGGGGGAACTTTACATGAAGTCCCTGTGATATTTTCAAAATATTTTCCCTGCAATGACTCACATTTTTAAAATTTAAATTGCTTGTAAGAATAGATCGGTTATGAAGATGGCATAGGTCCTATTTTCACTCTTAATTCTGAATTTTCAGAAATCGCAAAAGTTTGCATTTTTAAAAATTTCTTGTGGAACTACATTATTGAAAATACGATTGTTTTCTTCTCAAGATAGTTTTATATCCGCAATTAGTCCTTTAATTAACGTGATTAAATGACGTATGGTTTTGAAATCATAAGTATGTTTGAAGAATTGTGAGTGAAATATGGGCAATAGTAAAAACAAGGTTTTCTGAACAACTGCTGCAATTTGTTTCTTTAAACTTTTTGTGATAAATTCACTGGGTAACATGACGTAAATGCCACTTTGAGGTATTATTTTGAGTTTTAAAAAATAGACAAATGTATTTTTTAAATATCTCTAACGTCGTTAATGTTTACATTACGGGCGTTTTTATTTAAGGTATTCCACTTGTAAGTAATAAATACGTCAACTGCTTTGTAGTTTCTTATGTAGTTTCTCGAAAATATTATTTTCTTTTGGTGAAAATGAGCGAAAAAATACGCATTTGCTGTCATTTTATAAAATAACGCCTCCAAATTTTTTCAATAAAATTTTGTATATAGCACCGTGTTTTATTCTTCTCTAATTTTCTTATTGTCGTATTTCAATTATACTACTAGGAGGAAAGCGACAAAATGTGAACAATACACGTGTTCTTTA
This sequence comes from Gryllus longicercus, assembly GCA_038098605.1. Taxonomy (NCBI): domain Eukaryota; kingdom Metazoa; phylum Arthropoda; class Insecta; order Orthoptera; family Gryllidae; genus Gryllus; species Gryllus longicercus. Next base: position 127,529 of record JAZDUA010000328.1, on the reverse strand, counting down.
ATAAAAAAACTATTTTCTCAGCGTAAATGTTGCAAGAAAGTAAACAAAACCACTTATTAATTGATACTTAATGTAAATATTGTTATTCACATTTTTGTACAGTTAATTTTGGGAAAATTAATAACTACTGAGTGTAGCATTGATAGATTTTAAAGCAGTAAATTAAGTTTTTTGCATTGTTTCTATAAAAATGGATGTTGTCATAACCACTAAAATACTTAAATTCAATGCTATAAAGCACATTTGAGACCGTGAAAGCGTAAGAAGATCAGTTTTAGACATATTATTAGTTTTATCAAATTATTATGGTACATAAATATAACACGTTTACAAATATTACGCCTAAGTGATCTGGAGTAGGTGAGCCCAAGACGCAAACACTAAGGCTGAAGGTTCGAAACTCGTGTATGGCTTGAATATTGTTCTAGGGCTAATGACCACAGCAATTGGCTCGCCCGAAAACACGAAATAACCATTCATTAGTAATATCGACGTAATCGAGAATTCACAATCGAGTTTACCCTGAGTGTTTCGTGTTGACTTTTATTGGTTGCGAATCGTGGATGCCCTATCAACCCACTGTGCAGCGCGGCGCAGCGCGGCGCAGCGGTGCGAAGCAATTGCTGACGAGGGTCGTGGGCGGGGCGGGGCGGAGAGGAGAGGGGCGGGGCGGAGCGGGCGGGACGGATCGGGGCGAGGGAGACGGAGCGGGGCGGGGCGGAGCGGGAAAGGGCGGGGTGCGGCGCGGCGGGGTGGGGTGCTGCGGACGGGCCGGGGTGGGGTGCGGCGGGCTGGGCGGGGCGGAGCGGTGCGGGGCGGGGCGGGCCGGGGCGAGAAAACGCGTGACGCGGGCGCGCAAACGAGCGGGCGGTTGCGGGGCGGCGAGTGGCGCTGCGCTGTGCGGCGCGGCGCCGCTTTGTGTGCAAAGGTCGCGCGGCGTCGAGGCGCGGAAACCCCGTGGTCGCCTGGCGTCGCGACGCTTCGCAGCCGCAGTCGCTGCGTAATCGCTGGGGGATGGACCCGAAGGGGAACGGCTCTAAACCGACGTTCTGTCATATCACGGATTGCCGCGAATACTTTGCAGCACTCGGCGAGACGTGGAAATGGGTAAAACTTGTGGAGTAACGACTGTGCAGGCTTTCTCTCGTACTATTTGTAACTGTTACTTAATATCGTAACATTGCAACGTGCATCCCACTTATTCTTCATCATCCCGAGAAGGTACTCTTTAGCAAACGAAGCACGGAATATTTGAATAAGCAGTTCTCGCAAGTGGAAAAGTTTAATAAGGAGTCGATCTTATACTGCATACGTAATTTCTCCATTTGAGCCACAAATTAAAAAAGAAATTGGAGCCATATTTGTGAACATTATGGAAATGTCCTTGAAGCGTCACTCAAAAGATAAAAGATCTATTTGTAATTTGCAGGACCTTCGGTGTGAACATTTCAATCGGGAAAATATCAATTTTTGAAAAAAAAGTCTGAGAACGTTTTAGGCAGTAGCGTTGTCTATAGGCGAATGGAAAGACAGTCGGTTATTAAAAATATCTTTTTCAGTATCAGCAATACCAAAACATGTATTTTTGTCAAAGTATAAACATTGATTTTCTGCAGAATTATACTATTTTCTGTAAATTACGTATAAAATAATTATAAACTGAAAAGAAATGATTTAAGTTAATTATTTAAAATCAAATCAAAATGTTGATTAACAAATGTATGAAGCGATTTCTTCAGATCTCGAATTAAAGATGAAAGATTGAGTGTCTATTGTTGCGTCAATTCGAAGTCCGAAGACATGAATTCCAGACCCAGAAAATGTCAAAACCAGAGTTCCAGACCCAGAGAGTGAATTTTGACCAGCCTTCTGGCCTCCTAATTTTAATATAATTACGCATTATCAGGCCCGCATAGACGTATAACCATCCACAAAGTAATAAACGATTTTTAAAGTTTTATTATAAGCATGCTTTCTCCCTCAGTCATGGGTAAAACAGGCCTATGAATCAGTTCTTTTCTCATGAGGTAGATGGCAGATTGTAATCGCATAAAAAGCTGTTTTATTTCCAAGGGCACGGTGGAAAGCGAAATCAAAGATTAACTGTGAAGAAAATGTTGAAGCGCCTTGTCCAAGAGTGAACCTCCACGTAAATGTACTATTGGGAGTTTGTGGATTTATTATCAATCAGTATGAAATGAACGGTATATCACAAGCACTTATGCAACAAGAGCAACTTATTAAACTGTGTACGGAAGGGAGAGGGAAGTGATTCTCCTTCGCAGTCCTGCTGAAGCAGCCATCTTGAGAGTGGACGTTTCACTTTTACGTGGCTGAGAGCAAACGTTGCGAAAGCGCTATGCGGGTGTTATCGATTCCAATGCGTCCCCGAATGACCTCGATGGCAAGGCATGATATGAATTAAGGTTTGTTGATCACAATAGAAATTTGTTCAAACACGTTCGGTTCGTATATTTTGACCATTCTAATCACGAGGACGCGCCAGATATTAATTAGCCTGATTGGAATGAGTAAACAAAGATTTATTACGAGTAAATTACCACGTTGTTAAAACAACAGATTATTTTAATACAGTTATGAGTTGTCACATCGAATATAACTCATGAAAGCTTTCATTTGAAATTATAGGAAATAATAAAAAATGTAAGGTGCAATATCTAAAGTTTCTAAAGGGATTAATAAATCGTTTTAAGATCTCAGGAGTATATTCATTACACATTTGCCTGCGATAAAATGTGCAAAAATTAATTGTGCAATATTTCAACTATGATGTAATCGTAATTTGGAATACTGTTAGGCGAGGCGCTCCGACGAGAGCGTGAATTTACTTTTATTCTTCAGGTTGATTTGAAAAAATATCTTTCACAGGATTTATTGTTGTCATATCACATTAGCAGAAGGGAAAAGTAAAATATTACACTGAAAATATAACACATTCAATAGGAGCAATAATGTATGACATTGAATAAAGTTAAATAATAATGGTTTTCAAATTCACACGTATTTGTCTTAATAAAATAAAATAAATATTCGTACCCTTTTCAGGACGCCCACTGAACATCTGCGATGATATGTGGCTACACAAATAATTCCAAATAAACCTGTGAAATTGCTGAATGATTACACCAAATGTGCGCATGCTGCAACTAATAAAATGGAATTTAATACTATGCGCTAATGTCAAAAAGGAAATAATCGTCCACAATAAAGTATAATAATTGTATTAATTATTGCATTTTCAGAGTTAACTGAATATGATGCTCCTGCTACCTACCGGTTTATGCGATCAAGATCACGTAAGAAGATATTTAACGGTACATCTGTTGAATACTTTTCAATTCCAATAATAAAATCTGAGATTTTCGGCCTACGTTTTGTATTTATTAACGTTTTGAATCATTCATTTGTAGCTGATTCAAAGAATTTTTTACGTTAATTTTAGGTTTTAATAATCAATTTAACATTAGTGGTTGTTTAAATTTAGTAGTAACATTTATTGTTACAAGTTGTGAGAAAATCCTCCCTAGGAGTCTATTTCATCGAACAATTGAGGACATTTTTTGCTCCTGTGAAAATATTTTACCAAATATTAACATTTGACAGTTATTGTGTCTTAAAGGTTCTGTTGTCTGAAATTATGTTAGAGATATAAAATAAAACAAAAAATTACGAAATTCAAAACACTCAAAAACACCCTAATTATTTATATTTGTTATTTTTCTGGCACATACTTAAAAATATATTTTTCATCATTGTATCCTCTTTCTTCACATCACGGAGGTATCGTTTCGTTGTGATTGTAAACCTTGTGCCCCCAAGTTCTACCCGAGATTGCAATTCGTCGGGCATCTGATTGCAGTTCGTGGGTGTTCCCCTTCAATGTGAAAAATATCCACGTATCCGCTTACAAAAGCAAGTATCAATATATTTTGAAAATATTCATACGAAGTGAAATTACGGCTCAAAATTTTAGTGCTGCGCCATAATTTTGTATTCGCTTATATAATTTAGTGTATGGTATCGCGCTTGCCTGTGCTTGCACGCTCTGTGAAATTGAGAAAGGTTCATGTTTTATCGTGTCTGTCAGCTGCAAGAGTGACCGGTCATTGAACTGGAGGAAACGAGAGAGAGAGAGAGAACTCTAAATTGGCTACTCGGTCGCTTGGGCTTGAGGAGATCCGTCACCCCCTAAGCGGCGTTTCGCCCCGCGCAGCCAGCGAATCTCCGGCGGGAGCGGGAGCGGGAGGGGCGGCGCGAGGACCTCGTTCACGGAGGGCTCGTCGGCGGAAGTCGGCCGCTAGCCACTTCCGCCGAGCGGCGGCGGCGCGCATCACTCTGGCTTGACGTCAAGAGCCCCCGTCCCGCCCCGTCCCGTCTCGCCCCGTCCTCGGCCGGGCTTTCTCGCATTCCCGCCGCGGACGCACAAGGGAGGGGGCCGGCCATCCTCCTTCCGATGGAAGGAGCGGGAGGCTGTCGTAGGGCGGACAATTCCGCTGTGCAGGCGCAGCCCTCTGTGCATTGTCCCAAAAGCCATTTTTCTTTCTTTTACGAAGAACAGAGGTTCATTTTTCTTAAAACATACATATAGTACATACCTATAGTTTAGACCCCTCTTCACGACTACCCCTTTGGTAATGTCAACCCTCTCCCCGACCTACTATTGGTAACGGTATTATATTCCTATAAATAAGACCAATATAATCTAGTCTACTTTATTCGTACCACCCCCAACCCCCTCACTTTCTCGAAACAAAATATATTTGAGGCATAATTTTGAGCTAATTTTAGACACAAAAAATTGTTGTCTATCTCAGGAACTTCTACATTAATATTTCAAAAATGAAGCTCATTATAAAATACGCCTGCCCACCTCAAATTTAAGACAATTCTTCAAAGTAAGTGAATTTTGGGCCACTTTAAGATACTTTTCAAAATATTAAAACATACCTATAACACAATATTTTTTCTATCTTAATAATACGTTATTTTACGGCACATTAATATTTTATTAAAAATATATTATTTGAGATTTTGGTGGTAAATTAAAGCAGATTTGGGTATCATTGTAACATTTCGAAAAATGGTAATAAAATAGACTCACCGTTAATATTACTTGCATAGTGCACTTTTAACAAGCTTTTAATAGATTAATACTGAGAACCAATTAATATTAGCAAGTAATATTAGTAATACTTTTTATATTAAGAGGAATATACATTTAATTTACGTATTCTCGAACTCTCAAAAAGTTCCGTTTATTTACTAATTAGTTAAATTAGCGTATTGTGCTTGCATTATTTGAAAAAGTGAAACTGTGAAAGTATATCGGTACCGTGTATAGAACAGTATATTATGAAATTACTTCAAAACCATTCCACCTCCCTATGACAACTTTTAGGCACAAAGGTTGGTCAACATAAAAGGCGTTCCCTGTATCTTGAAAGTACACGGTCTATGGCGGACTCTTTAGGGATCAAGGAAGTCAGTGGCCTCCATTATATGACCGATGGCAGAATAAAGGTGAAGGGTCAGAACAATCGAAGACTAACACTCACTCCTGAAACCTTTTGACCTCACAGAACTCTATACAGAAGCATCACGGTTCCTCTACAAACTCAAAAGAACTATGGCTATATAAAAAGAAATATCTGCTTAAATGTATAAAGACTGTGACAAGACAAAGATCTTGCAGAGGAATAGAAACACTGTGAAAAGTTGAATGCAAATGTGTTAAAAGGAACTAAAATATTGGTTTCAAAGAAGAACTGTTAGGAAAACGTCACCGGCTTTTGATATAATTTATATATATTTAATAATGTAAAATGGGATGTTTCACTGAGAACTTAAAAGAAAGAAAAATAGTTAATAATAATTTTATTTTGAAATTACAAGTGAGAGTTGACGTGTTATATTGCTGATGAGTGAGAAAATGAGGTCAACTGCAGAGAATAGACTTACATTTGTCCTTATGTATTCGCAAGAAGCGCAATACAGTCGTTCCTCCCACACATCTATTATTTTTACTTTATCTCTACCACTTACGCAGTAGAGAGGAAGTTATGTAATGCTCCGCCAAAAACGGCAAATTTTCGTTAGAAATCTCTTATTACAGGGCACAGGTAATAAAAAAGTGGATAAAGTGGAAAAAGTGCTAATAATAAATTTTAGAAAAAAATCTTCTAACACATGGTGAACTCAGAATCCATGTTTTGTGGGTCCTTAATACCGAAAAATCGAATGACGGCAAAACGTCGTCTGTACGTCCGTCTACCTGTCTGCCTGTGAACAACGCAAACGGCTTAACCGTTCAGCCGATTTTCTCCAAAATTGATATTCCGCAATCGATCTGAGTGACGTCGCGACCCTTTGAATTTGAAACTGATATTTGAATTTTGGGGTACTTTACATGAAGTCCCTGAAACATTTTCAAAATTTTTAGAAAATGGCTCCATCGATTTTGATTAAATTTTATTGTTGGATAGTAGGAAGTTCGTTTAAGAGAAGGGTGCAGGTCTCATTTTCGTTCAAAACTCTGATTTTTTGAGAATTACAAAAATTTGTTTGGTGTATTCCTACAATTATGAAGATATAGACTTTACCCTTAATGGAATCTGTTCGATAAAGGTAAATCTTAAAAAAAGTTATGTACTACTTTTCAAAAATTTGAGTACCTTTCACGTAGTTTTGCATGAAAATAGGGCGAGAAAGTAAGTGCGATTTTAGAACCACTAGTGTATGAGAGCAATACCACGATAGCAAACGAACGACCGGTATTCTTTGGTCATGGAATTGCGTGACAAACTATGGAGCTGTTTTTGTTATGATTAGGGCCTCGATATTTAGGATTTTATAAACGTCATTTTAGGTCGTTAGTCGATTTAGTCGATTTATCCCGTTTAAGATTTTGTAGTTTTTCAAATCACGTTAGTGGTAGGCTGAACAATAATTGCTATAAATAATATTTCATTCGCTAGCTAATTTTATTCATTGTTTTTACTTCCGAACTTTAGTTATGGTCTACTCAGAAAAGCACGTACAATTTTAAGATCAATTTTTCAATTTCTTAAATGTTTCCTTGAAAATTAGCATTCAAACCCTTAATTAACTTTAAGATGCGCTATTCAATAGACAAGCATGTATAATCCTAAATTCCTAATGTGAAGAACTCCCTATTGAATACTCGCATACTCCCAATGCATACACGAAACGAGAAAAGGTATGCTTATCGCAACATAAAATCACTGATGAATACGTTATAGATACCACTGCTGTCGTTCACTAAGATAATTCCCCTGATATTTATTCCCCTGCAAGAATTTCATTTTTTATCTTTGCGTAACCAGTATTACATTAAATTTTTGGGGGCTTTGACAAGAACACCCCACCTACTGTCCCTCAAACGTACTTTTACGAAACACCTTTTTAAAAAAAAATATTTTATTATTTTGAATAGCACACATGGTTCAGTTTAACAAACTATTTGACATCTTTTTGATGCTTACTATTTTAAAATATTAAACTATTCTTTGCAACTAATTCTTAGGGAGAGGAAACCCACTGAGCACCTCACAAAGAATCATCCAAATTTACAGATTGTACATAAAACATGTTTTGGAAATTTATTTTTATTCAAGTGGCGTTTATAGATACTTTGGTTAGATTGTATTGGGATAGTTGTGTAATTGATGACATATTGTTATACAAATTAAGGGATAACTTAGTGATCTTGTGCGCAATAAGTTTTATTTGAATTTCTTGATTAATTTCTTTGTTTGCGATTAATTCCTTTTAGACGTTTCATCATTTTTAGGATTAATAGAATTCACGTTTTTGGCTCAGAAATAAATGAAACGGATATTGTTTTTAAATAATGACTTTAAGAAGTGAGAAACAAAATAGGTTAAAACATAATTATGATTCTCTGGCTCTAGCGTTTTTGGTTCTATCTGAGATCGTTTTCGACGGGCGGCTGTGATATAATTTGAACATTAATGGAACTACTAAGGAATGAGAGCCAGAAGAAACGGAAGAACCCTGAAAAATCTGCCACAAACCCACTTTGCCTACCACACATTCCATGGATTAATTGAAATTTGAAAACCGTTATTCACAGGTAGAACTACTGCGGTGTGATTATTACACCATGGGTTGTCCGCGCCTTACATTTCTGGAATAATCCTACAGATCTATAGGAAATAAGCCCAATGTATCTCTGATAGATGATACTCAGCGTTGTGGTTTGCAGAATGTAATTTTCTTTACTACGAGAATGAATTTCCGCAATACCCTAGCGCTCATAACGAACGGAATTTTTCGTACGTTCTGAATTTAATATTTTATATTATTTTTTATAATGACTATTTGAGTACATCCATACATCAATATTGTTCACCTGACACCTTGGTGGATCCTTGACATACAATGAAGTTGTTTTATTTACGAACTCTACTCCAAGAGAAAGTCCATTTGAAAGTAACTATATTTTCATTCAGACATTCATGTTCTTGAAGCGCTTTGCCTCGTCTTGACAGTCAGGTACTGTGTGTAACTGGCGAAGATCTAAAGAATATTCAGAGGCAAAAAGAAGTTTCTCTTCACTTCTTGTATTCGTTGACATAGCTCGTTTCACCTACTTGAGGCTGACAAAGAAACTACTCTTTCCAGATAGAACATCGGTTTAAAATTTAATGGGATACTAAATATGTTGAGTCATTGACGGGAGTTGTTTGTTGATTTTCGTAAGTTTTTGTATTCGTTATACTTCTTACTTGCAAACAATCTCCTTGTACTTCCTCATTCTTTGCTAAATGTACTGCGAATGTAAAATTGCATTCTCATATGCCAAAAGTTCATAAAAAAGTCACGCACTCTACGAGCTAGTCGAAACATACGGGTGTAAGATAACTTAAAACATTGATGTGATTAGTAACTAATGAATTAAAGATGTTCTTTATAAATCGTTAAAGATATAAACATTTATTTTTCCTTTATACAGGGAGTGCGACAATTGTGACATTGCGACATTTATTGTCGGAGCATCCATTTAATATCTCCATTGTCGTGCATGTTCTAACATGTATTTGTTTATGATTGAAAAATCCATGTGAACATTTTAATTCTGAGAGGGAAACGAAATTAACTGCCTACGCCCACGTTTGTTATTCATGAATGACATCACAAAAAAACTCATAAAAATTACGCGGCTTGAAAAATGGAGTCTCGCTACTAACAAATACTAACGGCTAATACTACAAATACTAAACGCTACTAACTAATATAAACGGTTTTTGCCCAAAACTTTGCACCATTTTCATGTGTATAACACAAAATTTGTGATTAATTTATTTCTATAGGATTATTTTTCCGAAAACTTGATATTTTCCCATACTTTTATGGAAATAATAAGTATTTAATGACTGTTGCATATGAGAAAAGGCTTGTTTGCAACATATTTTCTAAACTAGGAAAAAAACACTTACCATGAGGAGCAGCATGCTGGCGGGTGTCATGACCGCCTTTAGTGTGTGCCTACAAAAGAGAAAAAATATTTTTTTACTTTGGTATTATGAACACATTGACAACAGTAATTAGTGTAAATAACGTTTAAACCAATACATATGTGAAGGTTTAAAATAAATGAAACACTCGTAATATTGCCAATTTTTGTGAAAAACTGTTCTGTACAAATAAATGTTTTATGTAAATTGGTTTATGGCAAAAAGGGGGCAGTATGGACTGATTGATCGGAGAGGAAGTACACATACAATCGCATAGTGCCCATACATCCCATCCATCCCATAGTGCACATACAATCGCGAATAGAAAGAATTCGTTTGAAAATATGGCTGAATAAGTCATAATTTTATTTATAGCCTACGCGAATACACAAACGTTCTGCGCTTTGTTACTGACCCGATATTCCTGAATTATTCTATCAGATATTTTATTATCGATAATAAAATTGAAATATTACCTCGTATCTAAAGTGCATTGTATCACGTAATTTCAGTCACAGTAACGTTAGACAAACTCATAAATATACGTTCGCCTTCAGATTTGAATCGATTTAGGCGTAAAAAAGAGTGAGATCGGCGCTCGGACAAAGATCTATTCGTGAAATAAAATATTGGTTTTCCTGAAAATTTTTTATACAATTCCAAGTATAATCTTTGCGTGGAAAATGTCAAAGAGAAGAATACAAAGCTATAGAAATCCTCACATTACTATCATCTTCTCTCATCCTCTTTGAAGGGGATTTTTAATTATCGTAAGGAAGAAGATTTCTCTTCAATTTTCGACAAGTGAACCTAGGGCATTTTCAAATTTAATACTTTGAACTAAACTCAAAACATACTAATTTTTTTTAACTCAATGATTCCATTGTTTTTCTAAGTCCTTTATGTTTTGATAAAAATGAATTTTTGCAACAGCAAAAGATTGATGAAGTTTGATGAACCAAAGCGAGACTTACCGGAAGCAAGTTAGGAGTAGTCTATACGAATTGCAAGTAAGGTTAACTGTTAAGTGATGGTGACGGATGAAAAGACGGCAAACATTTGTGAAACAGTTAAAAATAATAGTGGTAACTTCTATGACAATAAAAACTGAGAATGAGAGGTCTTTAAGTCACCAAAGAGACTTAAAGAGTTGTAATAATAATAATAATAATAATAATAATAGTAATAATAATGTGGCGAGACAATGATAGTGATTGTGACCGTGAGGCAGGAACTATTCGGAACTCAAGTGAAGCAATATTCGAACGGCAATGAAATTGTTGATATATTTCCGGAACTTCCGTTTGACTACACTGCTATGGTAATTACTCTGCCACAGGAGGTAGCTGTAATATCAGTAAATGTAGTTATAAATGTGTCAGAAACCAAATCGTACTACATAGAACGGGTACGAAGATATCGAACACCAAGAGAACCGGAAAGAAGAGAAAGTACTGCGTCTGCAATTCGCACGCCGCCAGCATCTAGATCGTCTTTTGTGCGCGTGACTTCAAATGACCTGTGCGCGTATGTAACCTAATCAATGCCCTTTTCATCTCCGCTTCGCTTTTATTGGTTTATTTGGAAAGACCTAATTTTTCTTAGCCTGAAATTGTATGCTCCAAAGTGGAAAAAATGCACTTCGTCAAGCTGGCTCAAATCTTCTGCTCTTGAGGAAAGTTGGTCATATTCAGTCATTGCCTAGAGGAGAATTCCAGTGGTCCGCTGCTCTGATAAGTAGTTTTCGGTAGTTTCTCCAATCAGTATCTGACAAATACCAAAGCATTATCTTACCAAACGCGCTATGGGCCGGGTGCCATCATTCTTTCCTCATCCTTGTTCCTCCCCTCCCCTTACACACACACACACACACACACACTTTCTTGCATTGCATTGTCACACACTTAGGAAGACCGGTCGTTTGCTAGATACCTAGAGAGGGAAAATCGACAAGACAACGTGTAGGTCAGCTCTGGATCTCACTTTACAATGTGTCACCTTTTAGAATATAACGTGCACTAAACTGGCGTGAACTGTGATAGTGAACGCGTCCGGTGACACTGAATAATCAATAAATTAACCTTGAGAAGAAGGGCGAAAAACGCATTGGTATAACGTCCTGTGAAAACGAAGAAAACGCGATAAGACGATAGTGTGTGTCTGCTCAAGAAACTGGATTCAGGGCAGGGTAACGCGGAAAATATTCGGGGCCATCGCCGGAGCCAAATTTCTTCCGCTCACCCCTCTCCCTATTCCCTCATCACCACCAGCCGTCGGACCGCCGCAGCAGCACTCCGCAAACCTTCTCTGCCCAGAAATGAGCTTTCAGCATTGCTCCTGGCCCGGTGGCAACCGTGTGCGGTCGGCTGCCCAGGACAATGGCCCCGTGTTACTGTTTTGGACAGGTTTGCGCTAGGGAGCAGCTTGCGGCATCTATTTGCCTGCACTGCAATGTATTGCCAGCTTTCCTATTTGCTCGATGAGTTATCGGATTTTAAGGGGAAAATACATGGCACTTTGAAGGAAAGTAAACAAATCTTCACATTTTTATAGAAACTAATTCCACAGGTTAAAAAAATCGATAGATAGTGTAGTAAAAAATGTGTTATTTTATTTTCACCTTAATTATATTGGAATTACAGATTTGCGGAAACATATCAAGAAAATAGTACAGATGTGTTTTTGAAAGCTTCAAGTAGATTATGCAAGTTATGATGAAATCAAGTATTCAAAGTTTTTGTGAAGGAAGCGTGCGTTATTAATTTTCCTGTATGGACGGCCCGAGTTTTTCAGACGATGGGTAGACAGAGGCCGCGTTTTGCATAGTCGCCGTGTCGAAAGCCGCTTGCGTCGAGGGCCTGGCGGGCGGCGCGGGGCCGGAGTTCAAGACCCAGCTCTCCGCCCCTCCCTTTCCTTAATGGAAAGCAGGAAGGTGGCTGATGGGGTACGTGCCGCGCATGCGCCAGGCTGCCAGGCCTCCCTGTGCGGAGGAGGGAACGAGGAACGAGAGCTCTTGCAGTTTGGGTGACCTTACTCATAGTCACCGGCAAGTTAGCTCATAGCAACTGTTGCCGTAGCAGAGACACTGAGCTGGAGATCCTAGCATTCGAGTCTCGATGGTGGCGATACATGGCTATTGTTCTTGTAATGATTTATCAATTTTTTACCCCTTTTTACACTTCCATTCCACCGACAAAGGTGACTCAGGGTATCAACTGATGTTACTGCAATACTTCTGTTAGAAGGGTCTTGGGGTTTGAGTTCTGACAATGGTAGGATTATCGACCAGCTAGGTCGAGGTCAGCCGCTGTCTGGAGGAGAATTCGAGCTGCCGGCTGCTCTGATTGGTAGTTTTACGTGATTTCTCGTAACAATACCAGGGAATGCTGCGAATGCTGGATCAGCACCAGAACAAACAGATTACACTTTGACGACTGTTGACCGAAGCAGTTGACGCACCAGGAAACGCGAAATTATCAATCAATCATCCAAACATTTGCGTCTTCACGAAAAGTGCCACCGCAGTGAAATCGCTGAAGTACATGATCTCAGCGAATTCTCGCTATTATTTTTTATTACATTCTCGAAGCTAAAATAATCAGAATATTGTCTGGTTTTCATTATTTTTTAATGATTTTTAGTTCCTATTATGATTATTCTGCATTCATGGCATTATAATGAGCATCACATTTCAACAATATTGCTGAATGGGAAAACCCGGCGATTGCCGCTTTGAGTTTCTATCTGCAGAAGTGCGGTTGTGTACACTTGTATTATTTCCTCTCAGTTCACACCGCACAATAACTAGTGGTCCTACATCACTCATATTATTTGTGCTCTTTTCATTAGTATATAACGTTTTACCACTAGTTGATACAGGGCGAAAACAACGCAAATTAGAATTCGATAGCGTAATTTGCACTCGCGGCCTGCGGTGAGTTACTTCAATTCGGGATCATGCATTTGCCTGTATTGCCAACCTGCAAAAAATTTTGCCCGGGAAGGGATTTGATTAATTGTTCGTGTTTTCGGGCACATCAATTGCTATGGTCGTTTGCCCCGCAAGTGTAGTTCATGTTTTATCATAGGAGATGGCGATATTCTTTCCCAACTAGATGGCGAGATCCGGTGCCGACCTACACGTCGACTTGCAGTGATATCCCATCCAGGTATCTCCCACCAGAGGGGCATCAACCAAGCTGGAACAAGCTCTAAGCTACCGACTGGTCTCCCGACATATGCGGTAGTGTCTTGCGCGTCAGTGGGAGTGTGTGTAAGAGGTTTGTTACGGTACTGCTTCGGCATTCGCCAACATTCACCAACATCTTGCCAGCCCGATGTTGAACAGAGTTACCGCAGAACACTATCGATCAGAGCAGCCAACCGTTAGAATTCTCCTCCAGGTAGGGGCTGAATTCGACCCTGCACCCTACCCAGAGATGTAAAACCTGCCACAGTCGAGATTCGAACCCAGTCAGAGGCACTGCGGTGAAATCATTTGACACCCTGAGCCACGTCATCCCGTGAAGGCGCGAAAGATTCAGTGACGTGGCAGGGAGCCTCCTTGCCAGAGGAGGTGCCAGCGCGTTGGAGAGCCTCTGAGGGAGAGATGAAGAGTCCCCTCCGCTCCCGGCGCCTGCGCTGGCGACGCGCCGGCAGGCACAATTCCGCGGAGCGGAACAGTGGAGGACGCGACGGCGGGCTGAGTAAAGAATGGCGGGGCGGAGTGGACAGATTGAGTAAGAGGGGACGTCTCTCGGCGCGTCAGCGGGGGCGACACGCCCGGAGGTGCAATTGCGGCGTGGCGGGCCAGAGCAGGACGAACGAGGGGGAAGGGCGGGGTAGGGCTGGGTGTTCAGGAGACGGAGCGAAGCAGGAAACGGCCGGTTAGAGCAAGATGAATGGAATGGGAGGGTGGGACCTCCGAGAGCCTGCGACGGCGCTTCGCGTGTGGGTGCAATTGCGGCGCAGCAGGGCAGAGCAGGACGGAAGAGCGGCGAAGGGCGGGGCATAGCTGGGGGAGCTGGTCGGAGCGGAACGAGGAACGGTGTGTATGGTGGGGTGAATGGAATGTTGGAGAGGGATCCTATCTGCTGTGTGCCTGCAATGGCGTTTCAACCACACGTGCAATTGCCTTTAACGACGGGCGGGCGGCGTAGGACGGAGAGCAGCTGGGCGGGGTGAACGCATTGAGGCGGAACGGGTTGGTCTCCGCCCCGCGAGTCTGCGGTGGCTCGTAGGTGCAATTGCGTGGGCGATGCTTAATAGGGCGGGACGACGCTGCGGATCGTGGGGCCACGGGTCGGGTCGGATCGGAGTTAGTCATGGCGGGAACGGAACGGAGAACTGCTTGGGAGAGTCAGAGGACGAAACAGAGCGGGGAAGGCAGGGCGGGGAAGAGCGGAAGAAGCATGTCGAAGTCGAGTGGAAATGAACAAGGCCGGGAAAAGCGTAGCATCACGATGGTGCAGAGGAGGGAGAGGAAGATGAGGAAGACCGGGAGGAACCGACTAGGCGGAGGGGGACGGGCAGGGTGAGGAGGTTCGAGAGGGAAAGGACGGTACGGGACGAGAAGGGCTGGGCAGGAAGGAGCATGACGGGCAGGACGAAACAGCGTAGGGAAGGCGGGGCGGAAAAGAATGGGAAGCGCAGGCCGTTGCAGGAACGGTGGGACGAGGTAGGAGTCAGCAGGATGGGCAACGTGGGATCAGATCGGGGAAGGGCAGGGCGGGAAAGAGTGGAAGGAACAGGACGGAGAAGAGGTAGGAAGGGGAGGTCGGGGAAGGCCGAGAGGAGCAGACTGGGTGGAGAGGGAACGGCGGAGTGAGATGGTTCGAAAGGGACAGGAGTGCGGGGCGAGAAGAGCGGGGTGGGAGTGATGGGCAGTATGCAGCCGAGAAGAGAAGGCGGGGCAGGAGAGAAGGGAAGAACGGACAGGACGGTGGGACGGAGCAGGAAACAACGTGACGGGCATGTCTGTGCAGAGCGGGGAAGGGCAGGGTTGGTGTGGGGCAGGAAACAGCAGAACGGGCATAACGGTTCAGAGCGGTGTAGGGCCATGCGGGAAAGAGTAGCTGGACGCAACGGAGCGGACCACAATTGTGCGGGGTGGGCGGCGGGCGGCGCGGAGTGCGGCGCGGGGCGTGGAGCGGCGCGGGACGGGGCGGCGCGCAATGACGCAGGCTGCGCCGCGGGGGCCGTCTGCGCGCGACGCGGCGATGCGACGCTGTTCCCGCGCCCGCCCCGCGCCCGCCCCGCGCACCCGTTCCAACGACCGCCGCTGCCGTTTGGAAACCCAACGCCCGGCCACGCGACACCGGCGCCGCGGAGCGGCCGCTTTTTGCTCACAGCTTCAGGGAAACACCTCGTGTCTTCTCAAGTGTTTATTGAGAATACACCGGCGGCAAGGCGTCTGCTTGAACTCTCAGGCCAGGGTTTGACGGTGATTTCTTTTCCTCTCTAAGAAGAAATATTGAATGAAATTTGAAGTGAAACTGTGCCAATTTTGGCTTATTTTTCTCCTTTGTGAATCGTATTAGCCCTAACGCTTCTGGCATTAAAGTACGCATTCCCTTATTATAACTAAATACCTTTGCCCATTTTATTTTCCTGAGCTCGCTGACGAAAATTCACTTGAAAATATATTGCTTCTTTGAATTCGCATATCTCTGTATACCGAAAATTTTGCCCAACTTTGTCTTAAAAAAATATACTATCAATAATAAATTTGTGTGGCGTAGTGTTACTTTTCGTTGCTGATTTGATTAGCTTTGTCTCCTTTCGTTCAGCTACTCTTTCACCGATCCGGCGTTTACACTCAGTGGTGGACAATAATTGAATCAAGAAGCATGTTTGGTTGTAGTTTGAACGCAGTGTACTTGACAAGGAGACAAGGTATTCACTAAACGATTGTAAGTACCTTATATAATTTAATACATATAAACTTGATCAATATGAAATCGCTCCCGGTCGTTGGGATTTTGAAAGATTGCAGAAATCTTGACCAAGATTCATCAATATTTATGATTCTTCAAGTCATTTTGTTAAAACGAAATACACTATTTTATTTGCGATTAATGATAAAATGTGAACAGTTAATGGGAAAAACAGATTTTAAATGACGTAACAAATTTGAAAAAGAACAGACACAGCATACTGGTAATGGGAAATGCCTATGCACAATATGAAACTGTTGTTATTGTTATTCATATCCCGTTAATACTCTGTAAAGCGTATCAAGTATACATTATTGGTGTTGTTTAAACGGTTTCTCGATAGTGAGAACTTGAGTTGGTTCGGAAATTCAAACAGCGAATGTTTGACATTGTGAATTAAAGGATCGCAGAGAGTCTGTTTCTAGAGGTCGGTGTTTCGAGAGTTTTCCTCATTTCTCCGACGGTTTCCCCAGCGCAAATGCCAAAATAGCACTCTCCAAACCGGTTGGGATGCATGTGGCATTTTTCTCACCTTATTTCTTCCTGAAACTTTCGATCTTTCCTGCATGAACAACACAATATGAAATTTACCTAAACGTACAAGATGGTTCTGAAAGGCAGTGTGTAACGTTTGACACAGGAATGCAGTCTGAATAAATTATCAACAGCAAAGGAATTAATTTTCCCCTATTTTATTTAATTGGCTGTCCGGGTGACGCCGCGTCCATGGCAAAAGTGCCGACGTTTCGTTCGCCATTCTGCGACCTTCCTCAGGGCGTAATGCAATTAAAGGCTCTTATACGAAATATGGTGTTCTATCTGACATGTCGCAGTCGTTCATTTGTTTTAACGACCATGGAGTTAGAGAAAAATATTTTCATTCATGATTTCAAAACTATAAACATGCTATGAAAACACGCTATTAAAAATAATCGTTAGATTTAAATCTATGTAGATCACTACAGAAAGTTTTTTGAAAATTACGCTAAAATGTGGTTCTTTCTACATGTGCTTCTTATTTATAAAGAAAATGTATATACTTGTGACAAAATTCTAAAAATTAAGTTTTAGAGTTTTCGATCGCTGCTTAAACATAATTTTATGCATGCATACTTGTATACTTAATACGTGAATCGGAAAGATAAGGTAACGTTTTTACAAAAAAATAGTACTTAGTAGCTTTAATCACGAAAAGCAATAATTAATGCCTTGTGCGTGTAAGATTATTTCCAAGCATTTTTACATTCAGAAATTGCCGGCCACGATAGGCGAAATGCTGTAGTTTAATATTTCATGCTGGTCAATTCAAAACTTTTAATATATTCCTTTTAATCAATTGATTTCGTGAGAATTCTATCTAAAATTCCCTCAAAACAATTATCACATAGTAATATCAGCGTAGTTATTTACATATGAACGTTTTATCTCATTCATGTATTCACATCACGCACACCTACAGCAAGACAATATCCGCTTTCAAATTCACAACTGAAACTTATTGGAGCGTATGTGTAAATGGCCTTCGGTTCTTATCTCACATCGCCATTTCTTTTTTCTTGTTGAAGGAAAACTTCACGTTCTCGGAACTTTTGTTAGTTTCCAATCATATCTCCACCACTTCTAAAGTACTGCTGTTTTGACGGTTTTTGCTTCTTCTGTTTTCGTCCTTTTGCAGTTGTCAATAACAACGCCACCGGACATTCAAGAGAAACTTTTGGAAAGAGAAAGCCAAGAGTTCGCAAGATTCTTCAACATTTTGCTTTCAAAGGCTCGTATTAATACACCTGTGACTCGCACACAACAATGCCTTTCAAGCTACGGAGAACTGGGAGGTCATGCGTTGGCATCGAGACCAAATCCAATACTTAATTTATTTAAATAATTTAATTTAATTTATACACTAAAAACAGTAAAAACTGAATGTTACACGAGAAGACGAATACTTTGCGCGTTTTCTCAAACTCCAGAATACCTACCCCTCTCTGTAAATCTATTGTTGAATTATGTTTAAAGGTATCAACAAGCGTGGTTGGCTTCATTTCAAAACTAGACAGTTTCATTTCCGAGTAATAGAAAACGTACGTAGGAAAATCCCAATTTTTATTTTTTATTTTTTAGTATTACTGACAAAAATCCAATTCCCCGCACCCTGCTGCTTACGCAACTAGCAAAAGCAGAGCTCAACAAAATGTGCTACATTTACGCCCAGAAGCAAAGAAAGAAGACATCTCAACCTTTGTTGAAAGGAACAAGGTGATCTGGACGACAAAACGATAAACTTATCATTACTGGGATCATTAACCCAGAAGCTGAAGAACAATTCTTGTTACAGACACATTTGGTTTTCTAGAATTATATAGTTTTGCTCCGGCCGATTCAACTGCTATAGACATTAGTCCCGTTAGTGTATAGTATTTTATATTCTGGAGCGAGTTATCTTCCGCAGCTAGAATATGACGCCGACGTACAAGACGGCTTGTGTGGATTTCCCCGCCCAGGTACCTCCGCCAGCGGGGACCGTCCCAAGCTTCCGACTGGTCTCCACACACACCTGTAGGGCACGTAAGTGTGGGAGTAGAGAAAATTATGAGAGAGGAGGTCTGCTTCTACTACTCCGTCATTCGCCTGGTATTGGTCGAAGGAGTAATGGAAAACGATCAGAGCAGCCGACTGCCAACATTCTCCTCTAGACAGCGACTGAATCGATCTGGCAACGTACGTAGTGTTGAAAATCTGCCACAACCGGGAATCAACCCCTAAGGCCATTTCGTCAGAGACACTGCAATGGCAACAGTTGTTGCTCTGAGTTATACAGCAGGTGGAGGTAATGACCCTGACGATGACCCGGCCATTTCCGAACCACAATGACTGGGTCATCGAGCACTGAACACAGCTCGTTAGGTAGGCATGGTAGACTAATATATTACCTCAAATGCAAATGCAGCACAAAATACGTGTATGCAAATGCACGGAATTATGGTGATTTAATCCTGTCAGAAGGAAAACGAGTCACATATTTGAATCCAAGCTTTGTATTTAATATTTCCGTCAGTTTTTTGTTGAAGGTTCTTTTTTGAAAAGTTGTTTCGTCGGGCTCCTTCCAAAAGAAAATGGCAAGGGTATGCAGACGAGTTTGCTATTGAAAACAGTGCTGGCGCGTTCCAATCCATACGCGGCGCTTCTTTCCGTGAACGTGCAGCTTCCCGGCGCTTCCGGCCCCCGCAAGCGGCGCGTAGCCGTCGTTTAAGAAACCCTACTACGAAGCAGCGGCGTTCATAATTGAATGAGGCGGCGCGTGCGGCGCGAGAGCACGCTCCGGAGGCCGCACGGCGCGGCCGTCACGCGAGGGCGTGCGCGCGCGCGGCGGCGGCGGCGGCGGCGGCGGCGGCGGCGGCGGCGGCGGCGGCGGCGGCGGCGGACACGGTCGGTGCACACTGTGCTGAACCGGTGGCCAAACGCGCGAAAAAACAAAAAGTATTTTTATAGTTATTTGCATGTATGAACAGGTGGTAAAAATTAAGTAATAAAAAAACAGTTGTTTACGAAAGAAGTATCAAAAGGCATTTTATTACAATTCGAGGTTAAAGAATTTTCATGTGATGCCTTTTCACCGAATTTCATATCTATTCCAATGTTGCAATAACACGTTTCTATAAGAATATAGTGCATTTTATTCACTTTTTAAAAAGTTCCAATGTACTGTCAATTTCGTTTAAATTTGACTGTTCGTCCTCGAAATGGTGAGACACTAATGTTGAAGGCAATATTAGCCCTTGGATTATTGGATTACTTGTGGTTTAATAACTCATTGCGAATCTTATTTCAGTTTCCTAAAGATTGACTTTAAATAATCTACATAGATAAAAAAATGTGGCTCTTAATCCATATGGCCGATCGGATAAAAATAAATTTTAAAAATATTCTTATAGTTTCAGCTCATGAAGCAATTGACTCACTACCAAGAGCATATGGACAACAAGAAAGCGATCCTGTTAAACAAATGACGTCCTTCAACCAGTCACTTTGTAAGAGAATATTTAGTGTGCCTAATACTTTTAAGGATCGATGGTCGTTACGGTGCTAGTGTGCAAGTCGATGAAGAGACTCCGGCCTACGCTGTTTACATAAAAACAAACTTGAGTCGGCTAAACGCATAATTTCGTACTCATTTTCTATAAAAATTATAAATTGGCAAAGAATGTAAAATAAATATCACTTTTATATTATCATTTTTTGTAAAGAATGTTGGCTGTTTTCGAGCCTTTTGTCAAACCAAATGCTTTTATTTTTCTTAAAAATCGAACATCACATTCATAGAATGTTTATTGTTATACTTCCTTTTATGACCACAACATTGCATTCACGACCATAATTCATTATTTCCATAAAATATTTAGAGGTAAATCTGTAGTGATAAAATTTAAAGAAGTTTAAAGAAATGGACCCGTTACATAAGGACGTCTTATGATCGGGTTTAGGCCCTTTTGGCCACAGTGTGGCGGCGGCAGCGGCGGCGTTGGTGTCGGAGGTGGTGGTGGAAACCGCAGGGAACTCGCACCTGCACGGGCGGCACCTCACGGCGGGAGGAGGAACCGCGCGGCGGCGGCGGGCGGCACCGGTCAAGTGCACGCGCGTGGCCGCGCTATTACAGGCGGTTACCGGTAATTAGCCGCGCGCTGCCGCTCCTCTAATGAAGTGACGCGCCCCCCGCCTCGACCCGTCCCCCCGGTCCCTCCCCAACGCCACACCGCCCACCCGTTGAGTAGGCTTTCTACCACCGGCCAGCGTACGGCCGTCTGGAGAAGAGGGAAAGGCGAGGAGTAATATAAATCAGGAAATGAACGAAGCAGAGAATCAGGCAGGGAATCCAAGGAGAAATGTATTAGAACAGGAAAAATGACGCTGATAAGTGAGAGTGGCAAGTGCTATTTTCATTAAAACTGTGGACACAAATGCTTTAAATAATATATTTCTCGAGGTCTTAAAGGTTTTTGAGTATAATTTCCAGACATGTAGGGCTCATTTACACTGTGTAAATGAGTTCAGAATGGATCAGTTTCAGAAACGCACAAATGACTTGTTCTTCAGGAACGGCTCCAATGTTTCCGAAAATTTCCTTATGAAAACAGGTTTTGCCCTTCTCAGCAACCTGACTGAACGATTATAAAATGTACACACTGAGGAAATCTGAAAAATGAGCGTGTTGAAAAAACAAATACATGCAATGTAAACATAACAGGAAATCAAACCAGAAGATTATGTTCATTGGAAAGATCTCTTAAATATTATATTTAACATTTTCTGTACCATTACTTGATTTTGAGATTAATGAGTAAGAAGATGAACATTTTTAAAGTTGAAGAAAGTATAGAGCATTTTTTTGCTATGGCAAATAATGCTTTTAAATGTAATTTAGATTGATTCAGAATCTAAGTTCACAGGCGGTCATACATACAAAAGATCAATTTTTATTCATAAAGTGGACTTTATGAGTTACTAGAAAATAAACAAGAAGTTAGGTTTCAAAGAGTTTGATGAAGAGAGTTAGATAACTGACGAGAACTGGTGAGGCATGATAACTGAAATATTAGAAGAAAATGATTTGGAATACCATTATTATAATAAATGTACGTACCCACTTCAAATAATATTAAATATTCTGTCATGATCTAGCATAATCATCTATATCATTATCAGGTTTTTACTAAGTAAAATGATTTAAATTTGAATAATACTCGACGTGTTAGCTGCTTTTCTTAATTCTACAATAAGATTTCGGTAAATGAATGAAAATATCCGTACTTCAGTATTTCTAATTCTCGCGCCTACTTGAAGCTACAAAAAAAACTAAGGAAATTCTGATGTTGGAATTTGCGATTGTCATCGTTTTGTCTCAACATAGTACTTCATTTATTATCGCAAACATTCATTTACTCCGTAAATCATGATTACCTTGCGGTTATTATCTTTCATGCATCATTTTAATTTGAAGTAAAGTGAGAGGGGTTGATGGTTCACGCAGCAGAAGAGAGTGAGTGAATGAGAATGATAGTGAGAGAGAGAGAGAGAGAGAGAGAGAGAGAGAGGGCGGGGGGAGGCGTAAGGGTGGGATTATCACAGGGAAAGACAAGTAAGAGAACAAAGTAATGTGTAAGAACATACACAAATATATACATTCAGATAAGCTAAAAAGATTTCTAGGGTCATTTCCTTTGTTGTAAGTTTTATTACTTGCATATGGTATGAAAATTGTATAGTCTTTCGTTTCTTAAACCTTTGCATCATAGCACAGTGAATAAGAACAGTCAAATGGGCTGATTTTATTCGTTCGACAACGTCATTTTTAGTAAAGCCATAAAAATATATTTACCTGAATATATTTCCACACCTTTTTGAACGCAAAATTACTTCAAACCATTAAAATGTTCATTATGGTCTTTGCAATTTTGTCATAGGATTTTTAATAATCGACTCGATCGACTTATGACATTTGCAATTTTGTCGTAGGATTTTTAATAATCGACTTCTTCGGCATTTTTCACTCTCTACTTAAACCCCTGTGCAAATCATAATTAACTGCATGTTTCTCCCTTCCATCAATCTTATTCTTTTCAAAAACAACCTCGAGTGTGAAATTGCCAATTAACCATATTCTCGTTCTTGCAAGAAGCCCCCCACCCCCCCACCTCGTGAGAGAGACAAGGACGGTCTGTTCCAGGAAAGGGGCGGGAGTGGGGGCGGAGGAGGAAGTGAGGACGAGGGGTGGGGGGAGGTGCGGTTCGGAAGTCGACGAAATTGCGACCTCGCGCCTTTCGCCCACGATTAACGCGTCCTCCTCACGGCGTCCCCGCGCCTCCCGCGCCGCCGCGCCGCGTCCGTTTTCACCGGGCGGCCACCACTCTGCCCCGCGCCGCCCCGCACGGCGTGAGGTAACAACGGCTGGAACTGCGTTTGTTTGCTTTCCCCTCACGAGTGCATTTTCTTCGCAGCGCTACTCGACGCGACGCGCCGCGCTTGCCGACGGAGGCTCAAGCGCCTTGGCTTTGAAAAGTGAATGGCACGGCGCGGGAATTTTAACCTTAGAATTGCGCTATGAGGGCTGTTGGGTTTTTACTTCGTACGAAAAAGTAGCGGCGTTCGTCATATTTTGTTGTTGGGAAAATGTTGGAAACTACAATACATATTTAAAGGGCTTTGGGCTCAAGACCAGGTGGAGCTAGACTCTCGCTATTCGTAAGTTGTGGTATCTCGAATTTGTTTAAAGAGTGTCTTCGTTTTGTAACTACCCAAGTTCTTTATAAATACAAACAAGGAACTAAGAATAAGTTTACATACTATAATATTACACTTACTAAATTGTTCCCAGAGATAACAGATAAACAAGATAAACCTTACTTTCACCAAAATCGAGTAAACATTTACGAATAGCGGGAGGTTTCCTATGGCTGGTTTGGCGTATTTTGTTAACTGTCGCAACCTCTTTATTTCTATTATTGTATATTTATTATTACCAAAAATGTAAGATTTTCTTGCCGTAGTGCATGACTTAATGTCGGTGCGAATAATAATGATATTTCGTTACAATATGGCTCAGAAGTTAGCTTCTTTAGGGGCATAACGATTATGAAAAGGCATATTCGCCTTTTCATAATCGCTCGTCGAAAATGCTCGGTAAGAAAATAAGCTTGTAAGGAAAGTAAGCATGACTCAACAGTTTGCTGTGACAACTGTTATACTGTCGACCTCTAATTAGTGCAATCTTATCTCCTTATGAAAGTGCCATCTCAGCCTAGGCATTCGCCATCCTGAAGCACTTTGGCGCTGTACTTTCACTTATCACAAAGAGATAAACGTTAAATAATTACTGTGAATAACTTTTCATCATTAATAGGCTAGAAAAAATGTTCAAATTAGCTAGTGATCTCGACAGAACTGTGAAGGAAAATTAGGAAAAGGAAGAAATAAAAGACCTTTCTCAGCCGAGTGGAAGCAGAAAAATGTAATAATTTAATGCAAATGCGTCAGTAACACCCCAGATACAACAATTTTGGATGTCTGAATCCTGTTGGAGCAATATAATTTTTTACTTTTAATACTAATTGTTTGTAGTTTATAAAGTTCGTATTTTTTCTAGAATAGGGCTTTTGGCCAGCCAACACGCGGTTACCCTTTACGGGAATGGGACGAATATTAGACCATACACTAGACACCAACACACTTGTAGGCTCCTCTAATTGGGGTCAGCAGAACGCAAGGACATTCGCAATATACCATACACGAGAGTCAAGGGACGAACAATCATACCCAGGTCGGATAGACAATTCGGATCAAAACGCTGAATCGGTACACGCTCTTAGTCACCTCGGCCAAGCTTGGATTTGTAAGAAAATAATATTCCCCAAAATAAAAAGCAACATGACATTATTTCTTCCATTTACCCTTTTCAACATGGTGTTCCTTGAAGTTGTTCTACAATTTATTATTCTGTATAGATACAGAACTCATTATCAAAATTAGCGAGAGAATATAATGTTATGAAGCTTAACAAATGAAACATTAATCATTATTCATTGTATCTCTCATGAAGAATCATGCATTGACTAACACCAAGAATAATAATACATTTAGTATGCCGTTTGGTGTTTGGCATGAAAATACAAATAATAATTAAACTTTTCATATCACTGACCATATTCCCCCGTCTTACTTGCTAAAACAGTTGTGTAGAAAAACACTGAATATGTTTGGCAGAGGTCATGCCATCCATTATTAATGGTAGCTGGATAGCTTGATGATTCATATATTGATTACCTGCAACAACAAGATTATGAATACACAACACTAAGTAGTTCGCAGGATCGCGTATTCTCCATTTACCAATATGCATTCCGGATACTGAAAATTCGAACATGGTAATTGACAAGTTTTTTCAGTTCAAAAATAAAAATAATACATTTCTCGAATCCCAGGCGCTTCCTTTGATCATTGTGCTATCCCAAAATAATAGATAAATACCCACAGTTGCAGATTTATTTAAAAACTAATAAATAATAGATAAATACCGACAGAATCACGTTTATTAAAAAAAGAATAAGGAAACATCCAACAAATTATTTACTCCGTTTATGGCATAAAGCACACACGACCTGCGCTAGCTAGCAATTACTTCACTCACCGTTGAGCATGAAGCAACCATCTATCGTAAGATTCGTCATTAAGTCGTTCCACAGAGCTACATGCATCGCATTGCCGTGTATGGTTCGTCCTTCCAAGGCTGCTCACTGTCTCTGTCACGCCAGGGTTAGGTGAGGTACGGTCATCCACCCCGCAGTGGCTGAGAGCCTTTCTAACTGCACTAGTCACAATTTCGAAATTACTGTTTCTAGTGTTGGTTTGTTGCGATGTGGCATGTGATACTATACTAGTCTAACAGCTTAAATAA
Source organism: Gryllus longicercus (assembly GCA_038098605.1). NCBI lineage: Eukaryota > Metazoa > Arthropoda > Insecta > Orthoptera > Gryllidae > Gryllus > Gryllus longicercus. The sequence continues at coordinate 101,634 of JAZDUA010000328.1, read as the reverse complement.
TGATCAATTCGTCATGAAATGAAATTACAATCATTATGAATTCTGGAAACCGTCGAATCAATTAGGTACGTAATCAAATCATCCGCAAATCATTCTAACAATATCAAATTTCCTTTTGAGTTTGATTCATAATTTAAATAAATCTCATAAATTTAGATATTACTAATTGTTAGGTAAGATGTCGATGTCACAATTATATCGAGAATATACTGTAATGAGGTTAACTACAAAGAACCTTATTTTTCGGCATTCTTTCTTTTCTCTGTGGAAAGGTGACAAAATTGTACAGTCGGTCGGACACGTGCGCCTGCAAATTACTGTATAATTTGTTAATTTGGAATTTGTCCTGGATAACTGTAAAGTGTTCGTCGGTATACGTCGTATCACCGAGGTCCTGGTTCGAATTACGGAATTAATGTCTGTGTACTAATGCGTTACACCATGTTGTGACGATAAGAGCCTCCGCACGTGGGTTTGCGCTTGGTGTATGGTCGGCTCTTTCAATGATTTCAAGTGCAACTGATAAAACGTGGGAGCAATAAACACGATGAAAACGATCGTACTAACCTTTACGTGTTACGACAGCTTTAGAATCCTATTTTTAATCAATGTGTACACAAAAAGATGCATTTATTGCTTAGCATTAGAATCTGCATATTTAAGAAAAAGTATTTACAAATCTGCCATTCGTAGACACGTTTGCCACTAAAATATTTGGCCTGTGAGTATTCACAAAGCTATGCGATTATGAAAGAGATGATGACGATGAATAATATTGGTCATAATAATTATGAGATAAATAGACTAAACGATTTACTAGTTTATTAAATATTTCTCTCTCTCACTTTTGAGCAAAATAGGCAAAACTCCCCTAATTAAGAGTCAATTCTGTGTTCTCAGCAGCGAATGAAAGACCTGATTCAGTATTCAAATTTGAGTCCCAGTCCTAGAATGAACAGTATGATTAAGTTGAAGATGAACCGACATCCTAAGACGCATCTTCTACCTGAACCACTGCAACCACTCGCATACTTTGAAGGTGACTGAAACTCGTAACCTTTATCCGGTTTGAGTACTTAAAGTAAAGCTTTACGAAATTGAAATGCTTTGAAATAAACATTATTACAACACACGTTTTCTAAAAATCTACGATCTCCTAAAAACTACGTACATCAGTCACATTTACCTCCTCACTTTCTATTGACAAAAAAATCTAAACTATAGGCGTGCGCACAGGAGGCATGCGACCAGGGGATCCGTGGCCCTTAAACTTTCGAAAGAGGCCCCGTACACCTGCGTAATAAAACTTCTCATTTCCGTAAAGAAGACCGTTTTTAAGATGACAATTTGGGTAATTTGATACACGACATTTTTCAAAAGAGACTTTCCAAATATCTGGCAGTATTGTAATTGGTCCAACATCAAACCAGTTGAATTTATTAATTGAATCATTAAAGTTATTTAATTCTTCTTCTATCATGTTTGATGCATTTACTATTAAGATATATCATTTGTAAATGTATGTTAGTGTGTATTAGGCATTTTGGCTCGACTGTCCTTCCCACGCTTGGGGGTAAGAGTGACCTGTTGCGAACATGATACTAACCGTAACTGTAATCGTAACTGACTGCAATTAGCAAACTCCGCCTGCCTGAACTGTTCTTCGTCACACAGCTACTGTAACACACGATTTTAATGGAAAGCTACAACTCTATTTTTGCTCCGACCAGGAACTGAACCCGGGATCACACCACAGGAAACTAGTACGCTACCCCAGAATCCATCATAAAGGCTCATTTGTAAGTAAAAACGTTTAATGAAATTGGGCTCAAAGAGGAGCAGGGGATGCCTAGAAATGGAGTAATGTAGTTGCCTCCTCTTGTTTTAGTTGATTGATTGTTAGGAATTCCGGGCGCGTTAACTGCTAAAGCCATTAGCCCCGTATGTGTAGTGCATGGTTTTTCCTCGGAAGGAGGCGGTGATATTCTCCCTCTAGATGATCGGACGCCTACCTGCTGTCGGTTAGCGGGGTTTACCCCAGCCAGGTATCTCCCACGAACGGGGCACCAGCTCTAAGCTCCCGAGCAGTCTCCCGGCCTGTGCGATGGTGTAGTGCACGTTAGTGTAAGTGTGTGTAAGTAAGGAATAGGACAAGGAAGGGTAAATAAAGATCAGGCGCGGCCCGTGACCCGTTGGCTAGGGTACTAGCATTTGCCTGGTTATGATCGGATAAACTACGGAAAACAACCAACCAGAACAGCCGGCCGCTAGAATTCTCCTCAAGACAGCAAACGATCTCAACCTAACTGACAGCCTACTGTCAAAAATCCAGCCACCATCCGGATTCGAATCATGGACCTCCCGGTCAGAGGCTCTGCAGCGACGTCAGTTGCTGCCCTGATCCACCTCTCCCGGTCCGTTTTAGGCTGCGCTCGCCTTTGGTTTAAACATTTACTGCGCCGTCCGTATCCCACCGAGGTTGCTTTTTGGCGCAACAGTGCGTCGGCGGCGTGTGAAGCAATGGCGTCTTCGTTTGCTTTCTCCGCGACGCGGCGCGGCGCCCGAGGCGCCGCCGCCCCCGCCCCCGCCCCCGCCGCCGCCGCCGCCGTCCCGGCCGCTGACGACGCTCCCACACGATTCATTACCCCCGCGCTATTTGTTCGCGGTGCGACGGGGCCGTCGCCGGTGAAAGGCCGCAAGCGCCGAGAGGAGTTAGTGGCGGCGGATTACGTATTCTGACGGGGAAGACTTCCCAGGCCCTGCCGCATCTCCAGATGTTACATCCCCGAGAAATTTGAAGGAGACTCTCCAGAGGAATGCTGGTACTTTGTCTGTTTGAAAGTGCCTATTTTCGTAAGGTGGTTGAAGGTGGGTAGAGGAGTGTCACGACAATTCTCGAAGAGGTTCGTATTCTTGCCTAATGGGGAATTGTAATGGTGGTAGCAAGAAATCGTGATTGATGGAACTTGAATCGTGAAAGTACTATTTTGCAATGTTATGCCCGCATATTTGACATTTACCCAACCTGGCCGTTCTCAGTTACAAACACACAAATATATCTTCAGTAAAGAAACCTCAGCAAGGGCAGTCTCTTGGACGATGAGGAACATCGGTAACAACTTCCGTTTCCTGAAATATGGAATATTTCAAAATTCTGACGTTTTGAGTAACTCGTTATTATTAATTATAAATTGCATAAAGAAAGAAAATCATCAATGAATTTTAATTGCTGATTAGCGTACAGGATACTTCGTTTATGTTGTTTATAACTGGGGGGAAAGAATAATGCGAAACTCAACAATAATCATCTTCAGAGCTTTTTGTGACTGAAGAGAAATTATCGAAATTTTCTTCCGATTTCTGCGAGACACACCCACTATGTATGTTTCCTTATCTATACCTCCTTCACGTAGCACAATGTTGTACTATCACAATGTTCAAGTAATGCATTTGTTGAATAGATATCTAAAACAATTATTAACAAATATATCTCGTAATATTAGTTATTGACATTGGACCCCATAGACTTGAATACCTTGATATCATATTTTATCTCTCCCTTCGTACCTTTTAGAGCTACTGAAGGATGAGATAACTTTCATAGTACATTTGAATATGGTGAGCATTGCTATAGTTTCATATTAGAAGAAAAACGATATAAACAATAGAATTTTAAACATTTTACTAAAATTTGTTGCAACTTTGTCTCATTTAAAAGATGGTTGAATGAAACAAGGTAATCGAATAATAAAATGACATTTTAAGTTCTGAAACACTAGTTCCGGGAAATGATATAACACGAATTATTATTTTCACAAGTCCTCGATCTAATCCTATCTAAAACTAAACTCTAAACTAATACTCATTTTGTAAGATAAAATATATACTTTTATATAATAAATATTTAGAGAACAAACTCCTTTCCACCTCATAAAACTAAAGAATATCCTAAGATAGGGAATCAGACAAAAAAAGATTACGAAAGAGCATAAGCTATTACATAAAATCCTTAAATGCATAAAGATATGAAGACATGTATATTCTTGCATCACATGTGGGATGACGGGTTAAAATGCTTAGCTGTTTCAATGTGTCATTGATGTATATTGCGCGCTCTTTTTTTAAGCTGCGATTACAGAGAGACTGGATGCCTCCGGTGGTGAACCACGGAGAGATGAAAAGCTTCCGTGTGTACTCTGGGGGTTGTCCGGGCTCGAGAGTATTTTTTGACAAACAGCTCAAGCAAATTGGTAAACGGAACCCGTGTGAAAAGCGCTGTAAACAACGCATTCGCGGCGCAGATTCGAAACTTTGTACATGTTAAGGTGTTTCGGTTAACTTAGCTTAACAAAAACAAATCGCCTATTTAATGCGGCCAAACTGACTCGCTTCGCTCGCGCGTTGCCAAGTTGACGACGTGTCTCCTGCCCTTAGTCTTCGCGATTAGCATAAAACATGTTTCAATCCAACCTCATCAAAATTTCCAACGCATTTTACACAAAAATATACTTACGACTTATAATTACTCACTTCTCCGGCTACTACAGCTACTACTAACGCATTTCTATATAATTAAATAACTGCACTCCACACGTGTTACATTGCTTCATTTGCTTCGATTTAAATACAGATAATTCTGACTTTTAATCAGCTGTGATTATCCAGTCGTAAGCTTCGTTACGACTTCCTTGTCGGGGGTTGAAGCTCCCGGTTGGATATCCGACTCGCGGCTGATCGCCCGCCTATAGAAATCGGAGGATGGCCGATGTGGAAAAAGCATTCGCCGGGCCGCGTTGGAGGCGCGTGGAGCGCGCTTTTTGCGGAAGCGCGGGCCGCGAAATTCGACGCCGGCTGCGGCGCGGGCGAAGGTGACGACCCGGCGCGTCGGGGAAAGTCCTTCCCACCGCGTGCGTGCGTGCGTGCGTGCGTGCGTGCGAGCGCCACGAAAGGGGGAGGCGGGCGGCTGCGCGCGGAGGCACGTGACCTATGAGTGAGGAGCGCGGCGGAGGAGGTGGTGGTGGTGACGGAGGTGGCGGAACGGGATGATGGTGGAATAGGAGGCAACGCAGGGGGTGGGTGAGGAAGAGGAAGAAGATGCGGAGGACAAAGAGACGGCTCAGGAGTGGGTACAAAAGACGGCGGAGGTGGATGAAGAGGAGTAGGAAAGACGGAAATGTTTGTGAAGACGGAGAAGAATGAGGAGGCGGAGAAGGATGAAGACAAGTCGGAGAAGAAGTGGGTAGATGAAGAGGAGACTACGAAGCAGGAGGAAATGGCTGAGACGGAAAAGGAGCAGGAGGAGGAGGAGATGGCAGGTAAGAAGAGGGCAGAGAAAGAGAGATGGCTAAGGAAGTGTTGGCGGAGACGGAAGAGGAGAGTGATGCGGAGAAGGCGGAGGCAAAGGTTGCAGAAAAGTCGGAAAACGAGGAATTGGTCGAGGATGAGGAGATGACGGAGGAGTGCACCAAGGAGAGGCAACGGCGGTAAGGTAAAGGAGAAACAGGAGAAGGAAGGGGAAAGGAGGAAATGGAGACAGAGGATAAAACTGTTGAGGAGGAGGAGTTGGTGACGGCGGAGGAGACAGAGACGGAGGCAGTGGAGGCCGCGAGGGGGCTCAAGGGAGACGGCAGACCGAGCGTGAACTCGGCAGCTGCGAGGCTTTTCACCCGTCTGCCGCCACCACTGCCGCACCCGCCGACACCTCCGACAGCAGTTGCCGAAGCTGCCGACGCACTCCGCGCGTCAGCCGCCTGTGTCATGTGGCGGTTCCGTTCCGGTGTTCCCCGTCCGCACCACGCGCACCACCCACTTCCAGCGCCACCACCCGTCAGCACCAATAACCACGTCTCGACCGCATCTCTCAAAAGCATTGCGCGCTCGCCGTTTCGCCCTCCGCCCTGCACGGCCGCAGGGTCGCCAGCGCCACTGCTCGGGGCTCCCCCTCGGCGTCCCTGACACACTTGTCGATCCCCGCCTCCGCGCCCCCACCCCCGCCCCCGCCCCCGCCGGGCCCCCGGGGCGCCGTTTGCCAACCGCCCGCCCGCCCGCCCGCCCGCCCGCCCGCGGGCGAGGCACGGCACGGCGCGGCGATGCGGGCGAGGCGGGCCAAGGGGGCGGAGAGCAAACGCGCTCATCGAGCCGCCGTGTGACGCGCGCCGACGCCCCGCCCCCGCCCCCGCCCCCGGCCAGGCGCGACATGCTCCCGGCCTGATCCCACGCGCCGCCCGGCCCGTCGGGCGCGCTTCCAGCGGATTGCGTTGCAGCCCTCCCAGATTAGACGAATCGCACCGGGCCCCGGTCGCCGCGCCGGCTGGGGGCCTGGAGAACTCTCTTCTGCCGGGAGAGCTGTGGGATGGGTTCGGGAAGAGATTCCACTTGAAGATCACGGTTTTTGCACCGGGAAATATCGATTCCACGTAAGGGCCATGGGTGACACATGTCCTCCAATACTCAAATATAGTGTTTGAATAATACAAATAATACCGTTTTAGTCTAAATAAATACTAATACAAATAAGTCGTTTCTGCTGCAATCTCTCTTGAGTCAGAGCCTATCGAGGCGGTTTGTATCAGGTCTTTTTGAGAAGGTTTGCTTAACTTATATTCTGGATTTTCAGGACCTGTGATGTCGCCATATTAAAGTTCCTGAATTTGTTTTCAGGAGGTTGAGTACATTTCAGAAAACCTGACCTTAACATTAAATGAAAACAATCACGGCACATAATCTCCGAGTCTAGAACTTTAGATCTTTGGCTAGACATATTATACATTAAACCAAAATATCATGAATCACGATAAATCTATTTCAACTATTTTAATATAATAAAATCTCTAAAGCTATTAACAATTGACATCTCATATTCCTTATATTACCCACTGACAATAACTGAAAAATGTTAAGGGGAAATAACTGCGCATAATCATTGTTCAAATTATGAATATTTCAGTAAATTAAAATTTATTTATAAAAAAAATTCACCCAACATTATAATTGAAGGGCCAGAGGTTCCAGAGTAGCATCTCACTTTTTTAAAGGTTGGGCATGAAGTCAATTTCTTGTCATGTCTCTAAGGCAATTAGCACGTCATGTAAACAACAGTGACAAGTTTAATAAATAACAGTGTTTCAATTTGGTACAGAAGTTGGTTTCTGAATTTTATTCATTTTGTCTGGAATGTGCCTCATTCTCTCAGGAACGCGGCTGTAATTTCTCAGAGATCTCATGACTATGTAATTAAGAAACAATTTTCCCAGAATATAAAGTGGAACTCGCGTTAGAACTTCCTTTTTGTCGCTTTCATCCTGTGTTCTTCAGAGCCGTTCTGTTTATTGGTGCAGTTATTTTAATGTTTATTTGATGGGTTTGACGACGGGGCAGGTCCAACCAAATTACGAGTTGATTAATATAAGCTTGTCGTAAACAATAGTACTTTATTGAATTTCGCAAAGAATATTTAATACATTTGCCATATATACATGTAATATATCTAATCAAATCTACATTAAACGTATACTTTGCTTCTTGTCTGAAGGGTCGGAAACCCCCCGGGGCATCCATGTTTGTGAGTGTCAGTATACTACATAACCTTCATAGTTGAAAGGCGACTTTAAGATGAGTAAAATATCTCATTTTTTTTATTAATGTCACAAAATAATCCAATAAAAATTTTAATTTAGAAAAATATCTAGTGATGTTTTGCAAAAAATCAACTGATTTGTTCTTTTACCAGTAACCTAATTGAGGTATTTTAATTCTTTTTAATTGTAAAGTTAACATCAACATAAAAAGTAATTAAAGTGAAAAAAAGAAGTTAACTTCAGACGTATGAACATCTTTAGATTGAAGAATTTTTCTCCTATACATATCAAATCATCTTCCATAAAATCAACTAGTGTATTAGAGGGTTTTAGCGGCCCTATAAATTGTCGTGTCGAGTTAATGCCTCATGCGGTAGCGTCCTTATCAGCCGTTGCAGTAAACAAGGCTCAGAAGCTCGCTATTGCAGCGGCGGCGCTAGGCGAGGGCGAAGGTGAGTTTGGGGCGGGGGCGGGGCGGCGGCGGGGGCGACGGCGGGGGCGGCGGCGGGGGCGGAGCGGGGGCGGGGCGGGGCGGGGCGGAGCGGGGCGGGGGCGGGGCGCGGTGGGGCCCGGGTTATCTGACGGCAAGTGGGACGGCGCGCCGTACGCACTCTGCTGTTGCGCAGGGCTACTCCGAAATGCACTCGGGGCAGATAAGAAATCTCTGCGCTCTTCGATTACACCTGGTGGGATAAACCGCGCGGAATTGGGAAGTCTTCCTTCGAATACGCGTGCATTTAAAAGAGTTTTGTACAATAGAGGAACAAAATCCTAATTTATCGAGCAGACGATTGTGCGCTGACGTTTGATTCACGCATTCATGCGTTTGTGTTTGCGTTATTTTATGCATCTGCTTTGGCAGGTTCTTTATAAAAGTACTCTTTTTCTTGGACGGAAGATAACTTTTTTCTTAAAGAACATTACGTCATTACTATCCCAACCCTTACCTTCAGTATTCGAGGATTGTAAGTAATTGTAGTGTACCAAATAGCAAAAAGACCTCTGGAAATGTGTGTTAACGTGGAGGGATACTTAGAACTATGCGAACATTCCGCACTTTTGTAATTTATTATAGTAATAGAAACAAAAGTCTCATTCGGTAAATTTTGTATATTTTCTATTTTATACCGATGGTATCTTCAAAAATACGGTACAAAATTGCCATTTTCTTAGCGTTTTGATGCAATATACGGTGTATTAACTGCGTGTGATTCAGTTTATGAAATGTAAGTAATAAACAGCGTAAACACTATATCACTGTAAATAGATCGTTTGGTCCTTCAATCATCCAAATTTGTAATTTAGTTCAATAGTTATGCGAGTGGGAACAATTAAGTGTCTACTACGAAAAGCATAACTTTCTTCGTTCAATCAAGTTTAAGTCCTACTAGGATCATATGTGTTGAAAAAATAGTTGTTTTGACTCAACTGCCGGAATTTGCTTCGATGTCTGCATGTGAGAGAAAATTTGAGGTCCTAAAAACAAGAGATGTGGATAATTGATGCACAAAGTTGACTGAGTGGATGTGTAACGTTAAATACCGCGCTGACAATAGAATTAAGCCTTACTGACAACTTTTTTTAAATTTAAGGTCGCATTAACTAAGAGGTCATTAGCGACCACTATTGATTTAATGTTAGGGGTATCTATATACTAAATGAAGTAATATGGTGATGATGAGGAGTGAAACGACGAATACAAATACAACCATGCCCTGAGGCGAAACTCGAACCCGCAATCCTTCAGCCCTACCGAGATCGCTTCGACACTACTGCGTTAACGATCTCGATAACCCGGATCGGCTGGCTCCAACTATTGCTCGTTATTCTAAAAGTTAAAGTTTCGTTATCCGAGACATCTCCAAAAGCACTAAATTATATTCTCAAGAAATATATTTAAGTCACAGCTTTCCATTTTGTAACGGACATAGTAATAATTAGTAGTTAGAGTAACAAATTTGTCTGCCCTCGATAAAATCTTGCTTTGATCATTGAACAACATGTGAAAATTATATAAGTATATAACTCCGGAAATTACATAGTACAAAATTTTTAAAAAAACATGTAAGTTATAAAAGTACAAGTTGAAGAGATGAGTGTTTTTAAAATGTTTCATTACTCCGTCTTTACCTATTGGGCAGCAAAATTCCAATGCAGACGAAACTGTACACTTATAATATTTCATTCCTTCCCGAGTATCTAGAGACTTTTCTTGTTAGAGAGCAAAATGGAGTATATTACACTTATTTTTGCTCACCATTTCTTTATTGGAAAAGTTATTCTACTGCTTTTCTAATTAAGAGTTATGAGTAAATGTATTAGTAGTGCTCAACAGTAATTGAAACGTGTTTTGCACCATCGTTTTAAGAAACTACTTCATTCACTACTTACTTCATCAGTGACGATATTATCTCAAATTTTGATATTATGCAAATTTCTTAATAACTTAACGACGTCCGTCGAGATATCGTTGACAATCTTAGATATAGAAATAATGGGATGCTTTTGTCCGGATTTGAACTGCTAAGGGACATTCAAAAGTACTGAAATAAAATTTACTTCGCACCTGCGACACAGTCTGTGGAATGTGCTTGCGTAACTCTGTGTTCGGGAAGCGCACGTGAGCACCTCTTACACGCTGTGCCTCCTACTCACGTACTCTGTGTGCCACTGCGAACATCACTAGTTTCACGTGGTGTAACAGCAAACTAGCGCCAATTCCATATGTTCTGACTCGTTCTCACAGCAATTCAGAAAGTCAGACAACTGTCTTGTTGGAACCACACTCTAGGAGTGTTCGAAAAAATATCGATTTTACATTAGTGGATTATCGACCTCGGTATCTTCATCCATTAGATTACATTAAGTAACGAAATATTTATACAGTTCGTAAAAACTAACTTTGAAAAATCAATTGAATTTTTAGTATATAAATCAGATTTACAGACCCCCGAATACCGCTAGTTCTCATGGGTAGTCTCACTCTTTAGCGTATGTAGCTCAGTAGCATTTATATAGTGTGTATGTGTGTGTGTGTTTCAAATTTTAACCTCAACTTTCTCCGAAGGTATGATCTTTGAACAATCAATAACAATATGAAACATATGCAGGATACTCAAACGTGGCCTTCTAAGACAAAATGAAAGCGACAGAAGCCCAAGGCAGAACTCGGAACCAATACTCTTCGGCCAGAATCTCTCAGGAGATTTGACACATCCCATATTCGCTTGCTGTTCGGGCGGGCAGTAACGCATTCTAACAATGTTCGTGTTTGTAAGAGACACTTGTTTCATACTTCATGTAGCAACTGGGTGACTTGCATTTGCGCGTCTGTCCGTTAGACGGGAAACTAATCATTTTTGTGGGTCCTTCTAGAATATTATATTTTAATAAAATAACTAATTTAAAATATTAGAGCGTGCTTGGGGATTCGTTTAAATTACATACTAACAATCAGTATATTAACTATATTGACAGCTGTACACTTTATTGCATAAACATTTGCCTAAATCAATCGTGGAGTTACTGTAAAACGGTGTTGATTTCAACTGCTGCAATCAACACACGTTTTACAAAGAAAGCGCCCTATTTTTCCTGCTTTAGTTCCGAAGATAGCGAGTGTTGCGTAGATCATCATACTCTGTAGATACCATCTTTCCCTGCAACCGCAACACATGTCTCTTTCCTGGGTCGCAACATTTGAGGTTACGTGCCAGATTTTATCGCTCAAGTTCGAAAGTGAGGGTTTCGTCACGGTCGCTCTCAAGGGTACAAACGTGCCCCCCAACAATTTACGCACATTTCCACAGGCAATTGTCGGATACTACTTATAAATGAGTGAATTGTGTAACAAGGGTCACTGAAGTACAACAAACATATATGATTATCTTTAGAAATTTCAGGTAGGGGGGGTGAATGTGTTATTTTTGCGTATTACAAAACAAAGAGAAGTGTAGACAATAATGAGCTGCACTCTATTTGGTGCCGGCATCTACAAGACTAGGAAAGAACATGATCCTGTGGATCCTATTAGAGAGAGAAGGTTATCTGGTTTGCTGACTATAACACAGTCCTTAATTTTCCGAAAGTCAAATGAAATGCGAGGCTGGAATGAACGTTAATATTCATTGAAAAAGCGAGTCGGCTGTTAAAATGTCCCGCTTAGAATAAGAAACTATTTAGTGCATTTCTCCGGGAGGGATATGGATGCGGTTTTCCAGCGCAGAGTTAGATGCTGTTTTCCGGTTTTTCGCGTGGAAACATATGCAACAAAGGAATACAAATCAACCTTGAAAAGCGTTTTATTTTGGGGGGGAATTTTAATCTTAAAATGCGCGATTTATGAGAGGAAACGCGGTACTTACAGATATAATGAATAGATACCTTTGAGGAGGTTAATTGATTGACCCTATTTTTATCGGGTCAACCTAGAATATTATATAAGAATTCTGGGAGAAACAAGTGTTTTACGGGCTTCCAAGTCACATAGAGAGGAAAAATGCTGTGAATTACTACAGCACATTTCCATCATAGCATAAATCGTTACGACTTGGTTAATCAGATTGACAGTTTATGAAACTAATGTTCAATCTAATTAAATCTATTGAAGATCTAAGAGATGCGACCACGCATTTTTTGGTATTTTTTACATAATGGCTATAAGCGCATTTTAATAATGTTTATTTAAATTTACCGAGCGAAGTGGCTCAAGACGTAATGCGCTGACTTCGCATTTGGAAGGCCTGGGTTCAATTCCCGTGTCGGCCATACCGACCGGGGTTTTCGTGGTTTCCCTCGGTTACCCAGACGAACGCTGGTATGGTTCTACTGAAAGTCCACGACCGCTAAACGGGCGTCGCAAGCCGAATTCGTTAAGTCACGAAGGTTAAGAGAGTTCGAGACATCGTGGGGTCCTGGTAGGGTATCGACTAGGGACCCTGGGATCTAACGGCATCGAGAACATTTGCTTTTTACGAGACATATAATGGATAAATAAAAGTACAAATTTAAATAGTTTTAATAAGTAGGAATCTGCAGAAAAAATACGTATCATTACATTAAATAAATTACATTTTTTTAATATCCCTTAATTTTCGCCGATAGTTGATATTATTGTCGTAAGTCTTACGCTTTTTCCAAAGACATATGTGCGTCTCGCCAAGCGACTCAAAACAGACATGCTCTCTCGAGAGTAGGGCGTTCTCTCGCGTACTACATGAGCGATGAGCGAACAGTGCGGCGCCGCGCGGCGCAACTTTTGAAGCGCCGTGGGCCGGACGATTCTGCCGGGGGGCGTGGCTGAGACGGGGGCGGGGACGTAGTTTCCATAACGCGACGGTTTTTTACATGGGCGCCTTTATATCGGTTTTCCGCGTGTTGCGGTGCGGTGGTGGCGGTGCGAGTCGCTACTCCAGCGCCGCCCGCCCGCAGGCCTGGGAAACCGCGCACCTTCCGCGTTCCCGCGCTTGCGACACCGCCCACCTGCACGCCCCCGCCCCCGCCCCCGCCCCCGCACTCACACCCCGCTTCGCCCCGACGCAGGTGTACAAGCAGACGCAGGCTCTGCTGGCTACAGTCGCAGTATCCGAAGAGTGCTGGGAGGGGTGGGGCGGTAGGCGGGTGAGGGTGGGACGGGTCTGGAGGGAGCACAGCAGGGCAGGCAAGCGGGTGGTTGTACAGCGGGTCGTGCAAGCCGTGGAGAAACGATGTGAGAGTATTGTATTAGTCGTAGCAGAGAGGGTTGGGCGAGGAGGATAGAACGGTACGGGCAAATCGGCGCGGCAAAGCAGGACTGCTCGATGGGAGAGTGGGCGTAGCAGGACGGGATGGGAACGGATGAGACGAGGTGGGACGGGAGCGGACGAGACGGGACGTAGCGGAACGGGGACGATCTGCACGGGTCGAGACGGAGCGGGACGGGGTAGGTCGTGTTAGGACGGGTGGGGCAAAATGGGTCATGACGGTGCAGGGGTCTGTCGGGGCAGGGTGGCACGGGGTGGGTGGAGACGGGTCGGGTCGGGACAAGACGGCATAGAGTGAGACGCGGTAGGGAAGAGGCGGCGTGGGACGAGAGGGGATAGGGTGGTGCGTGGCTGTCCTGGAAGGGGAGTGGGCCGAGGAAGGGGAGCGGAGCGAGGCGGGGCGGGTGAACAGTTTATGGCCGATGGCGCAGTGGGCGGGCGGAGGGAGGCTGGGGCGTTTGGGCGGGGCTGCGGCGCCGCGTGATGAGTGCCCATGTTTGAAGCGTTCCGAAGTGGGGAGCGGGAGAGTCGGTGCGGTTATTATATGGCGTTTTCGTGATGAAGTGGGCCTTTCCACTTGGATTTCGCCGGGGTTGTAAAAATTGGTCCACATGTTGCGCGAGTTGGTTTATGTTGCTCTCTGGCACGCAGACCTCAGCAAATTTTCGCCATGGCTACTCGTTCGATTTTTTCTTCGAAAATGAGCACATAACCCCAAAAACTTGAAATATTATTAGTGTTATTACTTTATATATTTTGTTTTTCCCACGTGGTCAGAGTTGTTTCTTTCGTAATTAAGAAGAAATTTGCTTCCCATTTCGTAAATGCCTACACGTAGCTAGATTATTAAACGAACTGTTGAAAGAGTACATCAGGGAGATGTGTAACAAAGAACTGCGTGTGGTTGTATGGCTAAAATGGTAGAACAAATGGAGAAGAGAACGCGCGATTTCGATTTCGGGATGGGGCAAATCAATTATTAGAAATTGTATGGAATAATTCTACGGAATTGATTATTCATTATCCCTGCTCCCCATATCCTTGACAATGTTCGCATATCGTTTCCTGTGCGTGCAATCATTAATTTTGCCAATTGTAACGGTTAAGTAGAGATGGTTTAATTATAACAAACCGGTATAATTACTTATAGACTGATAATGAAGCAAATAATTGTAAAAGCCCAAAACAATTTTAATTATGCGTCATTTGAATGATTTTTAGAGGAGCTACATTTGAAATACCACAGTGTATGCTTTTAACCGGGCGATTTCTGATAATGGAGAAAGTCAAGAAGAACGAAGGTGAAAAAAGAAAAGAAGAAAAAAGAAAAGTAAACAAAATGAAAAATAAAAAAGACGAGAAAAGAGACGGAGTGGTGCAGAGTGGGATGAGACGGAACGGAGCAGATCGAGTGATTGATTCATTTTTTTGCCTTTCAAGGGGCGTCAACTGCTACGGTCTTAAGTTCTGTAAGTGTAGGGCATGTTTCATCACGGGAGGTGGCGGTGTTCTTCACCCGCTGGATGGTGAGATCCGGCGCCAACCGACACTTCGGTAATAGCGGGACACTGCCACAATCGGGACAAGTTTCCGAATGGACTCCGACATGTCTCGTACTCTAGTGAATGTATGTTTACGTGTATGTAAATAAGAAGGAACAGGACAAAGGAGAGGAAGGAAAGATCGCGCCCGGATCTTATCCCGTTTGTTAGGCTATTTCTCCAGCATTCGCCTGGTGTATATCGGAGAAACTACAGAAAACGATCGATCAAAACAGCCGGCCGCTAGAATTCTCCTCCAGACAGCGGCTTAATTCGACCTAGCCATGTGGCGATTGTCTAACATCCTGCCACCGTCGGGACTCGAACCCGAGTCAGAGACAGGGACAGGTCTAGTCGGGGTCGGACGGGGCGAGGCGAGACGAGGCGAGGCGGCCGCCGCCCCAACCGCGCGGGAGGGACGGCGCCGCCTAGCCGGCGCGGCGGGGCGACCGCCCCCGCCCCGGGAGCCGCGTGGCGGGGCGCCGCCGTCGCGTCCTTCCTTATTTACGAGCTCCCGGGGGCTCTGAAGGAGACGTCCCTCCTTTACGGCCACGCGGCGGCCGCCGGCGGGGATCGCAATGATGCACAAACGTCTGGGAAATCGGCGGGCGAGCGACGCCTCGAGTTATTTATCGCGCCTCGAGGATTCGCCAGACTGTCATACGGCTGCGAGCGCCCCGCCCGGCGCCGGGAACTGCTCATGTAAGCGCTCGGGGTAATGGCAGTAAATCGAACGTTTTTTACAAGGGAGGATTCTCAACGATGTATTTACTCTCGTTTTCATGTGTAAACAGAAATATTCTCCTCCATAAGTCTTACTAGAAATACTTAACGTTCTCATTAACATTTTATATGTTTTTAATAAATGAACACTCTAGGGAGATGGAAGAAAAACAGGTTTTTCATGGAAATAAGTATCTTGAGTTCGAAACAAATTCAGCTTTTATGTGCATATTTATGTAGTCCGTCGAAGCATACCTAAATGTTTATAATGTCTACAGCTATATCTGTTTATACAACTTTAACATTACAACGGCACGTTTTCTTTTATTGTTCTGAATAATACTCACTAGTGACATCTAAATTGAAAACAGTACATTTCCTAAAAAGATCGTTAGTACTTGTGTATCAATATAACGTTTCACGCCATAATCAACAACACAATTTTTACTCATCGTGTTCTGCACCTGTCGTTTTTTCTTCTATCTCCTCTTTCATATTTTTCTTGCTTCCAATCGTCCCTCTCAACTGTTCTTTACCCCAATGTCATCATCCTACTTATCTTCTCGGCTACCTTTTCTTCCCATTTATCTCCTTAATATACTCATTTTTTACACCATACCATCTTCTATCTTGTTTCTACATCCTTAAATTTGCACATTCGTTTTTTATTCCAGCATCTTTGAATTATAGTTGGCATCGTACATATGCTTCCAAAATGAAACGCACAGTCACTAAACAAAATTATGTTGTATGTCACTTTGGAATTTTTTTCTACTACAAGTAAATTAAATTAAATAAATTAGGTTATTTGTTGAATGGCACATAACCTCCGATGATTATTTTCATATTCATATTTAAATTAAATTTAACGAGTGACTGACTTTTTCCATTTTTAAAAGTTTCTTTCTTACAACTTTTGTTATTTAAGACCTGTTTTTATTAATCGTTTGCTACTGTTCGGCCTTTTTATTCTCAAGTTCCTAATCTTAATGGGACTTTTTCACCATTGTGTGTGACTACGAGAAGCTGGTCCGCTCCGTGACTCGTGTGAAAAGACGAAAGACAAAGGGTTCGGTCGTTTTACTAGATTTTATAAAAAATATCTTACATTTGTGTGAAGGCAAAAAGAGAATAAAAGAATGTAAATATGAAAGCTCGGCCTCAATGATTATTTAATTATTATAGTTTCTTAAATTCAGATTAAATATGTTATTTTTCGTTTTTAAAAGTATAGTTTTAATATTTTATGTTAAAAATAACATAATTCTCCCAGACGTATTAACCACATGTTTTAATGACACGAATCTAGAATGAATGTTTTGCACCAATACAAGTTTGGGTTTTTAGTTTTTCTATGTGTAACAAAAAATTACAGGCACGAAAAAAATCAAATCTAGAACTTACTTAATTGTTATGTTACATTTTATTTGACAATTCATATTGATAACAATGTGATTGATGACTGATATCAGTGCTGTATTAGCGATTTTATTTGTGATTTCAAATATTTATATTGTAGCGATACCGATTTCCGCATACCAATTAAATGAAACAAACCAGACCAATGGAATTTATTCTGGAAGAATGAACAAACGGCGTCAGACGCCCACCCACCACGTTAATGACCGTCCCTTGCGCCTCGCCCATTACAGAAATCTTTATTTGGGCCAGTGTCAAGAACTTAATTGAGTAGCACTCAGAAACGCACATCTGGTAAATTTCTAGACCGCCCGTTCGTTTCGGGGAAACCCAGATCCATAATTCCTTCACCGGACAACACTTACGCGGGCACGCACGATGTTTTAGAAGGAACAAGGACGCACTGTATGCGCCCAGGCACAAAGAGTGGAAGTCTCCAATGCTTTTCTCGTCGTTATTGGTTGAAATTAATGTACTGCGTCAGTACATCGGGCCAATAGCGACGTGACTTGTCTAAGGAGCTGGAGCATACGAGAAAATTTGGGAGGGGGCAAAAGTTGACTTGTTACAATTTCGACGGAGAGAATTTCAGAAGAGCTTGGGCATCAGACGGGGAGCAGTCGGGAGAGAATCTTCTCCGGGGGGGGTAACTATTCGTCGGGGAGAGGCCAGTTTGTCTCTGAAAGATTTAGAAAGATCTCGGAAGGGGCTAGAGCTACTAGCTGACAACAGTTGAGAAAAATACTTCTCTGGGGTGGGAATTATTCGTCGGGGAGAGGCAAGTACACCTCTGTGGCGTTTATAATTGGGTAGAGAAAAATACTTCTCTGGGGTGGGAATTATTCGTCGCTAGACTTTCCGAAGTTGTATCATGAGAATCGAAGAGACGCTTGGCTGATTTCTCCGCTCCTGAAATCGGGGGAAACTCCCGATGATCGCCTCCAAGATTCTGCCAGACATCGCTGCCAGACGCCGCTGACGCTATCGAAAGTGAGAGCGAATCCTGATCGCCCGACTACTCCGAGTTCTGCCAGTCCTGCCAGATTCGACAAGACTCCGTTAAACGCCGCCCGGCCGTCGCCCCCTATGGTGACATAACCAGGCAGCCGACCAGCTGACGCGCGCGCCTGATAGCGCGTAAGGACATCGCCGTGGCCGCGCCTCTTGAAGGCCACTGCCGCCCTCTCGACCGAGACGCGCCCATCCCGGGCCCAGAACGAACTGTTACAAGGCAAAATATTTCAGGGTATTCACCCCTGCGTGATTCGTAATGCGGTGTCACGCAATGACACATTGAATTCTCACTAATTGTAATTGTTAGTTATAATTCTTCTTAGTTTTTTAAGCTTAACTCCTATTACTAACTTTCCATCTTCGTTTATCTTCATCTAATTTTCCCACTATTCTTTTTATTTGGTTTAAGAGTGTAACTTCCCTGGGGCATCTTAATTTTTGTTGCCCAGAAATAAAAGTAATTTTTTACCAGTGATCACAGTGTTTGTTTCGTACTGCCATTGTATCTGTCAGACAATTCCTTCCATCACCGACTGAGCTAGAACCGGCGCCGCTAACCGCGTATTTTCTACTTAGAGAATACCGGAAGTGTTACAATATTAAATAATTTATGTTTTTATATTAATTTTTTGTTACTATTGTTATTATTAATACTATTATTGAAATAGTTATTTTTCTACAATGATGGTAACGCATTGAAAAATAACAGAATGTCCTGATGAAATCTATTAATTCAATTTCATTCAAACTGAGGAATTTATTATACTAGAATTTATTATTATATTTAGTACAAAAACTGTAGAACTGATACCATCAAGTACTGTTATTTGCCAATTATTCTCAGCACTTTTAAAAATAGTGATGGCTAGTTTTCTTTTTGTACTTTAATTTAAGTTCTTGTCATTAAAAGACGTGCAAATAACTCATAGCCCTTGCATCGAATTTCAATTAAACCTTTCAGTTAAATTGTTTTAGGACGCAAAGAGAATTCAAAGTAATTGTTCGAGGAACAGTAATACACAAATGGAATTCATATGGCCGTTATGCCGCAGGTAGTAGACGGTTATATTATTGGAATTCAATATCGTGGCTAATATTACACTTCGATAATGACCCCAGGAAATAACCTTTCGGAAGTATTAGAAGCGTGAAGTCTTATCACCTTTTTCCTGGAATGGAACACATTACTACTACCTTTAAAGCTTCCTGCCCTTTAGACCGAGCACCTACCTCGTCCCTCCTGTGTTCTTTCCGACTCCCCCGCTTTCTTTCTTTGTGCGCCCTCAGCCTCTCGGTTTTCCCGAGTGCCGCGCCGCTTTCCAAATCGAATGTGTCCTAATTTCTGCGCCCCCGCACGAGGCGCTGCCGCGTGCCCTTGCAACAGGCGGAACCGCCTCGCGTGGGTGTGACGCCAGGGGGGGGGAGGGAGAGCTACCGGCCGAGGGCAGGAGCCAAGGCGAGGCCAGGGAGGGTTGGAGTGGGAAGAGACGGAATGGGACGAAGCGTAGCAGGGTGGGGCGGGAGAGACGGGAGGAGTGAAGAGGAACGGTGCGGGGCGGGGACAGGAGGGCGCGTGGCGAAAGGGGCGCGATGAGGGTGAGGGTGAGGCGGGGAGAGAATTGAGTTGAACAAAGCAGGGCTGATCGGCGCGTAACGGGGTAGGATGGGGCGGGGTCTGTTGAGGGACCAGAGCGGCGTGACGGAATTGAATGGATTGAAACGGAGCGGGCAGGGCGGACCAGGAAGGGACGGGATGATGCATGGGAAACGGGGTGGGACGAGGGAGAAGCGGGGTGAGGCGGAATGGTGTGGAGTGGGACGGTGCGGAAGTAGGGTGGAATGGCATAGCGGGTCGGATCGGGACGGGATGAAGCGTGGCGGAGCGGAGTGAGGTGGGATGGAGTAGAATGGAGACGAGCTGAGCGGAGCGGGAATGGCGGAGTGGGGTGGGATGGGATGGCGGGGACAGAGCTGGGCGGAGCGTGGAAGAAGCGGGTGGGGCGGAATGGGGGGTGGAACGGTGCGGGACGAAGCCGTCAAGGCAGAGTGAAGCAGGGCGGGATGGCGGGTGGCGTAGAGGGAGAAGCGGGATGGGGCGAGGCGGGACGGAGTGTGTTGGAACGGAGCTGGGCGGTGGCGGGGGGGCGAAGCAAGACGGAGCAGAACGGGACGGAGCGGGGGGGCGGGGCGGAGCGGAGTAGATCGAGAAGGGGCAGGACAGGGTTTGCCAAGGCTAAGGCGAGGCGGGTGGGCGGGCGGGAGGGAGGGAGAAAGAGGGCGGAAGAAGCAAGTCGCGAGGTGGAGAGAAGGAACTGCAATATTCACGAGGAGCGCGCCGGCGCGGCGCGGCGCGGCGCGGCGCGGCGCGGCGTCGCGCAACTGGGTTACGCCCCTGCCACCTAAGCCGCGAGGCCCCTTTGCCGCGACCGGTAGGTAGCGACGGCCGGCGGGCGAGGCGCGGGAGCGACCCATCACCCCCACCCCTTCGGCTGCCGGAGGCGAAGCGATGCCACGTCGCGTGGCTGGGGGGGTCGACGGGACACGCGAGTGCACATCGCACTTAAGTTGATTCCATTCGCTCTTGCCTTTCGAAACGCTTTTGTTCTGCTTGCACTGCATAGCTCAAATATTGCTACATAAGTTGTTATTTATTTACAATATACTTATTAATTTTAGGTGCTTTTATGACCATGCATTTGTAAAAGAGTTCTTCCACGCTTTTTATAAAAAAGCTAGAAAAACTCCCACAATTCTTACTAAGTTAGCTTAATTAAACTTTGAAGGTCCGGCGCAATTTCATTGACAATAAATGACTGTTTTTGGGAGTCCTGTTCATGCATTTCTATCGCAAAAAAGGTATAACAGAATTTTATTTAAAAAAAATTAAAATTCTCTAATTAATAATTTAGTTAATATTCCGCGACAAAAAAAAATTATATGTAAAATGGCTTGAGGCCGTCACACGAATTTGGTGAAAGCATTTAAAAAAATATTATTTATCTGGTTATATCTACTTACACTTCGTCAAGGTGCAATTCCCCTTACTGGACATTGGCGATTAACTATAGTGATAGTACTTTTCTGGTCAATTATGAGATGATGAAAGCATGAAATAATTATTTCGTTAAGTATACGACAGGTGATGATTTTCCTCTGCCTTTCGGGTCTCATACTAAGTGAAAACGATCATCCTTCACTTTAGATTTAAACTCATAAGCTGCTGTGGCTGAACCTGCTAGTGCAATTTGGCTCGACATCACTGAGTGCCCGAAAGTATTTTTTTATGATTTATTGATCATCCTATTCATTTTATTAAACGTTCTTTCTCTAAGAGAGTATTCATTATGAAGCCCTGAACTGATGACAAGATGTTACGAGAAAAGGACAAGAAATTTTAAAAAATGAAAATGTATTGAGAGAGCCGTACATGTGCGAGCTGCATTAGTTGTGTATTCGTATTCTAATTACATTGATAATGGCGACGCATTATACTTATTCATTACGTTATAGTAATTTTAAATCGTGATTAAAATATTTTCGTTTAACATTAATGGACATTTCTAATTAAATAAGGTTTTCATATTCTAAAATTATTCTGTATTAGGGATTCAAAAGTCAATGAATTTTAGTGTTCAGAATAAGATGTTTAGTAGTTGCGAAATGGAAACGGCCAGATCGAAACTTAAAGAAGATAGGAAGGCACACTCATCCATTTGCAGTGTAATGTCAAGATTTAATATATAATTTCTTCATTCTTCAACAAGTGCCAACAATAATAAGTTCTTCCGATAAAGTTCTTAAAAGTTTAGTACAGGTAATACATTTTATAAGACTTCAATATTCAGAAGATGAAACGATGAAGAAAACATCGTTGAAATATTATGTTGAATTACGTAGTTCTTTGCTTGCAATTTTACATTTCGAGCAAGGATTCTGTAAGAAGGGCAGGTATAATAATATTGTTGATATGGTTTTAATACGGTTTTCGGTTTAACCTTTTTTTCACATTCCAGTGAATTTTGTAACTTGAGAATTATTGGAATTGTACATTCTCCTCGGAAGCAATGCCATAATGTAGTCTTAGGTACGTGAGGAAATTCTTCGATTTAAACTTCGGTAGGTGCCTTTGTGTATGTGACGCGAAAATCCTATGTATTCTTGTTAAAAAAAATCCGGATGCCTTAAAATACAATTATCTTATAACATCGTATTTAGTATTCTCCTGGAAGACAGACGGCGTACTCAGAATAGAACTTGGCTATACAAATGGCTGCGTAACTTCATGAATGCAAATGGCAGCAAGTGCTGCCGTCAAATGCCGTGCCATCCGTTACTGCGCAGCTTTGGGCACATCTGGGAAGAAGCAGCTTCCGAGTGGAGCGAAAACTCGCGTCTTTCTCGCGATTTAGACGCCTCCAGGGACCCTCTCTGGGAGGTTCAAATTATCATTTCAGCGAAAGAAAATAAAACGCGCCATTGTAGGGCTCGTGGGAGCCGCTCAACTGCCGAAGACACTTTCTTATTGATTCTCTCTTTTTATAACTCCCTCTCCCTCCCTGTCGCTCTCTATGTCTATCTACGACACTCTCTGTCTACTTCTTTCTCTACGTCTCTCTCTACGTATCTCTGTCTTTTTTCTAGTTATCTCTCTTTCGGCGTGTTTTTTTTTCGAATCGCCACGAATGTTCACGAATATTCAGGCTTTCTTTATCAGATTTCAGTTCCTTTTGTGGAAGTGGATTATGCCATAGAACATATTTCATATTGTTGAAGTTCTTGAAGTTCTGAAACCATATCAAAATGCTTACTTTTATTTCATAACACAAACGAGGAATAAATGAAGGTCCTGTTATATGTGAGTAGGGTCATCAATTAGAAAAGAAAGTACTTTTAGAAAACAAGAGCATGAAATACCCTATATTCTTAAGCAATGTCAGAACAGGAGGACAGGTGCTCATTCACAGAACCACTTTCCCTATTCATCAAGACATGTTCCTCGTACGGCTGAGATACTTTTTGGTTTAAGCCCCTCGTCCGGCTCTCGACCTTGCTCTTCTTCACACTCAATGGAACCTGCTTCCTGCATCCTCTTTACTTTTCCCGTCGGACTCGCTTCTTGGAAATCGATTCTTCTCTCTCTTGACCATAGGTTCGTCTCAATTTTACTTGGATTTTATAATAATCTTATTTCTTGTTTTGGTCTTTTACTTCTCTTATTTTGTATCGTCAATTTCAATTTTTTTCTCCCTCACTTTTAAAGCTGCTATACCACATCCGTTTTTCTTGAGCTAACTCTCCTAATTATCATTCTCTTTTCACATGCTTCCTATTTATACTTTAATTTTTTTTTAATGATGTAGGTAATTCATATTTGTCTCACTATTATCCGTTCCATCCTGCTCTTCATTTCATTATTTTATTTTTCATATTACGTCTCTGATAACATTATCATATTTTGCCCGTGATTCTTTATCATCTTATTTGGCGATTCTTCTTCTCTACATGAGTCCAATCTACAAACACTATATGGTGTTGCGTCATAAGTTTCACGGTATAGTTCATTTTAACGCTTTCAGCTGAAAATATTCTACAATCCTTAATTTTCTGAAAAATCGCACTATCTTCCTCATGGTCTTCCTCGGTGGTACAGGAGCTTGCAAATAGTGCAAGTATGTGACGTCGATAGCTTCATGTTCAAGTTCAGCGTAGAGCATGGGTAATTTGACTGTGAGGATGCGATATGGTTGACTTTTTCGTCTAAACACCATCCCATCTACAATCATTCACTTCCCACATCTTCCCTATCAACTTGCCCTATCAACCCAATGTTGTCATCCCTATCTACTTGGAGTGAAATAAGAAAATTGCAGTAAACATTTCCTTAGGGAATGGGAGGAGATAAAGACATATGTCTCCTTCCTTTTCTTCGCTCGGCAATTGTTGACGTTCATCGACACTATCAACATCATCAACTCATCATCTTTAACATCCCATTATCTTCAACATCTCTTCGTCTTCATCTCCTCACCTTCAACATCTCCCCATCTTCAACATCTCCCCATCTTCAACATCTCCCCATCTTCAACATCTCCCCATCTTCAACATCTCCCCATCTTCAACATCTCCCCATCTTCAACATCTCCCCATCTTCAACATCTCCCCATCTTCAACATCTCCCCATCTTCAACATCTCCCCATCTTCAACATCTCCCCATCTTCAACATCTCCCCATCTTCAACATCTCCCCATCTTCAACATCTCCCCATCTTCAACATCTCCCCATCTTCAACATCTCCCCATCTTCAACATCTCCCCATCTTCAACATCTCCCCATCTTCAACATCTCCTCATCTTCAACATCTCCTCATCTTCAACATCTCCTCATCTTCAACATCTCCTCATCTTCAACATCTCCTCATCTTCAACATCTCCTCATCTTCAACATCTCCTCATCTTCAACATCTCCTCATCTTCAACATCTCCTCATCTTCAACATTCATACTTTACCATCTTGTAAGGTTCCAAATACTTCACGTGATGTTTTTTTTTTTCTATCTGAAATGCCGAAGTTCCATTCTTCATCCTCCCTTTCACCTCACAGATCGTTCTCCTCTCGCGCCGATTAAAGAGCCTCCCGCGCTTCCGGGCCTCGTCGTGTTGCGGCGGCGGCGGCGGCGGAGAGCGGAAGAGAGAGCCACCTTGGCCTTCGAATGGGAAGCGGTCACGCGGCGGCCGGCGGCGGCGGCGGCGGCGGCGGCGGCGGCGGCGGCGGCGGAGGCGGCGGCGGCGGCGGCGCCCGAGCATCTTCTGCCTGGCGGCGAAGCAGGTGGCAACGGTGAGCGCGGTTCAGGAGGCGCGTCGGAGATGGTTCGCGACGGGGAATTTAACGCGGTCGAAGCATTCTGGGTAATGAATAGGATGCAGGCGTATAAGGCACGTGGAAAGAGGTTTTTGGTGAGGCTGAAATGATCACGTCGTTATTTTAAAGCGATGGGTTCCTATATGGGACTAGTTACAGTGAGAGCTGCCCTTTGGCAAGGCTCCATGGTAAAACATGACGGCAAGGGTTTTCCTCCATTAAGGTTTTATATGAAAAAATAAGCTAATTTCAATAGATTGAAAGGTTCAGGTGTCCGGGAAAGTCAACTGCTGTGGTAATTGTTCCCGTAAGTGTAGTGTATGTTTTATCGCGAGTTGCCTGTGTTCCTTCCTTTGTGAGCCGGCATCGACATGCATGTGAGTTTGTGCGCCCTACAGGTATCTCCCCAGCGCGCCGGGAAGTCTTTGCTCACTCTATGGAATTAGTATTTAACTAAATCATTCACGATCAATGAGTGCAAAGGCTGAGATAAAGATAAGTACAGCGGGAGAAATGAAAGCAACAGAGGCCGTTGATTGGTTGCACCAGCTGTAATGCTACTGGCAGTGCCAATTACGTTAATCTTTATAATAAATCATAAAATGATATAAATAAAATAATTTGGAATACTTTTGAGAAATGAGTACTCAATGAAAAACAAAAAGAAATATACTGAATGTACTCTTTCATTAAACACACATTTTAAATTAACTACAATAAAGATACTTATTTGTACTTGGTTCTTGATCCTTCCAAAAGAGCCAAATAAAATATCTTAACTTGAAATCTCTTGTGTCCCACGTCTCACGGAGAAATGGCACCAGAAGAAAAATTAGACAATTCGTAGGGGGGGAAAGTAGGCACCTTGGCATCAAGCATCGTTCTGTGAACATTTCGAAAAGAAAGTATGGGCACTTCAAACACAGAAAGTGCGGCAGCGGTCCTGGATAGTGATTGCGGCGGCGGCGGCGGCGGTTGTGCCGGTCGCAGAGAAACCGGCGGCGCGGCGTCTGTCGGCCACCTGCCGCCGCGGCGGGCGATCGCCTTTAACGCGCGGCCTCCACGTGAGGAGAAGAAGCGACCGGACCGGCAGGAACCGCCCCGCCTCCGCCCCTGCGGCCTCTGCCGCCGGTTTCTCTCCGCCCGAAGGAGGCGACGACGGATGAGGAGGTGATGGAGGCTAAGACGGGCTGGGGTGAGGACTGGAGCAGGGGTTGTAGCTGGGTTTTGGTGGTGGCTAAGGGGATGAGGAGGAAGCTGAGGCTAGGGTCTGAGGCTAGGGTCTGAGGCTAGGGTCTGAGGCTAGGGTCTGAGGCTAGGGGCTGAGGCTAGGGGCTGAGGCTAGGGCTGAGGCTAGGGACTGAGGCTAGGGACTGAGGCTAGGGACTGAGGCTAGGGCTGAGGCTAGGGGCTGAGGCTAGGGGCTGAGGCTAGGGGCTGAGGCTAGGGGCTGAGGCTAGGGGCTGAGGCTAGGGGCTGAGGCTAGGGGCTGAGGCTAGGGGCTGAGGCTAGGGGCTGAGGCTAGGGACTGAGGCTAGGGACTGAGGCTAGGGACTGAGGCTAGGGACTGAGGCTAGGGACTGAGGCTAGGGTCTGAGGCTAGGGTCTGAGGCTAGGGTCTGAGGCTAGGGTCTGAGGCTAGGGGCTGAGGCTAGGGACTGAGGCTAGGGCTGAGGCTAGGGTCTGAGGCTAGGGACTGAGGCTAGGGGCTGAGGCTAGGGGCTGAGGCTAGGGGCTGAGGCTAGGGCTGAGGCTAGGGGCTGAGGCCAGGGGCTGAGGCTAGGGGCTGAGGCTAGGGGCTGAGGCTAGGGGCTGAGGCTAGGGACTGAGGCTAGGGCTGAGGCTAGGGACTGAGGCTAGGGACTGAGGCTAGGGACTGAGGCTAGGGGCTGAGGCTAGGGGCTGAGGCTAGGGGCTGAGGCTAGGGGCTGAGGCTAGGGGCTGAGGCTAGGGGCTGAGGCTAGGGGCTGAGGCTAGGGGCTGAGGCTAGGGGCTGAGGCTAGGGGCTGAGGCTAGGGGCTGAGGCTAGGGGCTGAGGCTAGGGGCTGAGGCTAGGGGCTGAGGCTAGGGGCTGAGGCTAGGGGCTGAGGCTAGGGGCTGAGGCTAGGGGCTGAGGCTAGGGACTGAGGCTAGGGACTGAGGCTAGGGTCTGAGGCTAGGGTCTGAGGCTAGGGTCTGAGGCTAGGGGCTGAGGCTAGGGACTGAGGCTAGGGCTGAGGCTAGGGTCTGAGGCTAGGGTCTGAGGCTAGGGACTGAGGCTAGGGGCTGAGGCTAGGGGCTGAGGCTAGGGGCTGAGGCTAGGGCTGAGGCTAGGGGCTGAGGCTAGGGGCTGAGGCTAGGGGCTGAGGCTAGGGGCTGAGGCTAGGGGCTGAGGCTAGGGGCTGAGGCTAGGGACTGAGGCTAGGGTCTGAGGCTAGGGTCTGAGGCTAGGGTCTGAGGCTAGGGTCTGAGGCTAGGGACTGAGGCTAGGGACTGAGGCTAGGGACTGAGGCTAGGGACTGAGGCTAGGGGCTGAGGCTAGGGGCTGAGGCTAGGGGCTGAGGCTAGGGGCTGAGGCTAGGGGCTGAGGCTAGGGGCTGAGGCTAGGGGCTGAGGCTAGGGGCTGAGGCTAGGGGCTGAGGCTAGGGGCTGAGGCTAGGGACTGAGGCTAGGGGCTGAGGCTAGGGGCTGAGGCTAGGGGCTGAGGCTAGGGGCTGAGGCTAGGGGCTGAGGCTAGGGGCTGAGGCTAGGGGCTGAGGCTAGTGGCTGAGGCTAGGGGCTGAGGCTAGGGGCTGGGGCTAGGGGCGGGGCTGAGACAGTGACTGAAGAGGGGTCTGAGGTAGGATCTGAGGCAGGGGTCGAGGCAGGGACTGTGGCAGGAGCAGTGACAAGTCCAGTAGGGACAGGGGTTGAGGCAAAGGTTGAGAAAGGAGAAGAGGCAGAAGCTAAGACAAGGATAGGCGGGGTCTGAGAGGAGCAGAGGCAGAGGCTGAGCCAGGGGTGAAGCAGGGGATGCGGAAGGGGATTAGATAAGTGATAAGGCAGGGGCAGATACAAGGAGGCGAGGACTAAAGTAAGAGCTGAGGCAAGGGTTGATACTAGGGATGAATTAGGTGCTGAGGTGGGTGATGAGGGGGGACTGAGTCGGGGCTGGAGGCGGAGGAGAAGTCGGCACCTATGCACCTAATCCGATGTGGCGCTGGGCGGCGCGCCGATACCCGCATTCGCTGCGAGCGACAGGAAGGCCTTTCAAGTATTTAATTAATGCTCGCTAGCACAGGGAAATGTCGGACGGGCAGGTAATGGGAAACCAATAGGCGGCTTCGGATGCTTCCACCAGGGCCCGCGGCGTGTGCAAACGGTTGTTTTTGTTTTTGTTTTTTTCACTTTCTGGGTGCCTCTCTTTTGCTGCAATTATTGACGTGTCACTATTTAGGTGTTTATCATGCGAATTAGCTTACCGACTTGATCAGTGTGACTTGATGAGTGAGTTTTCGAGATGTAAATTGTGTTTATGAAAATTGAAGGCGGGAGAAACGATCACGATAAAAAAATAGTCCCCAAAAAATAGTGAAGATATATAAATCCTGAAATTGGTACTTATGTTTCATTTCCGAAAGTTTAATACTAGTTTGATTCAATTAAATTTTACGAAAGTGTAAATTCCTGGTAAGCGGTAGAGCACACGCGTAATGCTTCGAATATATATTACAACTGAGATATCCCTCAAGAAATAACTTGCTTCATAAGCACTGTCAGCTCGTCTTGAAGAACCTGTTTTGGTACATACATTATGTTCTTTCAATACCAGTCTCCAGAACAAGAGATTAAATATGAATCATTTTGTGTACTGCTGAATAATTCTAGCACAGACATTGTGGTATAAATTTCGACGTTGTTTGGAAAACGATTTTAATTATCATGTACAAAGGATTGTGCCAATTTTTAAAAAAACACACTTTTGGTCTACATGTCTATTAAGAACACTGCACTTGTGATCAACCGTCTAGACTAATTTCTCTACCTATAGCTGCCAATTAAATTTTGGGTACCTATGAAAATCCATTTAATGGATCTAGCAAATTAGGATTAAAAAAAATACAAATGAAATATTACTTTATTGCCCAGAAATAATAAATCAACTTTAAGGAAAATAGTTTGTTTTTTTCCATCTTTGAGATATGCGAACTCATACAGTGAGTCACATCTCTTCGGAACTCGGAACTTCATCCAGCAGTATTGCAAGATCATCGCATTTCATACCAGGAAAGAAACAACAAGAAGTCGCGTGAACCCCCACCAAACCCTTGCCAAGGAAAACGCGCTTCTCGCACAACGTGTCACTTTTATGCCCAGAGGCGTGGCGACCACTCACGGACAACCCCCACGCTCAGATCTTGTCACCAGGAAGAGGCTCGTTTCCTGCACAGCCCGCAAGAGCGCAGTGTCATCGAGGAGCTCAGAAGCTCTCCCACCGATGCTCTCCCACAACGCTTCTTCCTACCTTCCTGCCTTCCGGCCGCCCCTCGCCCGTCACTCCGCCCCCGCCGCCCCCGCACGTGCCGCGCCGCCGGAGAGAGAGCTGCTGCCTCGCCGGCCGCTGTTCATCTGTCCCCAGCCGTAAATTGCGGCCGCGTGGCGTTCGCGTCGCCGCTCGCCGCACCCGCCCAATCTCTGCCCGGCGGAACAAGGGAGGCTCGTCTGCGGTAAACCAATAGCGCGCCGCTGAAAACTCGCCATACGGTCACGCACGGTCCGTTTCTGGAGTTACGGCAGTACACGCATTGGAGAGTGCTCAGCCGCAGTCACAAAAGCAACAAAAGTCAACATTGCGAATAGTGTTAGGGATAAAGTAGGTCGTGTAAAATAATTCTTCCCGTAGTAAAGAATCCGTGTTTGGTTGGATTTACCCGATTGAAGTGAGATAGAACAGAGAGAGTGGAACAACATCAGTCAGTTTGACGAAAGCTCGGATTGGTATAATACATTTTCAATAAATAATTAAATATATAGATAAAAATTGTGCTTAGTCTCTCTTAAATGATCACAATTTTTTATTACCGAAATTTATAATATATTCTGAAGACTTATTTGTATTCGAAATACATTTTTCTCTTAAAGTAAAATATATACAATTCAAATATCTCCGATCGAATAAATACGTACATACAAAGTACATATTGCCCTTCTTCTTTCAAACAAAATATACATATCGAAGATGCTGAATTTTCTTCACGAATACAATATTTCAATTTCGCCAACGAGAATACGGTGCATTTGCCTAGTTTGGGCGTTATAACGTGGAGCACAAGCAAGAGTTGTTGCAAACTAGCGATTCGGCTATTACTCATTAATTGATTTTCGATTATTCCGTTTTATCTTTCGATTAAACCTGCCAATTATCATCGTTCAATTAATAGTTTTTTCTTCATTTTGTAAAGAAATTATTCACAAAAACCATTTACTTTGACACAAAAGCAATGCACTACTTAATATTTTCATACGCTCAATACAAAATACACATACTATTTTATACATTGTATGTAATGTATTTCGATTAGCTCATGGAGATATACAACTAAGCAGCTAAGAAAACTAAACACTGAAAATCCCGATGGCATGACCTTTTATTACTGAAATCACTTACCAATTTGACTGTAAAAAGAACGTCATCTTCTAAATATTAATTTCTTATATTTATCCGTATTTGAAATTCATTTATGTTCCGTTATTGATTTAAAACTCGGCAATCTTAAAGCAAACAATAATAGGAAAAACTGATAAACCGAAATATAAAATCGATTTTCGGTTAAAATCTGAAGTTCATTCCCCGATCCATTGCGATCTGGACGCGATTGGCTTCTCTCACCGACGGGGACGCAGCGGCGAGAACCGTCAACTCCGGCGCGCAGTGAGCTCAATGAACTGAAGAGCGCGCTTTGAAAGAACAATTAAAATCAGTCATGGTGACGAAGTTTAATATTTATTTCAGATGTTTCTGGACTGTTTAAAACTTTACCTCCGCTAAGTAGCTATGGGGTCAACACAGTAGATGGCAATTGAAAAGAAACGAAAAACGGAAAACACATTTCCCTATAATTGTTAACACTTGGAATTGTGACCTGGTGGTGAAATGTAAAGTGTAGACGTAAATTATTTTCATAACTTCTTTCAGCCAAAATGTTGCTTTATAACATCTTTTGTTTGCATGTTTTATAATAAAAAAGCACGACAATCACAGCATTATTGTAAAAAATATGTCGTGTAATTTCAATGGGAAATAAGATTTTACTAAAATCTTCAAATGTTTTGTGCCTTGCAGTGCAAACTGCGTTTTTTAGAAAACATGTCTATTTAAAGAGTTACATTTCAAGCTTAAATGCAGCTATGCTCACTCAACTGCGGCCACCTCAATTGTCAGAACTAACGAAAAAATAGTGAAAAGATCCCATTTTCTTGTCAATCGTGCAACATATATGGTAAATAAAAATACAGAATAAACTATTATATTAATTATAAATGCATTAATTAAGAAATTAGAAATTCCTAGCCCCCCGGAAAATTACACGAAATTGATTAATAAACATAATTCGCGATTTTTTTAAAAAAACATCGTTAATTTAGATCCGATATTGAATATCTGTGAACCACATCGCCTTTTTGTGTACATTATTGTAACCAAATACGTGTGAAACCCACAGCGCGCGTTGCTACCCATTGCATCCCACTGTGCGCCGTCGTTTCGACGTCTGCGGTAGGCTTTAGCGCGCGCGCGGCTGCGACGGCCGAGGGGCGGTGGCGGGGGTTGGGGCCGCTGTTCATCTGCGGGTCGTAAATCACCGGCTGCGGGGCCTCCGCGCCGCTTCGGCAGCCGATCGCCCCCTCCCCCGCCCTCGCCGCCCCGATACACACGTCACCTGCGGAGCGCCGCGCCGTATTGACTGAGCGCCCCGCCCGCCCGCCCGCCCATTCGACGGAGAAGCGTGGGAGGCGGGTTTCGATCTCGTTGGGCCCGCGACCGTCAAACGCTATAAAGTCCATTGCCCCTAGCATAACATAGGAGTAAGCTGTAACATAGGAGTTACAAATCAATCGATAAATCATAATTTGATTATGTAGATCTTGTATTTTTATCATAATTGTAGTATAATAATAATCATAAATATTTATATAACGTATTGCTCATGTGATAAACACATTTTGACTTTTATCTGATTTATCCCCAAACTACCAATGTAAAATATCAATAAATGCTCGTACGTTCTTCTTAAAATGACTTCTGCAAAAGAAACAACAAAATTTAAAACTAATATTGCTTTCATAAAGTAAATGAAAGTAATATTATATAAATGCTATCATTTACAGGGTCACAGGCGAAAAAATGGGTAGCTCATGTAAAAAAACTGTTCATTTAATATTCAATAATATTTAAAGACAAATGTATCTAACCAACGATGCGTGTTAAAATGTTTAAAATGGCGTTCTTTTCACTACGCATTTACGAGTATTAGAGAGAGTTATTTGCGCAATCACCGCGGACGGCGCCACTACGATAACAACGCGACCCGCCAACTCGCCCATGGAAATGACAAACCTTCCGGATGTAAGCTACGCGATTAACCTAGCGACGAGATTGAAGTGTCCCTAGAGCGGAATAATTTGATGGAAATTAAAATTTAATTTTATGTCCGTCGGATATGAGGAAAATGAAATATGTAATGTCGGCCATTATGATGGCGAATGCACTGCAGTGGGAATTCCAGGGGCGTTTATGCTGATGTGCAACAAGGGGACGTGTTACATTTAACAGACAAATAAACGTTAGTTTGAATGAGACAGTCCCTTGTATCATTTGTCAGTAATGTCGTCACCTTAACATACAGTTTGGTGCATCATGAACCTTGAAGTTAAAGAATAGCTATTTATCTTCAATGCCTAAAAGAAACCATTATATGCAAAGTAAATCAATTCACGGGCGTAATATTAAAAAATATCTCTACTGCAATAAATATAATAATGACCCATTTAATCTACTCCAAATACGTAAGTAGTCGGAAAATAAAGGCGACCAAATACGATAGTAAAATTAGGTGGTCAGGCAAAAGAGCAAGCCATATCATATGAATCTCGCCACACAATAAAGATAATTCATTATTATTATTATTATTATTATTATTATTATTATTATTATTATTATTATTATTACGCCCATCTAAAGGTTTTGGTTAACTAGCTTTAGTCCCGAAACAAGTCTTGATACTCTTAGAAACGTTGATATTACTAATAAAAAAGACTGGATTATTAATGAAAATGGTCGATGTGTATGTAATTCAAGAAATAATTTTCTTTCTGTCCACGTCCAAGTCTTTCACTAGATCACTTGATGTTTTATTCCTATCACATTGTTTCTAACCATTCTGCAACATCGTTGAATCATGATTTCATCTTCGTGCTTGATGTGGATAGAAAATTCCTTCCTTCCGAGCTCTTCTGGCAATTAAAATATGTCGGTAGTTTTTAAGAGAGTAAAATATACCACCTTCTTCTTTTAATAAAAATTACATGAAAGTATTTTTTATTTACATTCTTTATAAAAATTAATTAATTTTTTATTCAGAAAACATTAATAACTATTGGTTTCATTTTGCTTCATTAGAGGCAACTGATTCAAACTAATACTTGCACGTGCGTAGAAATTGATATTTTCCTAGATAATTTCTGCTTATAAAAATGATTCACCGATTTTATACAAAAACATTCATTTTAGTCTATATGTATTCTTTACCAAAAACAATTTTGAAAATATTAAGAATTATATCAAAATATTAATCGAAGTCGTAAGCTTCCGCTACCCGAGATCACCCACATTTCAAAATATTGTTTGTATAATTTCTTTGTCATTTTGTAAACATTCGGGTTTTTCATGAAAGAAGGAAATTAAATATTTCATAAAAGTGATTAATAAACTTCATTATTTTAAGTAATTCTTCAATATCGCCATTTTAAGATTTTTTGATAATAGAGAGTGCATCTTTAGCCAATTATTTAACTTCTTGGGGAAATAAGTAACGACAGTGAATAGAATACGTAATTGATTAAATTTGTAAATAATAAAGGTCCTGATCGAGATGTTGGAAGCCAAATTGAGTCCTATTATGTCATTTACATCATTACATCAGAATCATCATCTGCAGCACCAAAACCATGCCCTTTCCATCTCTGTCACTCAGCCAGAGTTATAAAACTTGTATATCCGTTGTTCACCACATTCATATGAGAACTCATTCAGAAAATCCACGAAGAAGAAAAAAACACTTTTCGCCCAGAGTAGCAACAGTCCGTCAGCTAGCCTACTCCCTCAACAACACCCTCACCACATCTTGCAAATTCACCACACGAAATCACTGTCCTCCCAGATCACTTCCCCCCACGCGAAGAGGACCGTGTGACACACGCAATAAATCAGTGGATGGCCCGGCGCCTGGCGAGCGGGCGGGCAGCGAGCGGGCGCGGTGAGTGAGGGCCCGGCGACGTGGGCGCGCCGCCGCTCGGCGTCTCTGCTTACCTGGAGCCTCCGGGCGGCGTGGGAGAGCGGAGAAGAGAGCTGCGCGACTCGGCGTCGGGCGGAGAACGCGGGTCGCGCGTCGGAAGGCCCCTTTATACCCGCGGGGAGAAAGGCCCCCCGCCCCGCCCGCGACGCCGCCGCCGCCCCCGCTGTCACCGCACGCACAGCGCGGGGAAAGAGCTCGGCCGACCCCACGCCACGCCACGCCACGCCACGCCACGCCACGCCACGCCACGCCACGCCGCGCCCGCCAACGGCGCTGAGGTGGTGGAGGAGATTGTTACGGTGGCTGTGGAGGTGGTCGCGGAGGTGGCGGTGGCGGTTTCGGGCGGTGGCAGGGGCGATGGCAGTGGCAGGAGCGGTGGATGTGGTGTGGAGGTGGCGGTAGATGAAATTGTTACGGTGGCAGTGGCAGTGGCAGTGGCAGTGGTAGTGGTAGAGACAGGTAGTGGTAGTGACGGTGGCAATGGCAGTGATGGTGCTCGTGGCGATAGGCGATGGCATGGGCGATAGTTGAGAAGGTAACGGTGGTGCCGGTGGTGGTGGCAGAAGCGATGACAGTGGCAGTGGCGGTGGTTCTGGCGGTGGTGGTGGCGGTGGTTGGCGGAAATTGTTGCTGTGGTAGTGTCAGTAGCGATGGTATTGGCAATAGTCTGAAGGTGGCGGTGGCGGTGGAATTCGTTGATGAGGTGGCGATGTAGGTGGTTGTGGAGTTGGCGGCGGAGGGAGACTGCGACGGTGGCAGTGTCAGCGGTGGTGGTGGTTGTGGAGTTGGAGGTGACGTCGGCGGGGGCGATGGGGACGGAGTAGAGGGCGGACGAGGTGGTCCGTGTCAGCCGGGTGGCGTTAGGGGGGAGAGGAGACAGTAGCAGCAGGGTAACGACACGATAACGCTGGGACACCTGCGGCCAGCGCAACACACGGGCGGACTTTGGAGAGATCACGTGCGGGTATGCAGACAAGCCTTGGTCATTGCGCGAACTGTACGCGCTGCCGGCGGTGCAACGAGGTCGCGTTGTTAAGCACCCGGCAGGCGACTTACACGTGAGAATGTGTCAGGAATGGTATTGGTGCGTTTAATAAATTGTTAAAGATACTTGGATTTTGGAGTGCCAAATTGTTGTCAAACTGGGATTGCATTTAGGCAATGAAACATACTAACACAAAAATCACTGCAATGTTTGAATTTGCACTAAATTACCGATAATATTTTAACCCATCATTTTTACTTATGATTCTCAGTAATCTGGGCTCAGAACAATCCAGTCGTTGGCTATCCTTATTTATCACACTTTTGGTTGGCGCCTAATCAGGTCAGATTTATGGTCACAATATCGGTCTCAGGTAAATTGTTATAATATTTAGATTATTTAGTATAAACTGCTCAGAATATTAGCTCCGAATACTCGTACCATTTGTAAGCAATGGTCAGACAGCGAAAGTCGTATGATCTTTCAATTCTATTGCATATATAAAGTACTATCCTCATAATGTAACTACTGTTTGTACCGCAACGAGTTCCAGAATTACGTCATCGGGTAATGAGAGTTGTTTATATAATTCCAGCTTTACAAGCATGCGATAATTTTTCATTATCATTTTTTTTACTACAGAAATGCGTTCATTCTTAATGAACTTGTGAAGAAGAAAATAAAAGTTGAATATCAAGACCTTTCTACTAATAACGAATAATTATTTAAATCTACAACCTATTGTGACAGATAGTAATTGTACCCAGATGTGAAAGTGGATTTCTAATTAATATCCATTGTGGACAATTCCCTTTCCTAGTCTGACACTAAACTGAACGATCTCATGTTCAACAAGATGAGTCCGCACCGCAAATAAAAAGCACCGAGAACGGTTTTTGTCCGGTGCTCTAATTTTCTTGAAACATTTCCACCAAAAATACGCACATGTGCACGGTCCGATACCCAGTTTTCGTCTTCCTCTTTATTTTATTCATCGCTCAGCAATTCTCAAATTTTCGTCTCAAAGTGGAAGCGAGACCCAACAAATTATCTCCCCAGCTCAAACGCCTGGAAAAAGAATCTGCGAAACGAAAGCTGAATGCATGAGAACTGGACGCGCGGGGGCCGTGGCGGAGCCGGGAATCGCGGCCAGGCGCAGAGATTTCGACAGTTGCAGCGCCCCCATTTGCAAGCGGGCTCATCTCTCGAGGCGGGCGCGCGAGGGACAGTCATTAACATGAACCTGCCGCAGCGGCCCGGGACAGTGCGAGGGCGGGGGTGGGGGTGGGGGTGGGGGTGGGGCCTCGCCGTTCAAGCCGCACTACTCGCTAACTTCTCGGAATTCCGCTTGCGCGGCCCCGCCAACGCAGACGCTTCGCTGCTGGCACGGAGCCCGGGGACTGCTGATCTCCCGGCGTTGTAATACTAATCTCCTGCAATCGAACGTTTGTCGACGGCCCATCGATTACTTTAGTTTATCATTGCAGTCTTCGTTCTCTCCAGTGGTATTCTTCGGCTAATTGCTTTTGTAACAATGCGAATTAGAAATTGTCTCATTGGCGGGGACGTTAAAAACCGGTGTCAGATTTTGCACGTTTTTTACTATCAGTGGATGTGATGACTAAATAATATTTTCACATGTAGCCTCTGTTCCTACATGCTAATCTTTCTTAGGAAGCAGGCCCGATACGGTTTTGTGCCCCGATACCAACCCAATATATTTTTGTGGATTCCTTCATTTCAATTCCTTGACATGAAAGTGTGTGGAGATCATAAAAGAGCAACTCAGAAATGGATTACGCTAATTCTGTTCCCTTTTGATATGTTTCCTGCAAAGGTCACTCTATAGGGAGGGGATGTCGGGCGCCATCTCCCGACCAATTTGTTTCCTGGTTCTTATCGTTTAACAGGCTCTCAAATTTGTGTTTGTAGCTCAACGATATCAATTACCTATTCACACTGTGCCATTTCTTGGTAAATTAACTTCTGAAATTTCGATTTTTCATGTCTATTCTGCTTTACAACCTCTCCATTAACTCTAGTCACCATTTTTGTCACTTCTGCATTTCCTATGAACATTTTGGGCTTTATTTCTGTGCATCTGTGACAAAAAGTTTCCTTATTTCCTTGTGTTCTGAATTGAACTCTCCTGTGTTAACAGTGGCTTGCGATTCCCCTTGTCGCAACACTCTTACATATTTCTGGCACATTAGTTAGTGCACTACCATTTTCTCTTTGAAGTTTACAATTGACACTTCCTAAATTTCCATAATTTTATTCCTCTGCCTTGGACTTCTCCTTTTATATAATCCCCGCAATTAATCTTAGCTATTTAGTCGTTCTCATCATCTGTACGTGCCCTCTAGATTCCTTCGACAACTTACCTATCGATTCCTCTTTACTTGTGGAGGAAGCTGCAGCGTTCGTAGAGCTTTAAATTAAGCGAGGTTCAGTATCGTGCTAACAAGCACCTCCACACCGCAGTCGACAACCCCTTCCTCGCTTCCAACAATTTCTTCAGTACGTACTACAGAGCCTTGATTGCGAATGATGAATAAGGGCTGTCAAATGAGTGAAATACGACAAAGTTTAAATCGAGTATTTTACGCATTCCTTGTTTACATAAGCGATTGCAATATGCCCTTCGAGATATTTAGAAAAACCCTCGGTAGTTCAACCTACTGAGGAGAGAGTGTAAGCAAATTACTATCCCTCAACAAATGAGTTATAGGGGACGAGTTTGCGTTTTATGTGTATCATATAATAAATACTAATCTTGTCTTTGCTCTAAACAGTAACCTTAACATGAACTAGTAATTTCTCATTTGTGAAAGATAAGTAAACGCGGACAGACAATTTTGTTCGAAGGGAGTAAATAAGTTGTCAGATATTATATTAGAGTATTACCTTGGGAAAATGCATTATTTTTTTTATTTGATCCCATACTATATAGTTAAAGTGTCCTTTGATTAATATGCCCGTTTTTATCATCAATACCTTTTGACGCGATGACAACTGTGTTGATGGTTTTAGAGAAAGTGAGTGCAAAATTCTGAGAATAGCATGTGCGCTCCAGAAATATCAATTGAAAGTTTAATGTCCAATACGCAACTACAATGAGTTGTTATTGAACTCCTAAAATCAGGAAATCACTTCGCCTGTTACGACATATAAGAGTGAAATATACTGCAAAGAGGTCAAAAGTCTTGGAGAGTAATATAACAAACAATTAACACGTAATAAATAATATAAGACGTGCTGCGTATTGTGATGATCCCGAGCAACTATTGCTGCGTAAAGGTAAATGATCATCATTTACGTAAAGAAAATTACGTAATTACTTCAGTGGGAGTTCTGTCAGGGGCATGGCAAAGGGTAAAGGGTGAAACAGGAGCCACAGCGCATCTGAGAAGAATCTGCACCCACTGCGAAGTGCGGAAGACTTCCTGCCGCGCGTTCAAAGAAGGCAAGCAGTGGTGAAATGGACTCTCGCGCCACGTAGCATCTGTGTGTTTGCATTCCACGTAATGGAGTTGACCACTGCGCCGCATCCACCTGACCCCGTTTCAAAAGCGAGCATCGGGTGCGCGAGCTAAATGCAACGTGAAAAGAACAATTTCATTTTAGAAGAAATGTAGAAGAGCATAGGAATATAGAAGTATTCATATGTTGCAATTCAATGTTGCAATTCATATGTTGAAACAAAATTGCAATAATAAATGTGAACTTCAATTGTAATATTTACCTAACATAAATACTCTTAGAATATTAACTCAAGGAAAAAGGGTAATAACAATTTCGTAATGCTCACACTGCCCTCTTATATAGGCATAAGGCAAGCAAATAGAGGAACGAAAAGTCACCCATAACGGACAGCGTCTGTTTAGGATTTTAACAACTGCTGTCCATGAAGAATAATCGAAACAACTGAGGTGTGGCTAAAGATAGCGATTGAGAACACTCAGATACATGAACCCTTCAGAACGTGTTCAAAATTTTCTCAAAAATGGCCCCCACTTTTTTCTTCAATGTTTTCCCCTCGTATAGAGCAAATTGAGTTATTAATATAACGCATATTCGATTTTCGTGAAATTCTTTGAATTTTCAACAATTGCAAAAGTTTAAGTTTTTCGGCGTCTTGTTACAACTTCAAAATGGAAGATACAGATTTTTATAATAAAATATGATCTTCAAAACTATAACAGTAAATAATATCATGAACATTTTTTTCAAAATATGAGTCGTTTTCACGTAAATTTGCGTACAGTAAAAACAATATAAAAAATATTATCGTAGAGGATCCAATTTTTTCTTAAATTGGTTTTCTCGACAAAAGAGAAATACGTTTATAAAAAAATGCTTCAGGTCAGATTTTCGCTGAACACTCAGAATTTTTGGAAATTACGAACGTTACAATTAATGCAAGAAAGTATGTGCTGTTGTAACTCCGAAACTGACTTTTTAGAATGTAGAATTATCCAGCTATCGCCTTGGATTACAAACTTTAATGGCGTCCGTTATTTGCTCTAAATCGGCCTAATGACGTTAAAAACAAAATCAAACAGCCATATTTTCCAAGGAATGATAAAGATCTTCGGCGTTCGTGATACTGCATGAAAGGATAATGTGGGGTCTGTATTCTGTTATCGAACTACTGGCGTGTGCACTTTGCATGGCGCCGCACGATTTATAATTCATTGTCTGGCACGATGCGTTTAGAGATAGAATCAATAGAACTATTCTGTGTATTTCATGTTTGATTCCCAGTTGAAGGTTTTTAACTCGAATCCGTCTTCATGGTATCAGCAGGACATATCATCAATAGAACCTGTGCACTGTAAATAAATGCAGCTTAGAACTTATTTATCAATGTTCAACAAAACGACCTTAATGTTTCTTCGACAAAAGAACTGTAGATTTATCTTCTGTTTTTTATTACATCGGATGATGACTTGAAACCAATGATACTTATGGACTTCATTTTATCCACAATATAATAAAATATTTTGTATTAGGGTTCTTATTGCGACTGTGATAGATATAAAATTTTTCAGTATGCCGACATTTTTATAAGAAATTAAATATATAAAAATAAGTGTAACTAATAGGAATGTGAGCCCAATAATTGTGGCAGAAATTATCATTACCAGAATGCAATTGAAGCGCCAAATTTCCCAACATTCCTCAGCATTATCTTAACTTCAGTGAGAAGAGTAAACATAATATCAAAATATTATGGTAAGACTTACCACATATCATAATGGTACCAGCTGAGATGGCTAAAGACATAAACTGATGTCATTGCAGTGCCTCTGACCGGGAGGTCGTAGGGAGCGAGAATTCTAGTGTCCAGCTGCTCTGATCGGTAGTTTTCCGTGGTTTCTCCGATCAACACCAAGCGAATGCCGGAGCAGTATCCTAAAAAAAATGGACCACGGAACGCGTGCGATCTTCCCTTTCTCCTCCTTTTCCTAATCTCACTCCTGACTAACATACACTTTCACCACACATGTCGAGAGACCAGTCAGGAGCTAAGAGCGAGTCCCGGCTGGGGTAGTGCTCCGCTGAGGAGAGATGCCCATTGGTGGAAATCTCCCTGAAGCCGACGTGTAGGTCGGCGCCGGATGTCACCACCGTTCGGGGGCGGAAGA
This sequence comes from Gryllus longicercus, assembly GCA_038098605.1. Lineage (NCBI taxonomy): Eukaryota > Metazoa > Arthropoda > Insecta > Orthoptera > Gryllidae > Gryllus > Gryllus longicercus. Next base: position 60,594 of record JAZDUA010000328.1, on the reverse strand, counting down.
AGCACCGCTTCGGCCAGAGTTAAAACATTCATTACTCTGGCGCGACTAATGACCATAGCAATTGGACGTGTCAGGAAACATCCGTCAATCAGACTTCTGTCGAGAACATGCAAGTAGTATAAGGCGAGAAATACATCCTTATATGTTTGTATAATATGCATTAGAAATAACATATTATGTTACTTCTAAAAGCAAAGATATGCGAGTGTACATGGAAACAGCAGAAAATGGTTATTAATGGAGGACTTTTCTGAAAAAGCTCGAGTTTGTGTTCGTACCGTAACAGAGATTTGAAGATAAAAAGATAATCGATGGACCAAGAAACATTGGATGGGGAAACCCCGCAAATAGACGTGTTGGTTGACACCGTATCTCGTCATCGATCGGTGAAGAACACTGCCACCTCCCGAAATGAAAACATGCGACTAATGACCATAACAGTTCACGCGCCCGGAAACATGAACTAATCAACCAAAATATGACTCGCCAAATACCAGTGGCGGCTTCTCAGAGGAGGGAAGGGAGGAATGCCCTCATCACAGATTTTCTTCTTTTGAATTTTGTAATTTCCTAACACAATATTTTCTTTGGTGTAAGAAGGAAAATGTTTATTTTTTATTTTATAATTATTGGAATGCCTTTGATTGAGTTTTTAAACTGAAAGCGCTTTTTAGGAGATACCTAATCATGAAATCGCTTAGAAGAGGAATTCTCAACGTTTCTTCCTCTTGTGTAGTAAGAGCCCACATGGAATGCCATCAAGCATCATACGACATGATTATAAGCTATTAAAATTAAATGAACCTCGGCGGCCGGCGCTCGCCAGGCGCCCATACGCGCATCATGGGCCAGGACGTACCAAGGGACTCGCAATATCATCTCATATGCCTGGCAGCACATATGCCTGGCAGCAAAACCCGGCTGATAGAGCACATAGAACCGATATGACTCTCTCCCTTTCCAATCTCAAGGCAACGAGCAGTGCAATAACTATATAAATCATTTTGATATTCAGTCTGTTCACATGATTCGTGTGGTAACAGTCAGCTGTGCGGTACTGTTCCGAGATTCTTTCCTAGAATTGTTAGTTTTTTAAGTGGTATTAAATATTTAGGCCGTGGAATTAAGAGGAACGAAACATTGTGGCAACATCTTGATTGTTGGCTCAAGTTAACACTTTTTAGTGAAAGCTAATATTGCATTGATATAGTCTTAAGGGAGCTACTAGCAGAGTTTTTCTAGCAGTAACTATATCGCAAATGTAACAAGTATCGTTTACCTCTGCATGTTATCTAATTTGTTGTATGTTTCATTTGATGCAATAGTGTAGGTAAAATTTCTTTCCTCCTTTTAAGAATTCTGCACGAACGGCAAATGCCATACACCATAATATAAAACTATAATAAAATAATCTGACTTACCATATATCATATTATAGTAAGACTTTATCATACTACGATATTAACGCTGATTTTTCATTTAGCAAATTTCATTTCTTTAGTAAAAAAACATTAAAAACTGTATGTGACGTATGGAGTAAGAGATCATTAATGAACCGAAATGAATTAGTTCAAATCATTTGACCTGAAATCAAACCGAAATAATTAAATTCACGATTAAAATGTAATATCGTCAATTCAGACAAATGTCCAGTTAAATTTACAATGTAGTCGACTGAGTAAGAGAAGATTATCAAGAAAATAATTTCCTGTAAATCATATTACCCTCTTGCTTTGAAACATCTAGTTTTAAAATCTAAAAGAAACTTATTTACATTCTTGTGCATTGACAGTATTCCAACAGTAAGTCATCTCCTGAAATAAGAAATATTTTAGTGTTTGCATTCCCCTTATAGTTCGCTTCCGCAGTCAAGTCTCGTGCTATTGCATCGACGACAGTAATTATCCGTAAAGTGTGCCTCCTGTTGACAGATAAATCGGCGGAAACGTTTGCTTTAGGCGACGAAGACTGCCAGGAGAAAGGCGACAGTTGCAATGATGGTGAGGTGGTGGGATGGCCATAGCATCCGACGACGTAAGGAGCGGGGACGATCGGTGGAGGGGTAACGATGGAGGTGAGGTCGAGGAACGTGCAAGAGATGGTGGAGGAAACGAGGATATTGTTGAAAGAGGTTCTCTTCTGGCAACGATGGTGAGGTTGGTGGAAACTGATAAACAAAGGTAAGATCCGAGGCCGGGAAGTAGAGGGGGGAAAGTTGAGGCGGTGACGATTATGATAGTGAGGATAATGATAGAGTCTGTGACACTGGTGATGAAGTTGACTATGAGGTTTGAGGTAAAGCGGGAGTGGGCGAGTGAGTCTGAATTTAGGGTTCAGGTGCGTCAACTACTAGTCATAATCCCATCAGTTCAGTGGATGTTATATCTGGGAGGTTACAGTGTTTCTCCAGTGGGGGAACATGGTCTCGCAAGATGTGATTGTATGGTAGAGTTAATTATGTGTGTGTGTGTGTGTGTGTGTGTGTGTGTGTAAGAGAGAGAAGAGAGAATGATGATTTATTATGTCGAGGTTCCGAACGCCTCAATTGCTATCTATGATGGTTGCTCCCGTAACTGTTGTGTGTTTTATCACATGAGGAGGCGGTGTTCTTCCCACGCTGCGTATTGAGAACCGTCGCCGACCTACACGTGTGATTGCAGTGTTTTCCCATCGAGGTGTCTCCCACCAGTGGCGCACTAACCCACCCGGAACAAGCTTTCAGCTTCCGTCTGGTCTCCCGACATGTGTGGAACTGTGGTAGCGTAGTAAGGTCGCGTAATGCGCGCGTGTGTGTAAGTGGTGAGGACAAGACAAGGGAAGAGGAAGAAAAGATCGCGCGCGGTCCATGATCTGTTTGTGAGGGTGCTGGGCCGGCATTTTTTGGGTATTTGTCGGTGTAACCGCGGAGAAAAATATATCAAAATATTCCTCGACCAGTTTTTTCTTCCAGTCAGCGGCTGAATTTGAGTGGTGCCCTGAGACTCCTTAGTCTGTGACAAGGATGAGAAGGGACTCATCGCGTAAGGTCCACTACGTGCCTGTTTTGGCACTTTTCCGTCATTCATCTCTTGTGTTGATTGGAGAGACCTCAGATAATAACCAATCAGAGTAGTCGGTCTCCAGACGAATTCAACCCAACGATGTTAAGCGGAGGTAACTTGGGTGGAGTAGGTTACACTTGCGGTGAAGAAGCAGAGGAAAGTGCCTGAGGTGAAGACAACGGCGAAGGCAGTGTCGGCGATAGTGGCAAGTAGCGACAGCGGCCGTTGCAGCGTTGAAGGCGTTGTCGGCGGCGGCGGCGGCGGCAGAAAGCTCGGGCGCGGCTTGCGAAACGCGTGGCCCCCTTTGCAGTCTCTTCTCTCGCTCGTTACTGCGTCTCCCACGCGGCGCGCTTCCGTCAGCGCCCGTCGGCCGGCGCGTCCGCCGTCGCCGGCGCCGTCGTCGCGTCGCGTCCGACCGGCGCCCGCCCGACGCGTGATCTCCTCCCCGCCCCGCCCCCTCCACGCCTCGCCTCGCCCCCCCCCCCGCTCGTCGTCTACTCGCGCATCGTCGTCGCTGTCGCCGCCGCGCCGTCACGACTTCACGGTGTTACGTGGCCTGCCCGACCACTGCTGTAAAACTCGCGCTTGAATGGTGCCATTCATTGGCTAGAGAGTTCGGCGAAGAGCAACAATTGTTTATCGTCAACATTCGCGGAAGAAGTGACGAAGAAACAAAGTGTATGATTTTACCGGCTAATAGTAACTTGTAGTGACGTACAGAAATGGGTGATGCTTTAGAAAAAGTGTTTTTCAAGATTTCAAATAAAATTAATATAAATTCTGCAATGACAAAATGATTTAAGTATTATATATCAGTTCAATTTTATTGAGATACTTTGTATTCCATTATATTAGTATTTGAGTTTTTTTTTTTCAAAAAAAATTGTCAGTCTGTGATTTAACTGGTAAAGCCAGTGCATCTTCAAAACGGAAATGTAATAAGTGATTCTGCTTTCCCGAAAAAAAATGAAAATAACACTAGAAAAATATTCCGTAGTTTACGAGAAAACCAGTTGACGTACTTAGCCAGGCCTACACAACGCACAACGCTTTCGGGGGCTTTTCGCGTATACGCGCTGACCAAAAGTGCAAGTAGTAGGTGGGGTAGGAAGCTTTGCGGGGAGGAAAGAAGACTAACGTTGCACGTCGCAAGGGGGAAAAATTGAATTCCGGGGGGCGTCTGATGGTGTGAAATTATTTTCCCAGTTACTTAAATGGGTGATGTTCCATATTTTAAGCTACAAGGACTATAATTCACTGTTTTCGTTCTTCTGTACAACGCCGCGTATCCGCCACTATGTATTTTTTTAGTTGATGCTCATTGTGACTCTTAAGCAATATTTTAAAGCAGTGGCCATTTTTAAACCTTTTTTGTCAGTTAGAATTAAATGATAATGTATAATTTGATAATTGATTGTTCACCCAGAATGTTACAATCTCCAAAGGATAGCAAAATGAAAATTATGAGAGTAATCTCTCACATCAAGATTAGCATAAAAATGCTATGTAGGCAATTGCAAGAAGGGCAATGTCTAGCAGCACATATATTTGTGACCATTTTCCGCCATTATAATTCTGAAGATATCAACGAGCAAACCAATCTGCTGATATGTTACAGTCAATCATGAGATTAACATGTGTCTTGTTAAATAGAATGCAAAGGGCTTAATATTTTTTATACCATTTTGTAAATGATAAATACATTTTCTTCGTTGATTTGATATTAGAAATACATAATGAACTCTTAACATAAATTAGAATAGAAAATATTCATGATTTTTTCAAGAAAAATATATTTTAGCTTTGAGATAACTGTCTTATTCAATTAAAAATAATTAATCGAAATTAGTTTATTGCTGTCATCATCAAACAATAACAATTTAATATCATAATTTTGTGTTTAGCAAAACACAATATTTGCGATTGCATCGTAGCAAAGCGAATTACATTATTAGCCCAAATAGCAATTATAATATTTGGTGTCCAAATCAAATATGTATAATTCTAGTTTCATATTTCACATTGTCATACGTCGACAACAAATATTTCCAGTATAATACAAAAGGCGATGATTCTTGAACTGTATGGGACCGCCATTTTCTCGTCGATTGCTCTTTTACTTTACGCGCTATTCACTATTAGCGCGTTCGAATTGCGCATTCTAATTGGTGGTACCCACTCCTAGAAATTGCCTCATCCCCACCCTTCAAATTTCTCCGCATTTGCACTTTAGCAGCTCGCGCGGTTCTCAAGGTCAGACAAAGTGCAAAATGCATGGGCAGGCCTGTAGTATGACATAGCCTTGATGCTACGGTCATTGCCAGTATCTGTTGTTGGTACCATGTAGAGACTTTCGATTATCTTGAAAAGTATACTATTCTACTTTAAAAAGACCAAAAACAAAAATAATATACCTTATCATACATAACATAAAAACTAATGAATGTATAGATTGTTCTCTAATAACAGTGCAAACCTTTCTGCTAACATATGTAATCATAGTTTTTCGTATAACGTGTGGGAATGCCGGCATACCGAAACTTTTCCTCATCTTATAGTTTCAAAAGTCATTACTCAACAACTCATTTTTTTGTGTGAGGTCATTTAAACACCTAAAATTTAGAGTTAAATTATTTTGAGAATCTTTGGCTTTAATAACGGAGGTATACGACAGGTTAGAAAATAAATTTGAACCTTGTAATTTTCAAAATGTGATAGGTTTTAATGAAAATCGAAACTGTATCACTTTTATAAATGTTCTTTCTTCTATTTCAGCAACAAAATAAAAACGAGTAATTATCCAGAAACATTTGAAAATATGGCTTCATGTAAAGTACCCCTAAAAATTAAAATAATTTAATGATCTCCAAAATGATACAACTGTATTTTACTTCCGAAGTATTTTCCAAGTTTCAGCTCAAAAGCTTCTAATCTAACAGAGTGACACGTAGTTCCATACATATATACAGACGTTCTGATTTTCAGGTACAAAATTGCGTGTATCTCCTTGCCACAAGCAGTAATTTTAACTGTCTTGGTACTGAACAGGTAGAGTTTACTGCTAACATCAGTGCGAAGTTGCAGCTCAAAACAATCTGAAATGCGCACTTTACGACTGAAACTTCGAGATGGTAATGTTGAGGCAATTCCAATTATGTATATTGGAATATGTATGTAAACTGAATATAAAAATATATTTAACTATATTATAAAAATATGTTTGTATTCGTCAGCAACACCTTTTATTTGACATATTGTTTAATTATCATATATTTATTTTCTACATTTTTTTTCGTTACAAGGATGTCGATATCAATTTGCTTTTAATGACAGTTTAGATATTTATTGAAGTGTGAGTGAAAGTTTCTCATAAAACTTCTCAATAAGTAGAGTAAGAGCTACATTAACATCACTTGACACTGAAGAAGCGAGGTCTCCACGTCGCTAGGAGAAATGCTTTCGTAGAAAGTGAGTATTTGATGCCTCCAGCGCTGAAAGGGTCTGCTACATGTGAATGTGAATGATTATTGAGACTGTCAGACCCAGACACAACCTTACATAATAAACAATTAATGTAACATTAATTGACAATGTGACTGGCGTTTTGTAGACCTTACAGTTTTATGTTTGATTTAATAACTGCGCCTGGTTCACGAAGCGCTTCCCAATGCCGAAATGTAGAAGTTGATATTTTCAAATACTATTTTAACTTTCACTAGGAAGTAAAGGCCGAAAAAATTGTGTTTACGGTACAAATGCAAAAAAAAATCTTTTAAGATTTATACATTGCAATCAATATTTGCACGTAAGAGTATTGTTTGGTTGTTAATATTTTTATTATTATTTGTTCAATAAGAAATCTCTCGTAGTTTTTAAATTCTATTTTTTGTTTCATTCATTAAGACCTCCACCAATTATTTATTTAATTAATTAACCAATTTGTCGTCTTCAATGTAAAATTGCATTGTAAGACAAAACAACAGATTTGCATCATTTTATGCCCACTTTCATTAGTTTCCACTTCAAAATAATAGTGCTTCTTTCCTGTTTTGGAGAGGTATTTCACAGCTTCCACAATGCAGGGATTGGACTAGGATCGAGTCGTGGTAGGGCTCTAAACCACGAGTATTGAGTCTCGCCAAGTTATCTAGATATTAAAAAGAAAAGAAACAAATCTTGAGAAAAAATGCTGTATCAGTACAAGATAAAGGAACATAATGATGTAAGGGAAAGAACAAATTGTATAATTTCAGACTACAGAGAGTTGAAACGAAAGAATTGAAATAAAAAATACGTTTTTGCACTAATATTTTATTAGAAGAATCGCCTTACAAACGTACACTACTCTCTTTAATGAATTACATCGTTCTATCTTGATTTCCCAATCACACTCTGTCACCGACATGTGAGGCTGCGTAATCTGAATTCACCCGCATCATTAAGAAGATTCCCGCTGACGTGTTCTTCTGGAAGTGTCCCAGCTGGCCGTGGTCCCTGGTCTGCAGCCCCCTAAAGCCCAAACCCTAAATCTCACTCTAGACGCCAGCCACTCTGCGCCCCGGAGAAGATTCAGGCGCGCGGGCGGGCACAGAGACAGTGGGCGCCAGAGAGGCCAGAGAAACTCCGACGAGAGCAGATGGTCTCTTGAAACCGCAGACTTCGTTGCGTGGGTCGGGGTCGGATGCTACACGCGGCTGTGGCTACATCTGTTGCCTCTGAAGCTTCGTTGGCTGGAAAGGCCTAGGCCTAACCGAGTGCCAATGGTGGCGAATTTTCCATTTAACTTGCATTGCTAGTTTGGTTTCAATCACTACCTACAGGAGAATTGTTAGCGGCCTCCTTTTCTGATCGACAATTTTTCGTGGTTTCTTCCATCAATACTAAGCGAATGCCGTAGCAGTTCCGTAGCAAACGGGCTACCGAACGCGAGCGATCTATTCGTCCTCTCGACTTCCTTTACACACGCACAAGACCTACTCTATATTTACTTGACTGTCCGGGTGACTACGCGTCCATTGCGCAGGTGCCGACGTTTCGGTCGCCATTCTGTGACGTTCCTCAGGGCGTAATGCCCTGAGGAAGGTCGCCGAATGGCGACCGGAACGTCGGCACCTTCACCATGGACGCGGCGTCACCCGGATAGCCTAGTAAATACTGACTCCGGCCGCGGAAGCCTACGCTCTCACAAGCACTACTCTACCACACATGTCAGAAGACCAGTCGGTAACCTTGGGGTTGTCGCGATTAGGGCAGAACTCACTAAGAAAGATACCTGGAGGGAGAAAAGAAATTCGAAAGCCGACGTAGTCGGCACCGGATCCCGCGATCAAGCGGAGTAGGTACATCAACACCTCTCGGGTCATAACATGCATTACACTTACGGGACTAATGACCATAGTAGTTGACGCACCCGGAGCCACAAAATTCCACATACCTGATGCCAATACAAGCCGTTCTTTGCGTACAAAAGTGCGACACTTCATTTGGATCCGTATATCCTGTAGACATATCCAACCTGCACGAAGTATTTCCCCATGATATCACCTCTTCGCCAGAAATATTCAAATAAATATTACGATTTAATCAGTAAGAAATGTCTGATTTTGCAGTACAAAGTTCCATATCCATTAATTGACAATTAATAAACCGGTTCTTAATTAAGCTTAGGGTAAACGTAACACACTCTCAAAGGATTATGTGTGACTGATTGAAAAAAGTTGTATTCGATGTCTGTAAATTTGATTCTGAAAGTAAGGATCTGTGCTTATGCTGTGGCTACACTGTTTCTTTTTATTTTTCTTTCAGGAAAGTCCATATTCAAGGTACGTTTGAAGCTTAAAATATCAAGTATAATATTATTTCCGCAAAGATCCTTTATAAAAATTCTCCAACTCCTTCGGGTTCATGAACCACCGGTTAGGATCCGCTGATCTAGAATATTAAATATATTATGACTTTTGGTGGTTTTCGTATATTTTTATTTTTCATCTCTTCTTTACCTCAATTAAAAGCGCTTCGGCCTTTCGTACATGAGATGTACTGTCCCGGCTGTATCTCTCTTCAGAGTCATCTGATATTTCAACAGTTGGCCCTGTGTGTGGATTTCGGAATAGCTAATAAGCAGGTAGTGTTGTCTATGCGTTTGTGAATGCAATGTTTCCACGCCTTGACTCTGAACGAACGCGCTCGTGTGAATTAAGGTCAGGGTCGTTTCCTTCTTTGCTCTTGATCGCCCCTCTACACAACCACGCATTATATCCTGCCACTTTACATACGAGCCCAGACTTTCTCTGCCCCTGGCTTCCTTTCTCCACTGTAATCGGCTTACTGCTCCTCTGCATTTTACGATATGCGGTAAAATTATGAAGAGATGATATAATTTCACTTACGTTCTGCGCCTGTAAAGCTAATGGTTGCCCTCCAGAATCTTCCCTCGTGAACTGAGAGAGGACAGAAAACTGCCTATCACGGCGCATGAATATGGATTACAATTTAGCGTGCCTAGCGCTGCGTTTTACTGTGGACGTAAATTCACAGAAATGAATTTTTGGCGTAATATTGCAGGCAATTTACCAGAGCAGTAACGAAGTTTTAGAACTTTTTTAAAGTTAGTTGCTTTCAAAAATATCTTGATAGTGTTTCGATTCATATTTGCTAGCTGGGCCCTTGCGAAAATACGCACATTGACGCAACACCCAAATGTGCTAATGCTGGGTAAGGAATTACACACCATGGAAGCAACAAACAGGTTTATGATGAAAAATATAGACATTTTGTAGATGTTTTGAACTAATTTGATGCGTGGGGAGTAATTCCCTTTCAAACACAACACATTAAGGGCTTTTGTGGCGATGGAACCTTACAAATGGCACGAAATCGTCTGTTTTATATAGAAGATAGATTTGATCTAAATTAATAATTAAATCTTATACTCAAGTTCTATGAATTCTAGGCTAGCGACAATAAAGTCAAACGGATTTTTTGTGTGAGCAACATATTCTATTGCTTTTCATTAAAGATTAAATCCGAGAAAATAATTGAAAATTAAATATTATCTTATTCCAGGGCATATCAATTGAAGAGTCGCTAGCAAAAATCTACCTCCAAAAGTTCCCTTTGTGGAATTATTTTCCTCCTATTTCAGCTAAGTGTATTAACATTCAAAGTTTCCCCCAAAAAACGAAATTGTCACGTTCAAATCCAGGTCCAAAAATCTTGCATTATTACAAGAAAAGGAATAGTCTAACACTATTCAAACAAATATCGGACATGTCAGAGACTGGTTCGATTTTCTAAAAAAAGATAATATATAAAATAGTGTTTTGTTTCAGAAGAAAGTAATTTAATGAATGTACGGAGTGAGAGTCTCGTAGTGGTGTAGCTATTGATGAATGAATCTGTGAGAAAATGATGTATTCCTATGAGGAATGAAGAGAAATTAAAAGATGGAAGAAAAATAAGAAACAAAAAATACTTCCCAAATGAAAATATTAAGCATTTCGCTGAAAACAAGCTTCGCAAACTTGTATAATTATCAGCAAGACACCATTAAAAACTATATTGGAACTTGCATGCCCTTCGTCATAAGAACCGGAGAATCGTCCAAAGGAAAAAGACTTCCATGCATTGTTGCAGTTCTTAAGTGAAACTACAAATTGAGCGTTATATGAAAACAATGTTTTCACGCAAACAAAATCTCTAAATGTAAATCTTGATAAAGTGGGGAATCTTAAGTTTGACAATTACAATGGCAGCTGTTGATGTGTCAAGTAGAACAACTGGTGCAACAAAATGGCACAGATTTTCCCGTATTAGTTTTCTTTTTCCTTTGGTCTCGGCCTTGCCACATACTCTTGACAGCTGCCATTTATCGCCAAAGTAATATTTTTTATATTCTCTTATTTTTACGGTTTTGTAATAGTAGAATGAAAATATTATTTTAAGAATATTAAAAAACAGTAAAACCTCGTCCTAAGGGCAAGTTTCTTTGAAACATTTGGAGCCGTTTTTAAAAAGTTGACATTTAAGCGCTACTGTAAATTCCAAATTTGAAGTTCTTTTTTTCCAAAATATTTTTGAGTTTTTGAACAACTTCATTCGAAGTCATTTCAAGCATATTAACTCACAAATACAAGAGTGTTTACAAATTGCTGGAAATATGCATAATAACGCCGTGAGAGATCTTTCAAAGAAATTACATTTGTGTAATTTTTGAAAAAACAAAAAGTACCCCAAAATGAACTTCACATCATATTAAAAGTGCGACTAGCACTATCGTTTCGAAAAGTTTGAAGAAAAATTCGGAGCCATTTTTAAGAAAATAGCGTTTGCACGTTTCTGAAAATATGGAATTTTGAGCTTGTTTTCAAAGAAAACGGTTTGTTTTCGAGAAACTTTATTTACCATTATTTAAAGCACATGTACTAATAAATATAATTTTAGCATATTGTTGCTAATATAAATAGTAAGGATGTGAGAGACTATTCAAAAAATTACATTTTTGTAATTTTTCAAAAAACAAAAGAATAAAGCAATATGACGTCTATGACATTTTTAAAGTACATTTAGCGCTATTCCTACTAAAAGTTTAAAGAATAAATTTGGAGTCTTTTTGAAAAAAATATTTTTTGTAATTTTTCAAAATTGCAATTATTACACGAAAACTACAAAAATTGTCAAAAAATGTACACAATCTTAATAAAAGAACTAATTATGAACAACAATTTTCATTTGAAGGAAAATTTTCTATCTTTAATTTTGTAATTGTAGGAAGGCACCGAAAAAAATTCCTGCTTTTGAAATTTTCGAAAATATAGTCAACCGTCAAATTCGACTTTTATAAGTATATATTATTCTATTCTTACAAGAAATTTAAAGAAAAAAATTGGAGAAGTTTTTGAGAAAATTTTGAAAAAGTCCGGAGGGCTTCATGTAAAGTACCCCCAAATTTTAAAGATTTTTTTTCAAAATCTCAAAGATTCGACTCGAGACAGATCGTCACTGGTTTCTTCAATTTGGAAAAAATCTACGTATAGTTAAGGCACTTGTAGTGTTCACGGACGGACGAACGGATGGACGTTTTGAAAAAAACTACTTTTTCGGTATCAGGGAACTCCAAAACGTGTATTTTCCGTTGTCATCCCGAAATCGATTTTCTGCAGTATTACATAACTTTCCCTATACTACGTATAATACTCCGTATATACGTACGTATACCGGAAAGTAAAAAAAGCTTATTGTTTAGCGTAAGTTGTTGTACCTCAAATAAGTTACAAGTTATAAGAAGAGTACTTACAGTCAAAAACAACAATAAGCACTATTTTGGAACTTTTCGGAAAATCATGATTGTTAAAATTGTTTACTCAAACAATACGTCCGAATTAATTTTTTTCATGCAAACTATTGAGAAGATAAAATCTTTTTTTTAATTCTAGAGCATCTACGTAATTATAATTTTCTCCTCCGTAAATATAAAACAATGGGTACTCACATAGTTAATGTTGTAATCTTTTCATTGTTCAAAAATTACACACTTTTTTAAATTTCTAACACCGTTAGCACTTACATTACGAGCATTTTATTCATAATTTTATTGTGATATTTGTAATTAAAGGGATTTTGTATGTTTCTCAAAATCAAAGTTGCTGTGAAAATGAACTCAAAATTGCGCATATTCAGAAACGCTCAAACGGCATTCTCTCAAGAACAGATCCCAATCTTTCAATGAACATTTGCATTTAGAAACATAGTTTACTTTCCTACAATATTTTTAAAGTCATATTTCATATGTACTATTAAATGCTCTCGTGGCTCAGTGCTTGCCTTTCACCAGTGAGGTTCCAGGTTCGATTCCCGTAGAATCCCCGTAGAACCTCATGTGAAATTTTTTACGACAAAACGAGTTTGCATGTTTCACCGGGGCTAGTCCAATCCCTGTGAAGTGTCCTGCACTCTATCCCAGTCTTAATTCATTCTCCAATCTGGTCACTGAGTAGTGACGCAGGGGCACTCAAAATTGCGCCTTTCAGAAACGCCCAAGCGGCATTTTCTCAAGAACAGATCCCAATCTTTCAGTGAACATTTGCAAATAGAAACATATTTTACGCTCGGGCGCGTAGTACGAGTAGTAGGAGGAGGCGCGTACGCGGAGACGCTACTTGGCGGTCCTCTTGACAACTGACTGCGACGAGACGTGAAGGATATGACAATGGTAATAATTAATGGAGGATTACTCCGGAAGCGCAAAGCGCTCAATACCGCCCGGGGCTTGGAGACGCGTTGCGTCAACTGAAGACGCAACAATTTTTTTTAAGGGACCGAAAAGTTGAAAAACTGCAATAAAATGTTATTTAGGCACCGATAGCTGAAGCCATACCGAAAAGCTGGCCTAGATTGAAGAGATAAGAAAACGAAATAGAGTGAGAAAGTCTGTGCAATTCTGTGGCATCACTAGCTTCAAATATAACCACTGACCATCTAAAAATAAACTTGTGAATAAGTATATCACGTTCTTGTAACCCGCATTTCCTTTTCTCTTTGAGCTCCACCAGCGCTACATCTGGGCTTCCGCGCACGCTGCGTCTTCTCGGAGGAGAGAGAGAGAGACAGAGAGAGAGAGAGAGAGAGAGAGAGAGAGAGAGAGAGAGAGAGAGAGAGCCAGGGGCGGCTCTCTTCAATCGCTTTTCCTGCCACGCAGACGAGCGTAATCCCACTCGGGCCCCGAGACGCTTTGCGCGCTCGCGGCTCCTCTGTTTCGCCCCTCCTCAGATGTGTAATTTACGGGGTTTGAGCCTGCGGCTCTGGGAAAAGTGGAAGTGGAATGGCGGTGGAAGTGGTTGTAACGGCGGTGAAGACGACGGCGTTGGAGAGGCGTCGGTCGGACGCGCAAGGAAACGGTCGCACGGCCAGAGGCTGCGCCGCTGACAAGTTGTCACGACCGAGGCGGGCGAACGTTCATTGAGTAGCGTTTTTCTGAAACCGGATAAATGCAAAAAAGATTCAATGTAAATTAAACATTGTTTAGGCATCTTTTCACAATCGCTCAAGTCTGGTTTTATTAAAACTTGACGAATTCTGTAGTAAACTTTAGCTTCAAGCATTTAAAATTACAAAATTTTAACAAAAACCGATAAATGATTCTGAACATTCGTTTTACGAAAAATTATCTTTTGTGTTTATAGAGTTTTGAAATAATGCTCGAATCGATTTAATATGCATAATATCATAACGACCATAAAATATATGTACTGACGACATATTGGGACTTGATACTAAGTAGGAGAAAATAAATTGCTACATAGTTGTTTACCAATGTTTCGGATAATACATTTCCATCATCAATGTTCAATGACAATAATATATATTTTATTATAAGAATATTCTATAAATTCATAAAAGTTCATTTATTTATAAGACAGTGTTATTCCTACGTTTCTTCCAAGACACTTTCTTTAATGTCTTCCATTTTTCTCCATTTTCATAGCCTTGGAAACTTTCTCACCTGGCAACTGTGATATTTGTACTTATCATCACATTTAAAAGATAACTTATTCTTCTGAATTCCAATAATGAATTACATTGCTTTCACAACTTCTTGTATCGATGATGAATAACAAAAATTATAATTAAATTGTGAACAATTCAATTGATGGCTCAATTGATGGAATTGATGGCAATTCAATTGATGGAATAATTCGCGTTGATCTCAACAAAAAAGCGAGTTTTCTTATAAATTGACGGCCGGTACTTATTGAAATATATTATTACCACCATGTGCACCACAATAATATTCATCCTTGCGTTTGCTATATGCTCCTTTCATTCCTGGTTAGTGTACTATTTCTTCAATTCGGAAAAATGTTTCATTCTTCACGTAACTACTGACACAACCTTCTTTCTCAGTTTTCATGACAATACTAACATCATCAACGCGTTGTTTTCTTCTAGATAGAGGTACTACAAATTACTACAATGTGAACATTTGAGAAGACTGGGCTACATGCAAAGTATGAATTTCTTCCTTGAACTCATTTTTCACCATATGTGGGCTTCAGAGTTGTGATTTGCAATCAGCGATTCAATTATAATTATAACACGGTAGAGAATTTATAAAAAGCCAATCAATGTAAAAGACAGCACTCTTGTTCGAACTAAGAAATGACGAGGCGTGATAGTTCGTGGCTCATGCAGTTGTTAAAGTTTTAAAATAAGTGGGTCTCCCAATTACTTTTTTTTTTCTTTCCCCCTTTCTGGTTTATGCTGGGACACACTGAATGACCCCGAGGGACTCAGAGAGTACTGCTAGTTCACGTATGTCAGACCAGAAGCCAAGGAAATGGAGAGAAGGGAAAGAGACGGGGAGAGAGAGAGAGAGAGAGAGAGAGAGAGAGAGAGAGAGAGAGAGAGAGAGAATGTGAAATTAGTGCACTTAACATTTGCAACTCGCAAAAGTCATAACCACGAACTTACCACAGCTTATGAAAGGGGATTATTTTTTATTTCGGGAAGGTCTCTAGCCCCGCAGTCCTCGTTACGCGGAGCGCTTCCTCCGCGGGCGGCGGTGGGGGCGCGCCCTCTCCCACGCGGGCGAGAGGGCGTGGCGTCTGCGAACGCGCCCCACAAAGCCCGCTTTTCTTCCGAAGGCCGGCAAATTAGCGGCACAAACGCGTAAAGCCGTTTCGTTTTTTTGCGGCGTCTTCCGGCTGGACGCGTGGGGCTACCTGCCGTGAGAGTTAGGCCACTGAGAGAGAGAGAGAGAAAGACAAATTTCTGTTCGTTTCATGGAAAGGAAGGCGGCGCTAGAGAAAGGAAAAGTGCGATTAAGAAAGGAAGGTTCCATTGTCTTCATTCATGAATGATGAATCATGAAAAAATTATTTCGTAGAATATTTGATTTTTATGAATCTTATTAATTACAAGACTGCGTGCATGGGTGTGTGATGTTGTGAGTCTGCAGTTCAGTTTCGTAGACTGGGAGGTTCTCTGTTCGAGTCTCGTAGAAGCTGATTTCGCCAACAGCTAAGTATCTTGATTGGAAAATGCCACTGTGTGCATGAGTATTATAGGCGTTGACTGCTGCTATTTTCGTCCCATATATTCCAGGCGGATGACAGAGTAGTACGATAAGCAGACGAGCTAACGACCGTGCGCTACTTCGACCTCCTGAAAGAACTTTCCCGGAATTTGGGCAAGAGTAGAAGCTTCCACGACTACTTTGGAGCTTTTACCTGAAGTTATTTCAAAATTTACTTCGACTGCATCGCATCAAAGGAGTCTCGCCTTACTTGCGCTTCTTAAAATTACACTCAGGAGTTTTTCAAATCAATAACCAGTATATTCTTCGAAGGTTTTTCGACAAAAACTTTATTTTACAGCACAACCCAATAACTACCTGCACTTCCAAACTCCTGCGCATATATTATTTCAATCAATAAATTGGTCACCACCACAACTCATATATCGCGCATTGAACTTTTATAAATTAGCTCTCTTATGCGCCGATCTTATATTTTCATAATCTTTCAAATTATTATTTGCTTAAAATATTAGTGCAAACGTAACACCTTCACATGCTTAGTTTATCTCAGAGCCAACATTGCCTGTGACTCGACAGTGGTTCGACACTGCCTACTAACTAGGTGGATTTCAGCCGCTGCCTAAAGGGGAATTCTAGCGGATGGCTGCCCTGTGCGGCAGTTTTCTGTGGTTTCTCCAATCGATGCCGAGCGAATGCCAGAGCACGTCCTAACAAACGGGCAATGAACTGCGCGCGATCGTTCCCTTTTTTTCAATGTTCTGTCGTCTCACCTTACATACACTCTTTCTTTCATGCACTATCCTACTACATATGTCGGCAGGTCAATCGAGATTAGAACTTGTCCCGACTGGTAAGGTGCCCCGCCGTTCGGAGATACCTTGATGACGAAAACCCCTCAAGCCGACGGGTGAGGGTAGGTCAGCACTGGATCTCGCCATTCTCCGAGCGAAGAACACCGCCAGTTCTCCTGTAGTGGTAACGTGTAGTACACAAATGGAACTAATGACCATATCAGTAGGTGCTCCGGGAATCACAAAATTACCAGTTTCTTATGCGCCAATCATCCATTATTTTATCAACTTTCGAATTATTTGTTTAAAATTTTTGTGAGGGTATATCACCTCCCAAGTGTCTCCCCTTCATCATCAAGGTCGGGCGGTGGCTTAGTGTCGAAACCTCAATGGCAGTCTCCCATAT
Organism: Gryllus longicercus; assembly: GCA_038098605.1. Taxonomy (NCBI): domain Eukaryota; kingdom Metazoa; phylum Arthropoda; class Insecta; order Orthoptera; family Gryllidae; genus Gryllus; species Gryllus longicercus. The sequence continues at coordinate 43,320 of JAZDUA010000328.1, read as the reverse complement.
TCTAGTCTGCAGTGCATCACAGAAAAAGAAGATAAAGAATATAACTTTTGAAAGATTTTTTTTCATTACTTCGCCGTAAAAAATGACTTGTATCGGTTTGTAAAACAATACCATTCTGGGCTGAAACAGTTACTATATGACTCTATAATTGGACGAAATAAGGCAACTCTCACGAATTTTTTCCGGAAGTGTCTGGTCATATCCTGCGAACGGAAGCAACTTTATTTCTATTGTCGTGTCAGCATTTGTTGTTATAGCTGTTAACTTATACGAGTGGGAATCTCCTTGAAAATTGTTTGAAAGTGTATATTTTAGATATAGTAGAAAATGATTTGTGTATATAGAGTACTTAAAATATCTTTATATATTCGATATTTATATATATTTTCCGTTATAAAACCTATGGTTCAAATACAGATTCTGGAATAGTCATGTACAATTTTTAATAAATAAATGTAGTATCCCGAAATTTTGCTTCAAATGTAGGTAATTTTTAAACACTTATTTTCTGCACCAATTTTTTTCCGTAACTTTTCTTCTCGTATTGGTCAATGAACGGTAAAAATAATATCAATTTCCCGTTTTCGAAGAACTCTCTGTATTTTTAAAAACTTCAGAAAATGAATATGGCAAAAGTATATTATTGAATGATTTTTCTGCCTTAAATGAAATCTGTTCTTAAAATTGCATATTTGAGTGAGATCATGTTCAATTTTTCAAAATATGGGTATTTTTGTATAATTTATTGTGTAAATAAGGCAATTTAAAAAACTTCCTCTAAAACTACTCCATTTTTTTCTTTCAAATTTCTGTACAGGTAGTGCTCAATGCGCAGAATTACACGAGCTGCACACAATTTTGTTCGAAATTTTAAACTATTACCCAAATGTATTTTTTTAAATATCTCTTTCGTCATTATAATGTTAAGGGGAATTTTAACAATATTGCATTTGTAAAGACAAGTACTTCAAATAATTTCTTATTAAGTTTCTCAAAATCTCAAAACTTCTGTGAAAAGTATCTCGAAATTGCGTATTTTTTAGAAACGCCTCAACATTTTCTAAAGAAAGCTCCAAATTTTTCAATGAAAAATTGCATTCAGGTCTAGATTTTACTCGTCTGTTATATTATTAAAGTAATATTTCAGTTCAGGAAATTGACCGAAAAAATGAAAACTGGGGGGAAATGTTTCATGCGCCGATAGAAGGTGAGGAGAGGGTGCGACAATACCGCAAAGCCAGCCTAAACTAAAAGGAATAGAAAACTCGTACGAGAAAGTCTATTCCATTGTTGCACCACTATTTTCCTCGTCTATCTGTCTTCTTGCATTGAATGGAACATTGCAAGGAAAACGCAAAACTTGCCCGACCGGGAATCGAACCGGGTTCGTGTCATGGAAAGCGAGCACGCTGACCAATGAAGCTAAACCGCTAGCGTTCAGTTTCCTCTTACCTCTGTGAAATTAAACCAAAATAAATAAGCTATGTTGGGGGCTATTTATAGGAATGTGTGTACGCACGTTCCCATATTTTACATTAGTTTCATAAAAAAGTACTAACAAATGTTAATGATATGTGTTCACTGAGTAGAATTACACTATTTCAAGACAACACTAAATAAACAATTTCACCGCCTGGAAAATAGAAATTACATACAAACAGTTTAAACTGCTTCAAATTTCCATCAAAATACTAAAACACATTGGATCTAGTACTATTTCAAAACGCTCGATGTCCCATTGTTTCACGCGTTCGTCACACCTTCATTCCTGGCTGGCCGAAAGGCATGGAAGAGCTAGAGTGATCACACTTTCAGATCTACACGCTATGTCGTAACTGTGAATGTACTGTCTAATGTGTCTTGTATTATATTGTTTTTAGTTGTTCTTTTTTTACTTTTAGTGTGTTATTTAATGTATATTGTGTTCTAGAACTCTCACACCATGTGTTAAACCCTATGTAAATAAAATATATCTACATATGTAACTTCATTTTTGTACAAATTACCGTATCTTTATTTTTTAATAAAAAATACATTAACTTTAAAAATTCAAATTGCAGAAGGAATTGTCACTCTACTAGGAATGGAACCTGGGCCTTTTATTGGGCGATTGGCTTAGCCCTGTTGTTCTAACCACGGAGCTACTGAGACGACCAATTCCTTAAACGGGTTCTTAGACCTGATGTTTTTCATGTTATGCGCCATTCCATTATCACAAGACACTTATTTGATGGTAATAAGTGAATAAATTTCAAACTTTTCTCAGAAATGACATACTGTTGTAGGACACCCTACGTTCGTCTTTTAGTTTTTTACAACGAAAGTGATACGATTACTTCTCTCCCGCCCCCCTCCCCCACAAAATGAATCAAAGATGGCTTTATCTTCTTGATCCCCTTTCGTAATTGGACATAGCCCATAACATTTCAGCCCGAGTCCGTTTCAGCCGCTTAAGCAACGTGGGCTGCCCCAATGACCTGGGTCTGTGCGAATTTCAGCCTCCGCTTCTCTCAATGGCAGGGGGTCTGTTTTTGCCTGCCCCATATCTCGAGGCGAGGTTTGTCCGGCGCGTGCACGCACGATCACGCTCTGAGAGTGCGCCCTGCGCTGGCGCTGGGTCGCCCGCGGCCGCTGGCTATTCGTGCGCGGGCGCTGGCTTTCCTGCTGCCCCTATCTCCCAATCACCTCTCTCGCGAGGCCACCTGCGATTCCCAGGTCTCGGGTTGGAATTCCGCCGCCTCCACCGCTGCCTCTGTGACCCCTTCCACCCTGGAGCCCGGGCGGCATGGATTCAGCCTCCGCCACCGTCACCGCCGCCACCATTGCTATCTCCGCTACCGCTATCGCCACCGCTCCACGGCCCGCACTGCATCCGTCCCCGCTGCACAGCCACTACTACCGTCACCGCCACCGCCGCCGCCTCCACCGTCGCTGCTGTCCCTCCCCCACCTCTGCCATCACTGTCTGCTGCGTCGCCTTCAACGCTGTCTCCACCACCGCGTCCGTCCCCGCCTTCACCCTCGACCCCACAGCCGTCGCCCTCACCGCCGCCTCAGCCTCGCCTCCACCGCCGCCTCCACCGCCGCCTCCACCGCCGCCTCCACCGCCGCCTCCACCCCCGCCTCCACCCCCGCCTCCACCCCCGCCTCCACCCCCGCCTCCACCTCCGCCTCCTCCCCCTCCACCCCCGCCTCCACCCTCCATCCAACCACCGCCTCCAAAGCCACCTCCTCCCCCATCCACCCCCATCCATCCCCGCCTCCAACGCTGCCTCCCACTGTCTCCCCCGCCGCTTTCCCCACTGCCTCCCCCACCGTCTTCTGCACCGCCTCCATCTCCGCTTCCATCGCCGCCTCCACTCCACTACCATCGTCTCGACCTCGATCGCAGCCGCCGTCGCATAGGCTTTCGTGGCTGCGTGCCTTTACAGATAAAACGGACCCCCGGCGCCCGTCAGCTGGGCTGCCGTGCGCCTTGCATTACGCAGCACACGTAACACGGGACACTTCCGCGCTCGCCCTCCCCCTCCTTCTCCCCCGCTCGCGTGGCTCAGTGGTTTCGCTTGCGGTGGTGACACGCTCCACACTCTCTACGTTCCTTTTCTTCTCTCGTGTATAGATAATAGATAATTTCAAATCCTGGAGAGAAAGGAACTTCTAGTTAGAATCGAATTTAAGAAAATTTCTAATTTAGTTTTGAAAACGGAGTTCGCCTTATCGCCTAAATCAGTGCGTTTTTTTGCAAGACCTGGAGTGAAATTTTGACTGTTAATTAATGTAAAAGTATTCAGGTCAGTTATTTTCTTTTTCTGCATATAAATTATGTAATAGTATTATGTGATAGGAAATGGATTGTTGTTTGTTATATATCGTTTTCAAATAGTAAGAATTTCAACGACCACCATTATTAGAGAAACCGTCCAAGACAAAATATGACTAGATAATGGGTTCCTATTTTGCAGTAAAGATATTGCATGAAGAGATTTTTATTAATGTTTAGAATGTAGTTCATTGAGAATGAAATTACTCAATGTATGTGAGTAATTCCTCGTATGTCTTGTTTTTTAGCGTATATAGAAAAAATGTTGTAACGTACTCCATATTTTTACTACCGATCGGTTCTACTTCTCTCTAGAATCGTCTGATATGTTAATACTAATAGTAACTATTAGTCATCCCTAGTTCTGCTCAGTGGCACGTGCCGCCATACATCTTCACTGCTGCTTATCTTGTGAAGTTCTCGGCACAACATTTGTCTTCGAAATCACTTCATCAACGGGCAATGTATTCGTATTCATCGCGCTCGCAGGATACTACTGCTTGCAAGCAGGTGTTCGCGAGGTGAATGAATCCCGAAGCCATTACGCGCGGTCGCTTGTTTTCCTCCGGGAGCCGCGTGAAAGGCGAATCTCCTCCACCAGCAGCGGCAGCAGCAGCCGCCGACGCCGCCCCCGCCCGGGGCAAGGCGACCCCGCTCGCAGGGTGGGACCCATCCGGCACAGCCCGGCGCGGCGCGGCGCGGCCCGCCCCAACGACGGGCCGTGCTGGCGCGGCTCCAACCACTTGCCGCTCCGCGCCCCGCGCCCCCTGCTCCCGCCCCCGCCCCGCCCCGCCCCCGCCCCGCGCCGCCTCTCATCCCCAGAGCTGACCCAATTAGCGGCCGCTGCCGGCGGCGGGCGCTCGTCCCGGCCCTCCGCCGCCCAGCGCCCTCCGCTGCGCCCTGAGCCCTGCTCTGCAGGGAGCGGCGGCTCTGCTCCCCCGATGGCCTCCCGTCCTCTTTAAAGTCCGTGCCAAGTGCCTACGTTTTATGGGCATATGGTATTCATATATGCAATGTCCTCCAAAATGCCTCTTTTAATAGTTAGCGATATATTTTTTTCAGGGAAAGGAATATTCAGAGAGAGCTAATTGCGTAGCCTGACGTTCTACCTATGGAAGCTGGCGGTTAAGCTGTCGGTCACGTAAGTGTGAAGATCCACAGATCCATAGATAATTCATAATTTACGAGGGTTGGGCCATAAATCATGGCAAATATTTTTTTTTAAGGAATATCGTATCTCACAATTTTATTAGTAGTGTGAAAGAAATGTACTAATGTGTGTTCACAACAACAGATGGCTCTTTGAGCGTCTCTGTTGTGTGCACTTACAGCGATGAGAAATCAGTTGTCTGGCACTCGCCGTGAGAGATGAATGAAACCGGTTTACTAAGATAGCCGTTCTCTATGGAAGAATTGCTCGAGAATGTCACAGAGAATTGATGGGAGCTGTTGGAAATATTCCCCGTCCATACCGGACTGATATGCAGGAGTGTTTCCGGGAGGACGCGTAGCAACCAGTGATCAACGCACGAGACGACATGTGTCACGTGTCGATGTCGACTGTCGATGTCACATGTCGACACACGGAACGATGTGTCACGTGCTGTAATCAAGCATCTGTCAAATAGGATCTTTATAACGGGTATAAGATGCTTTTGGAATCCTGTGAACTCATATTTGCTAAAATACTTTGGAACACGAACCCAGCACTGTCATTTCAAATACCTTTATGAATATGACAACAGTTTTATTGTGTCGTTATATCTCCATGCACTTAGCTTATACCTTGTCCTTTCACGTGTGTATTTCACATTTTCCATCCGTGATTGTATTCTCAAAAAAAATAGTTGCCATGATTTATGCCCCAACGCTCGTATATGTTTTTTTATTTGATAGTCACCAGTAAATTGAGTGTCATCATGTTTTAAACTTTGCGCGCTTTCAAGCGGCGCAAAGCAAAATCGCTCAATGGGGCCCTCCCATGAGACCACATCTTAGAGTCGTTGATTGACAGAGACGTATCTTTTAAATGTTTAGCTCAACGTGTCACTATGTTTCTCTCAGAGTCTACATCTGCATGAGTCACTCGTGTGCGCCAAAGACTTTTCATCCCTATTGGATGTTACCTACCGACTCACACATACATTCCCAGATTCACTTTGCCTGCACTGTGCACAAGTGTTAAACGACAAAACATAAATTCGCCCCATTTTTAAACTACAGTGTACGTAACATGTTCACAAATTGCACTGCGCTTAACAGAATCAATCACTTAGGCGGTGAACGCACAAGAAAAAAGACACTGAATAATAAGAGGTAATACAATTCAAACTACTTCGCGCGCTTCTCTGTAATTCACATTGCACATCTCGGGGCTCAGGAGTATCTGGAAGGGCTCCCGTAGACGTCCTTGGCCTGAGCTGGGATTGGATCGTTGGTTTAAGTGCCCCGGTACACATTACACTGTTATATCAGTTTAAGTTATTAAAATGCAAACTAACAGTAAGCCTCCAGAGTATGCAGATCTTCAGAATTTAATTCGAAGTGACTAACTTGGAAGTAAAGTGTAACGATAAAAAATATCTTTACTGTTTTCAAATATGAATATTGAGCTTTTAAATTGAAAGAGAAGCGGCATTCCAACACATTCATGTGGCATTTAATCATGGGTAATATTTTATTTGGATGTATGAGAATACATCTATGACGTTAAACTATTTTTCCTAAGAATATTTAATTAATTGTAAATGTAAAAAGAGGATTTAGAAATTCTAGCGGAGTCTTAGTTATGCTCACTGTGATGTTTGGTTGTCTATCAATACAGCAACAGAGCGCAGGGTGCCCAAATTTATTGTCTTACTACCATTGTGCAGATCATGTTTTATTTCTTCCGTATTGTGGTTGTATTGAGCGTGTTTGTGGTGATTTTGTCTTCAGCGTTCTTGGTTACATCGCGTGAAGTTCATCTGAGTGTGCTTCAATATTCAAATGAAATATTAGACACTATGTTAAAGCTAATAGTTTGGCACGTCAAAGTGAACTCCCGTTTACAACCTACACAGACGTTTGGAAGGGGTATAATCAATTAGAATAAAACGGGGCTGTGAATCACTCTGCATTTTATAAACCCTGTTACAGGGGTACATAGTAATAACACCGATTAATTCTGTCATCCATTACAAATAAGATTATTTCGAATACAGTATAACCCAGGTAATACGAACTAATTAGAAGTGTGGTCTGTTCGATTTCGGAAATGTTCGGATTATCCGAAAAAAATGTACCCTACTTATAGAAACACATCTACAGGATTACCATACAATGCAACGTAGGGTGCGATGTGAGATAATGGCAACGTAGCATAGCGATCGCATCATCAAGCAGATTCAGTTCCTTGTGGCAAAAGCAGATTACTAACTTTGCAAGTTCCTCTAAATGAAAATTATTATTACATAAACAAGTTAAATACAGCGTAATTTCAGGTACAATAACCGTTTCATTTACAACTTGTGCTTCAATAATAATTAGTTGTTCAGTTCTACATTAATTATAAAATCCTAACTTTACACTACAAGTAAGCATTGGATTTTTTTCCTCTATCCTGAATTTAGTTTGGATTATCCGAAATTTTGGATTTACGGGGTTGGAATTAGCGAGGTTGTACTGTAGTAGTTCGTTATGAAGATGTGGCTATAAACATATATCATTGTAGGCAATATTGTAAGAGATATTTTGAAGGCAATAGACGAAGATGTTGGCGATGACGTAGTTGTACGCCGTAAAATAAAGTAAGTGTAATATAAATATGCCCAATGATCAATCCTGTATTTACTATTTTTGCACCATAGCTGGCAATATTTAATTGCAAGCAGATCGCGAGATGTCAGCAAACAAACAAACAAACATCGCACCCGCACATAACCAGATCTGCATAAGAATCTCCAAATATGAAACGCTCTCTTTGCAAATTTATAAACTTAAGTTCCTAAATGTGACTACACAATATTTATTTTCAAATGTAAAAGTTAAAAGGCATTTTTAAAAGATTAAGTGTGATGTAATAGGGTCTAATTCATCTCAATTTTCATAACATAAAAATATTTTTGCTGTCATAAAAACAAGAACTGAAATGATCACAACAATGCGTCCACATTGAAACTTCGTTTACAACATTTCTACCTACTACCTAAATCGAATGTAGACCGAAAAGATGTCTTATAAACTTAATTAATAGGATTGCATCCTATCAGCTCACCACGTTTATTTCTTGACTTTGAAGAAACTGCAGCATACACGTGTGTGTGCGTGTGTGTTTGTTCCTTTCAGTATGTCAATTTTGTTACACGTGCCATTTTTGCATTGACGATTTCGAATGACTTGAATATTCGCGAACTTTTCTTGCCTGTTCGATTGATTGATGTTTCAGGACAGTCCCAGGAGGTGGCAGTGTTCCTCCTTATTTGAGTGGTGAAATCTAGCGCCGACCTACATCTCGGTTTGCCTGGAGTTTCCCTCTCCAGGACCCTCCCTCACAGGGGCACGATCCCAGCCGTGACAAGTTCTTAAGCTCTCGATCTGATCTCCCCAGAAATGTGATAGTGTAATTCATGTATGTGTAACATTGAATGTTTATGTGTGTGTGAAGGGAATGGATAAAACAAGGAAGTGGAATACAGCATGCGGTTCATGACCCGTTTTTATGGTACTGCTCCGGCATTCACCTGGCATTGATAGGAGAAACCGCGAAAAACTACGGATCAGATCAGCCGGCCGCTGGAATTCTCTTCGATACAGCCACTGAATTCGACGTAGCAGACAAGCTAGTGTCAAAAATCCTGCCACCGTCGAGACTGGAATCCTAGGACCTGAGTCGCTGCAGAAACAGCGGCAAACCTGTCTGAAGCTTTGCGTGTCGATGTAAAACTACTTTTTCGATGTATGTTATTGGCTTTGCCAGTGGCTCCATAGTCGATATCTCCCCCTTGCCGCCACGTCCTGAATTGAGCTAAACTCAGCCGGTTTGCATGATCGAAGTAAAACTACTATGTTTGATGTGTGTTATTAGCTTTACCAGTGGCTCCATTGCCGATATCTCCCCCTTGTCGGCACCTGACCCTGCGCGCTTGCTGCGAAGGCACGTGTCTTGATCGGCACTCGTTAGGAGCGACGTGCGTTAGATGCGCAATGCGGAGAGAAGATCCTGGAAGGAAAAGGCTGCTTTCGCCGCGACCTTGGCGAGGAGCGCGGCCTTTCACCTCGGAGTTCTTGCGGCCTCCCCGGCGGTCCTGCAGGGAGACGGCCCGGGCCCCCAGGGCAGGCAGCGGGTGCGTCTCTCGGGCGACAAATCATTGTCACAGGGAGGGAGGGGCTTTGTCTCAACTCCGACTGTCGGGAAGAGGAAGAAGAATCTGCACGAAAGTGCGGGAAAAGGATAAGGAAGAAGTACTTCTGCACTTTCGAACATGAGGGGAAACTAGGGCCTTGTAAATGTTCGCGATCATTTCAAGCCTTTATGTAGTTTTGTGTTCGTTAATTTGAAATATGTATAACTCAAATTCATTTCATTATAGTGTTATTTCTTGTATATTTGGAATTCTCCAACCCGAACATAGATATGGTGATATATTGAGTAATTCGTTTTTATTTTCTCCCCTTCGGATTTAAGATATTGCGCTTACAGTTTTTTCGGTTCTGTTATCAGAGATGAAGTAGAAGTTTTAATTCAAAATAACAACATAATGCAGCAAGTGGAAGAAAAAATGAGCTCTTTCCACAGATATTTTCTTGGGATGTACATAGTAAACCTTTCATCACCACAATGGGTTATAAGCAAATGTTAATAATTTACCAACTCGTCCATACACATTTATCATCAATGATTCGTCTATGTCCGAGAAATGCACTGTGAATACAGTTTTATGTGCTTTAGTAAAATGTTGTTTGTTGTTTTTGTCGCGAATTGATCACTACTGTATCCACCGAGGCCCAGTCATATTTTCTCGGGGATAAGTACGAGTACACGTGACTTTTGGGGGATGAGTCATGAAATTATGGTGATGATGAAGGTTGAATAGACAATTACAAACATACAGACACACACACACTCGAAGTTCCTTCGAGTGCGAAGTAGAGGAGCTTATTTGGTAGTCTCTCACCAGTCATCCGTTGGATATGATGGAACCATTTCTCTTTTCGAACTTGGATTCTTATATTGAGGTTGAAAATTTTCAGTTCGCTTCTTATGTGATCTATAAGCGTGTATCCTGCAACAGATCTTAGAAATCTCATTTCAACAGGTTCAAATTTCCTTCTATCCGACCGATTCATGATCCAATTTTCGCAACCATATTCAAGAACTGGAACAACAATCACCTTGTAATATGTCATTTCGTGTCTTTTCTTACTTTGTTCTACAGATTCTTTTGGATTGTTCCGCACATTGACTGAAATTTATGGAGTTTTTTCTATATGTCATTCTGTTCGTAATAAGACATGTTATATCAAAGATAGTTAAATTCTGACTTGTTCTAGTATGGTGTTTTCTACAACTATTTGCACCAAAATGATGTTTCCCCAAAAAGACATTACCTTAGATTTTTGAGTAGATATCCACAACTCGTATTTCTGTAATATTTTTGCAACGTTTATACCCATTCTCTAATCAATCCTTCGTGTTTTCCAAAATTACGTGATTGTCAGTAAACAAAATTGTTTTTAAGTCTGTTTCAGAAACTCTAATGCTTTCTTTTGATAAAGCTCTCTTCTATTCCTTTATGGCGTCAATATATAAACTAAAAAGAACAGGGGACAGTGCTCATCCTTGTTTTAGCCTATTTATTATCACTTGTTTTCTTGCAATTCGTGTTCCCATGTCAATACATATTTTATTATTACTACAACTTTTATCAAGTGGTTTGCAGTTCCCTGACTCTTAAGCATTTTTCACAACTTTTTTTCTGGACACGAAGTCAACAGTTTTTACAAAATCTTCGAAGAGAATGCACGTAGAAAGGTTGAAATTCCTACGCTTCTGTATTAACTATTCCATTACAAAAACTTTACACGACAGTATTTAAATCATAATTGCTATTATTAATTTAAGCCGCGGTATAACGTATGAAGGGACAAATCCTCCTCCAGCCAACATGATTCCTGCTTCAGTTGAGCTCAACCAACCCTCTCTGCAATTTTCTTTGCGGTCAATAATAGATCGATGAGAACTTTCAAAGCATGATCTTTATGGCCCGATGACGTAGCTTGCACATATCACATCTGCATTGACCCCTGACTGTAGAGCGCATTCGTGGCAATTACATGTTTGCTGATGAAGGTGATCAAAATGTTGAAAGCAGCACGGTAGTTTACAGCCCTCGGCAGCTTTACCGCATCACCCTCTTCTGCTCTTCTGCCTCCAATCGCCGAGGGAAGCCTCGGGCTTTCTTAGAATGAACCGTGTTGTCGAAGTATTTTATCTCTGTCAACAATAACGTAGAGGGGAAATGCATACCCTTCACGAAAGCAGTGTTATTGAGAGAAGACTAAAAGAGTACAATCGTTTGTTTTTTTAATCGCAGTAATTTTTTTACATTACAGTGGTATATTTGGTGTTATGTAATTCTAAAATTTCAAGTTTCTGCATCATAATCGTGTTTATCTGTGTCTTCCTTTCGATAACTTTACCTTAAACTCTCTTTTCAGTGGGCAATTCAAATATCATTATTGTCTTAACTTGACGTCTATAACTGTGACTTAATTGGTTTACAAACAATATATTACTCTTGTCGGTGATCTTCATATTTCAAGTATTTAATAAGAAGATTGCACTAGGTTCCCCACCAACAGTGAACTTCTATCATAACTTCTAAACGGTTGATGATATACAAGTACAAATTTCGCCCAACAATGATAAATTATATGGCAAGTAATATACTACAGAGATTTTGTTTCTACTTTCTTCAGTTTTTGCAGAAATTTAATCATCTTTGATTTTTTAAGGGAATTACATGGCTCTTTCACCTTCAGTTGATAGATCATGAAAAACGGATTATAGTGATGTACCATTTGTCAACGATTTAAAAGTAATACAGAGGTAAACATATACATGTGATACACGTATTTTTGACACGTGATTTGAAATTCCACGTAGGTGGTAGTACATGCGAACTTTCCTTTTAGCAGCAATTGCTGTTGGAGCAGTTACAGTTCGCGACGCCGAGACCTCCAGACTGAGAGCGAAGACAGAGAGAGACGGAGGCGTGACTACAGCAATTAATGGTCCCGTTTGGAAGGACATAGTAACAAACATTAATATTAGATACCAAAATGAAAGAAAATGTTCTGTCATTGACCCTACTGAATTGAACGTTTCTTCCATGGACTGAATTTTCAAAGTATCAATCATTTACTTGGAAGAGAATAATCTGAAAAAAATAATAACACAAGGTAAATAAAAATAATGATAATTTTCAAACTTAAAAAGGATCAAGCTCTATTTATAATAGCTGTAGAAACAGGAGGGGATTGAATTCTTGAAGATTTTACACAATACTATCTCGAGATAATTCACGAGATTGTAGACTAGTGGCAGTTTACTATCATTCTTTCCTGTTAACCCGATTCCTTCTTAGTACATCAATGTTACAAAAGTATAAAAAAGAAAACAAATTTGTATTACACTCCTCTCCGGAGATGTATTTTCATCACGCTAGCCTTGCACATTTTGCCACTGTGTCAAGAGGTATTCTTTACAAAGATCCATAGAGCACAGTGGTGAGTTAAGTTGATGTGCACATTCTCCACTCTCATGTCCTATTTTTGTGTGTGAGTGAAAGTCAAAAACGGGTATGAGAGTGTGTCTACGTCTCCAGAAGACATCTGACAGGTGCGATAAAGCTTGAAACACTCCAATCCGATCAACGACTTTTGAGTCACGACCGCAGGTGTATATTGCTGTTGACTCTTGGAAGAAAATAACTTTGATCTGAATGCAATTTTACTTTTTACTTTTATTTTCATTTTACTTCTTAAAATATAATTATATTAAATTTTCTTTTCTGTTTCATGTTTGTGATACTTGAAGTATTAGTAGGCAGAATAACAAAAAACTTGTGGTGCAAAACAACACATTTTATCGCCCTATTTTCACGCTAAAAATGCAATAAGTAGACGATTACGAATTATTGTACATGACCTTATTTCAAAATCTATCTATTTATGGTATAAAGGATCCACAAAACATGGATTCTGACTACACCACGTGATAGAGGATATTTTTCTAAACTTATCAAGTGGATTTATGCACTTTTTTGTTATCAGGGCTCTCTGCTCCGTAGCGAAAAATTAAAAACTAGTAGTGCTACAACAGTACGTACGTTTCCCCCTGAATTTTCACGCAAAAGTTTTCAAAAAGTACTCAAATTTTCGAAAAATTGTACATGACCTTATTTCAAAATCTATATTTAAGAAACAGATTTATTAAGGGAAAAATTCTATATATAATATTTTATTTACCAAAATATAAATATTGGTTTCAAATTCAAGGGGCAGAGACATCAGTCGGATCGATTAAGGAATATCAATTTTGGAGAAAAGTTTAGCTGCTAGCGTTGTTCACAGACAGACAGACAGACAGACGGACGGACAGACAGATGGACAGACGTTTTGCCGTCATTTGATTTTTCGGTATTAAAGATCCACAAAACATATATTATGGCTACACTACGTGTTAGAGGATTATTTTTCTAAATTTATCAATTGGATTTATTCACTTGTTCGTTACTAATGCCCTGAAATAAGTCTTTCTTCCGAAAATTCGACGTTTTTCCGCGCACCATTCTCTACTCCGCATCCAAAAAGCAAAAATCCATCACATCCTTCCTCCTTGCCTCAGTCTCAGTCTAATGGTCTTCGTATCGCGAAGGACACCTGCCCTGAACGCTGCAAGGGCTGCTAAAAAGAAATATTGCTCGTAACAATTACTGCGCATAATTTCAAATCATTATCATAAATATGTTTTACTATATAACTTTTGAATCATTGATGATACATTATTAATCTTTATCTATCAATTTCTGGTGAAAAAAAACTATGTAGTGTCAGTTAAAACATCAATGATGATTGAATTTATGCAAAACTAAAAATATGTCGATCTCTGAGCCATATTACTTGCCCAATGATTTAGTATCGTTGAGCTCATTTCTGCGTGCATATATAAGAATTAAAAAGCTACAAATGTCAATAGAAAATATAAATTAGATATGTATCTGAATTAAACTAAATACGGCAAAACCAATCAAAATGTGACGTCAACGACAAAGATGTTAAACATGATGCGAGCGACCGTGGCCTTGGAGAAGAACCGGTAAGTCTTTCCGGGAGAGGCTGAGAACCTGAGGGAGAAAGTTTCCGAAGACAGCAACTGACCGCTAGGTCACGCATTCCCTCGTGTCCCTAAACACTTGAATGGGCTAATGGGGTCAACCAGTTCCTGCAGGTTTCAATACTTTCAACGGCTCATGATAATAAATGTAAATTAATTTTATTTAGATTAGTTATGTGGTATTGCTTTTGAGAGGTATAGCAATTCATTTCATGATAACCATAATGTTACAATATGTGTTGACGAGTAAAATTCCATTTTCGGTGCTATTTCATATGTAGGAGCTATCATTTCATTTCCTTGTCACCTTATCTTTTTGTCTTCAAATTGCTGGTCCAGAATGAGAACGAATGTGAGTTTTTCACAAAAGCCAACTTGAATGATAAATGTTTACGAACATTTTTTGCCTACGGCCATTTCCACTCGCGCATCTTTGATATCACAGATAAAGTAATATGTCATTTCTAATTCAAATTATACCAAAGTATTTATTTTTTTCACATGTTGCCCACATGCACATCACATGTTGCATAACGTTTACTCATACTTTTAGTTGGTTCTTAACTGATTAATGTTTCCAGGCGCTTCAACTGCTGTTAGTCTCATTTGAACATTCAATATTTTATCGCCGGAGTTGGCGGTGGTTTTCCCACGTTGAAGGGAGAGATCCGGCACAGACCTTCACGTCAGCTTGCAGGCTTCTCCCTATCCACTAATCTTCTACCAGCGGGGGACCGCCCCAGTCGGGCCAAGTTCTAAGATCCCAACATGCGTGATTGTGTAGTGCAAGACAGTGGAAGTTTAAGTGTGTATAAGTAAGGGTGAGGATAGGACAAGGAAGAAGAAGAAGAAGGAAAGATCGCGCGCGGTTCGTGACACGTTTGTTGAGGTACTACTGCAGCATTCGCATGGTAGTGATGAAAGACACCACGGCAAACTGCCGATCAGAGCAGCCGGCCGCTAGAATTCTCATTCCCGACAGCTGTTGAATTCGACTTAGCTATGAAGGTAGAGTCGAAAATCCGCCCCTGACGGGCCTCGAACCTAGCCCCTCCCGGTCAGAGTCACTGAAGAAACAGCGGCAATGCTGAGTCTGGGCTAAACTCAGCCTATATTGCCGGTTGTAAAATCGATATCTATTTCCCTGTTGTTTGAAAGGATGTTCTTCAAGGCGAAGCATTCTTTCAAACATACGAGCAAGTTATTTTCATATTCCTCTGCGAAGTTGGCTGGTCCCTCCGCTTCCACCTCCACCGGGCTAGGCCGGTCGTGAAAGGCCGGCCTTAGCCACGATGTTATCGATCGCGTGCTGCCCATATGGAGACGGGAGTCCAAGACGGGCCCGGCCCCCTCGCCCGCCCGCCCGCCGGACTCCCATCCCGAGAGCGCGCGCGGGGCCTGCAGCGGCCGCCCCCGGAGCCCCGGCGGCGGAGCGCACCTTGCCCCTCCCACCGGGGCGGGGGCGGGGGCGGGGCGGCGGTCGATACCCGGCGCACGCCGGCCACAAAGGGCGCCGCTGCACGACGCTGCGCCGCGCCGCTGCACCGGGCCATGCGGCGCGGAGGATGGGGCGGGGCCACGGAGGAGAGGCGCCGGTGGCCCAGGTGAGGCGGGATGGGGCGGGTCCGAGCGTGGGGCTCGCGGGGTTGCGCGTGTGTGTTTGGAGATGGCGCCGCCCGGGCGGGAGTGGCGGGGGTGGCGCGGGGGCGAGGCGGCGGGGAGTTGTGGTGCCGACGCCGGAAGGGTGGCGCTGGGAGGCATGTGGCAGTCCGGCGTAGGGGCCGCGGCAGCGGGGATGTAGTGGGGTGGGGACGCGCCGGAGTGAGTCGCTGGCGGCGCCGGAGAGACGGAATGGGTAGGAATGTTGCGAGTCCGACCGTGAGGCACGCGGTGAGATTGGCGGGGGATGCGCGTCGGTGAGGCTGTGGCGGGGGTGAGGCGGAGGCGGGATGGCGCGGGAGCGGGGACGCGGTGGGGGTGCAGGGCGCGGCGAGAAGGGATGTACGGCAGGCGATGCGCGGTCGAGGTGGTGACGCACACGCCGGTAGGACGGGTCGGGACGGGATGTGGCGGAGCCACGCAGCGGCGAGTCGAGGACGGCGCGGGAGGGCTGGCAATGGCGGTTCGGAGGTGGGGGCGTGACGGGTTGGAGAGGCGCGCGGGTGGGGTTGCGGGGGTGTGGCAACGCGGTGGCGGTGCAAAGGAAGCGGGCGGGGGAGGCCCGGGGATGAAGAACGGGAGGGAGGGAATGTAGCAGAAGACAAGGCGGGTCGAACTCGACGGCAGGGCTGTAACGGGGTTTTAGACTGGGCGGAGGGGGCGTGGTGCGAGCAGAGTGTGGGTGGGAGCGGTGCGGTCAGAGACCTGCAGACCGCACTGCAGGGAGCGCACAATTGCGGAGGACGAGGAGCGGTGTCTGGGCGGGATTTTCATGTGCGGCTCCGCCGCTGGTAAAAAGAGGGTCGTCACAGTTTAGAGCTCGTAGGCTTGTAAACAACTCGTGGAATAATGTATTCCAGTAATGACATAAAAAGTGTAAAAGGGCCGAACGTTTACTGTGTTATTATGCAGTAGTCCAAGTGCGTGATCGTGCAGGGTCATGCAATCTCTGAACTGAATTTCTAGCATGCATTTAAATGAAATCTCTTGCATCATAGCAATGTTCCTGTAATATTTTCCGAGTTTCGAGAATGCGGCAGAAAGAATTTAGGTTTACTCGCTCTCACACAAAGAACGATTATCATTATTAAAGAATCAAAGAGTCAACTGGGCACAAGAATTGCACGATGTATTTTTATTGTTCATGAATGAAATCGAAAATCCTCTAACAAAGAGAACCATTGAATAGTTTAAGTAGTAAGTACTTATCATTGGAGTTAATGTCTACCTTTATTTTGGTTTCCCTTGGAATTAAAATTGTGGATTTGTGTCAGTGGTCCTCACATGATTTCTCTATCGTGTGAATACAAATGTAATATCTGAAAATCATTCCATTGAGATGTCGAGGTTCAATACTCCCTGAACTTCTTAGTACATTACTTACTAAATAAATAAATGCAAGTTAAGTGTTAAAATAAACGATGAAAGAATTCGTTTGGAAAGAATATATGCTATCTCTAAGGTACTGACTGAGGTGGCTCAGATCATCAATTGATAACACTGCTGAGCCTCTGACCAGACGGTTCTAGGGTTCAACTCTCGACGGTGGAAGAACTTTCGACACTAGATACTAATTTTATACCTGGGTCGCATTCAGCTGCCATATGGAGGTGCATACTGGCGACTGGCAGCTCTGATTGGTAGTTTAACGTTGTTTTTCCGATCAACACCGGGCGAATGCCGGTGTTGTAGTAACCTAACAAACGGGCCACGGACCGTGCGTGATCTTTCCTTTCTCTTGTTCTGCCCTCTTCCCTTAGGTACACACATTTATACTTACATTCACTACAATACCACACATGTTGGGTATTGGTGGGTTGGGAGATGGGTGGGAAGCTGAGAGCTTGTGTCGGCTGGGGCGGTGCCCTGCCAGGGGGAGATAATGTATAGGAAAACCAGCAAGCCGTCTTGTAGATGGTCTTGTAGGTCGGCGTCGGATATGACTATTCAACAGGGAAATTCCCCTCCCCGTCATAAAAATATGTACTGCACTTACGGGACTATTGACCCTATGCTTTGACGCGCCCGGAAACCCTAATTGATCAATCCAATATCTAAGGCAATTGAAAGTCAAAATCGTGATTAATTGAAAATAAGTCAGTCTACGGTAGCAAAACACGATTTCTCAGAAGAAGCACACCACGTGCTGTGGTAGAATCCAGTGTTAGAATGTGTGTTAAAACCAAGTGTGAATACACAGCTGCAAAGACTTAACTTCGCTCAGACATTTGTACGCTCTAAGCGTACTTATGTACGAAAACCGCATCATAAATACCAAGAGTAATATTTACTGGTAGTAGAATGTACTAGACAGCGCAATATGAAGCAAACTAAAACATTAAACCAGAGTACCATGCAACGTCCTTTTCCAGACTAAACGGACGGAATTTGCTTGGTGCACTGCAGAGAACAAACGTATAATAAAGAACATTGTGGAAGATATTGAAACTCGATGGAATATTAAATTGCAGAGGAAGAGCCGAACATTTATTGAAACATCGTCAATATCGGGGTAGGGGAATACTGTGTGGGGGTAGGGAGATACCATCCTATATAAATATTTAATCCAGCTGTATTTCAAGGGTTGAGCAATCTTTTTCATATAATAGATCTTTTTTCAGATAAAAAATACCGTTTCGTACAACTCCCGTACCTTTTCTACAATTGGATTAGTATACATTATTAATACATCATAGAAATTGTTTAAAAATTGTAGAATTTATCAACATTCTTCCTTGCTTTAGCTACGCAGTAACTGTTCAATTTATGAAACTAGTGGCGCTACATTTTCTCGCGTTATTGGAAAGAGCTACGTAATATTGAAATGTATTTTCTTCGTTACTAACACCTCAGCTATTAGTTGAAAAGTCCAATTCAACCAAGAACGGAGCAACGCTCTGTTGCCATCGCAGCATTGTCATAACTCTTGTGACCTCGCTCGGCGAATAATATCAGTTCTTGGAAAAATCGATTACTTTCATCTGTATTCAGATTTAAACTTGATTATGGGTTAGTCATAAAACATCATTTACAGTTGATAAATAACTAATACTAATAACCTAATTAAATTTCTAATATTCTATGATGTGTAATATTAAGTTAATTTATGACCGCCTTTTTTATAAAAAAAGCGCAAAAAAGTCGCAAAACAAGTGCATAAAAATAAAATTTTATGTATGTAGAATGTTCGTTATATCGACCTCTATGAAGTACCCCCAAAAATTCTTTAAATGAAAGTAAAATATCTATTCTTTAAGATGGTAAGAAATAATTTGGCCGTTACGGGCCTAATTTTTGAATATAAATGAAATATAAATTAGTACAATTTTAGAAATATTTTTCTTTTATTCAATGCGCAGTAATTTTATTCGGAATGAGATGATATTAAATGGTACATAATAAACCTTACCGGGCATTTTGAGGAGTAATTAAAAAAAACTACTGCAGAAGTACTGGCTCTCGGCCTAAGAGTACGTTGTACAAATCATGCTGTTATCAGCACTGTTTCTGTAACTGATATCAAATGTATAAATATAAAATTCATATTCAAATATTCGTTATAAAATGATATCAATAATATGTCTAACACAAAGAAATGGTATTCTCTTTTAAAACAACTATTTTTTTAAACAAATCATCAGGTAATAAACCTCTAGTTGGCATAAGACCTGCAAAGGAAAACAGTCACCCAACTGGTGTGGATGAACATAAACTAGTGCTATAATGAATAAACGCTTTTTTTATTGCCGGATAATTATGCAGCATTTTTAATGATTTATATTTATCATTTAAAAAATGAAGGAAATTTAAATTCAAAGCTTAAAAGAACTTTTATTTTGGCTCATTAAGGTATATTCACAGGCGAAATCAAACAAAAAGAAACTTGTCGTCGATTTACACTATCTGTATTTGACGTATTTTGAGTATTTCCTTTTTAACTACACGTCCGTTCTGTATTTAAATTCATATGTAAAATACAGGCCCAAACAACTCAAAAATACAGTTTTTCAAATACAAAATGTATTTAAAATACGCATTTCGAATACAAGTATTTAAATACTCCCCAACACTGCACATTAGAAATCGTACAACATTTGATGCAAACACTAAATATCAATTCAAGCAAATATCAACACAAATTTAACAATTATAACTGCTTTTCATACTCGTTAATCATGAACAAACAAAAAGTCGTAATTCCCAATAGTTAGCTCTCGAATCATTGTTGTATCCCAATCTGATATTCCCTGATAGCTGGCAATTTTTATTTCATATATTTCAACTAGGTTTTAAATCATTTCTAAAATATTAATGTGTAAATATATAATAAAAGGTTAATATAAGAAGCAAACAAAGAAATATGAAACAATAAACAACTTCAAACTTACAAAGCATCCAACTGATTGGAATTAAGTTCAAAAAGCGCAGTAAATTCGAAGCGGGCGATTATTTTGTCGTTAAATTTTTTAAAAACTCACATTTTCAAAAATTTGAACATGACCTTATAAGGAGCTCTATTTTTAATAAACCCATTTCATTAAAAAAAAAAATACACTTTCACAATTGCAGTTGTAGGAATACGCTGAAGACGGAGCGCAGTCAATTCGGAGCGGGCTATTATGGTTGTCAGGAAAATACTCATATTTTCGAAACATTTAACTTGATCTTCTTTGAAGATTTTTTATAAACTCATTTCATTGAGAAAACAAATAGTACCTTCACAAATCTAATTCTAGGAAAAGGACGAATTTTTTAAAAATTTTCTCAAAATCAGGAATTTCAACGAATGTGAGGCCCGCACTTTTAAGCGTTCTTTATGCTAAGGTCCTAATTTAATAAAAATAATGTGCTGTTTTTAAGAAAAAATTGTTCAAAGAAGATACAAATTGCCTATGTTTGACACAAAATTCCGTAAAAAATATTTATGTTTAAAATAAAGTGAACATGAACTTATTTGAAGCTGTTTTTGATGAACACATTTTATTAAGAAAGAAAATTGTATCTTCATAATTGAGGCGATAACTAGAAGGACCTATACTCCAAAGCTGTATTTTGAGGAAAAAGCATTGAAAGTTTTCGATCATAGCTTTCTACACACTGATCTGTTTAATTGCAAATTACATATAATTTTAATATGTTATAACTATTTTTAAACTTAATTTAATTTAGAGTGTAATTAAATTCTTCTTAATTGCAAACATGTGACGTAAAGAAAAAAATCGTTAAAGACAGTTCTTCTGTAGAAGACTTTACATTTATTATTAAAATTCTGTAAACTATAAATATAATATAATATAAAAATTAAAAATTATAATATAAAATGGGCTGTCTTAAATTATTATTAAATTTTCACTTTTTCATTATTCCTCTCAGGCATTGATGTAAAATTTACTTTAAAAAAAAGTTCGGTGGGTTATCCGTCCGTAATATGTTGCATAATTTTGACTCCACAACCAAAAGAAGAAATAATACCTTCCACATTTCCCAAATAAGCTTGATGCGCGAGCAAGTAAAGATTTTCACAGATAATCTTATACTCAAATTTAGTAGTACACTACTCCACTGTCATTTCCATCATTCATATGCTGTAACTTGGGATGAAATATGTTTATTCAAATGCAGTGACATACTCTTCTCGTTAGTGTAAAAACTACCGTGCACCCTCCCCATGTTCATTGCAAGCTTGGGCTCGTCAGTTTCCTCTCGTGCACAGCCCAATCCCGCCTAATTACACGTTTTGACGACTGTTTTGACCGTGCTACAGGCCGTCAAAACAATTGAATTTTAGTTTGCTTACTAATAGAAAGAAATACATCAAAACATTATAGCATAAAACAAGTGCGTTTTTGGTTTAATGATCAAATAACAATTTAACTAGTTATGCCACAAAACTCCTTTTTTCGTATTGCCGGAAATAGTATCGTCATATCTTATAATTTTGCAACAAGTAATCTACTAACACTGAAGTCATTCTTTAAAAAATATCCTTCGAAACGGAGTTTCGAAACAATACCTGCCATAAGATTTTTTTTACTCAAAAGTTTGGTTTGTTCGATTTCTTGCTCATTGATATAAATGCGTGGAAACACACTCGTGTTTTGGTCTTTAAGAAGTAATAATTAATTTGAAAAAACATTCCCTTTTTATCCATACGGATTAATTAACATATGGTTATAACCCCGTACTTACAATCGAGCTTTCAACCAAAATATTTTAAGTGACCCTGTGACGCCTCCCCTTCAAATATTCTAGAAGACCTTACGAAATAAAATGCATTTTATTTCCGTAAATATTCAGTCCCTTGTTTTCCTCCTTTTCAGGTTGATAATTTAGAGAATTCTAGACATAGATATTAATTGATGAAAAGGCTCTCCAACACATTTGGTAACATTGTAAATGGTTCAACATATAGTTAATATTTGTTTTTATAAATTGTATCTTTATAATGAGTAAGAAATCCGTTGGAAACTGTGGATGAATAAGGGTGTAATTGTATTAGCTATGTGTTTAAGAAAAATAGTGACGATAGGAGCGAGTTTGCTTATTTATGAGTGCAATTATACTAGTTTATGCTCGTGTTACTTTCTTTACATTTAGCTTCACTTTTAACAGTTCACATTTAACAACACAGACATTTTTAGCATTTTTCCTACGCTTACACCAAATAAGTTTTACAATATACACCTTCAATTTATTCATGTTAAATGTTGTATGATGTACCATAAGTTAGGCACTGATATTTCTCATTTCAACGACCCAGAGGGATAACGTTCTCCAATTTTAGCAATTGTACTTTAAATATTAATATCTCTAAGTAGTAGCAGTAATTAAGTATTTCTTTATAAATGTTTCAGATTGTTATTCTACGTAATGTCTGATGAGCTTTTTCACTTTCTCGCGTTACGGACGAACTTCGTAAAAAGAGAAAAGTGTGTAATCCTGAGCCGGAAAACGGCGATTATTTTTGGTCCACATTGACATAATTACACGATTTGTACTCTGTTTGAGAGTTCTGATTGGTAGTGGTGATTTTGATTGCACGCGTGCAATTAATATAGTAATAATCAACGATTTTCGTGAAATTAACGAACATATTAATTTTTAATTTTCGACACGAAAAAAGTTATATTTTCATTCTCGAAGAATTTTTTATTTTCTAATAGAATATGTCATAAGTCAATAAAAAAGTTTAATGCAAAAAGTGACACAGGATTGCAGTTGCACTTCCCTCGTACCCCTTAATATTTCCACCAGAAACATAGATACATTAACATCGATGTGTTGCTTTCGACGTTTCTTAAGATCGATATATATTTTCAAAAACATTTATTCTTTATCAATCATTCTGTACGTGGTAATATGGTTGAAATGCATTTCGAATCTTGTCTGTTTATACTCGTAACATCGATAAGAAAATTAACACGACAGAGTGCTTTCTGGCAGAATACTACTTATAACTAATATTTACGTATCCTGTACAGTAGATATACGGCGTTTTAATTTGCTAATTTATGAAAGAAAGTGAAACTAGTGATGCTACAAAATAGTACAGACTTTCTCAGACCCTTATTAAAGAAGAGTAAAATTCGTCCTAAATGGCAATTTTCATTGAAAAATTGTGTTTAAGCGTTACTGTAAATGCGAAATTTGCAGCTCTTTTTCACAAAGAACTATTCATTTTTTAAAAAACTTCATTTCAAGTTATTTAAAGCACTTCAAGTCACTAATGCAATAATGTTTTCAAATATCTAGTGATATGCATGAGCAAGGTAACGGCGTGAGGGATTTCAAAAAAATCACATTTGTGTATTTTTTTAAAAAGAAAAAGAATACAGTAAAATTAATTTTAAGTCATTTTAAACAGTGCACCATCCAGTGTAGTTAGCAATATCCATACGAAAAGATTGAAGAAAAATTTTGAGACGTTTTTGAGAAAATCGCGTTTGGACGCTTCTGAAAACGAGGAAATATGAGCTCATTTTCACGGAAAACTGTTCAGTTTTTGAGATACTTTATAAAACATTCTTTAAAACACATTTAATCATCAATACTACAACATTACAGATCTGAATAAATTGCCGCTAATGTAAATATTAACGACATGAGAGGCAAATGAATAAAATTACATTTTTATAATTTTTGAAAAAACAAAAGATTAGAGCAGTAAGGCGTAGGTTGTCTTATAGAATACATTTAGTACTATTTTCATCAAAATTTTAAACAAAAAATTTGGAGCAATTTTTGAGAAAATCGTGTTTTGTAACTTTTCTAAATTGGCAAATGTTGCACCTAATATTGCGCGGAAATGACTAAAATTTTCAAAATCATTTACATGACCTAAATAAAAGAAATAATTATGGACAACAAAGAGCTTTTTCTTCAAAAGAAATATCATCAGTTTTGTAGTTGTAGGAAGTCGCCGCAAAAAAATTGAAACCTTTAATTTTTAAAAATAAACGAAATTAACCCTGAAAATCGGATCTATGCCCCTTGAGCCACAAAACGGATTCTGGCAGTACCACGTGTGAGAGGATTTTTTTTCTAAATATAGCAACTGGATTTATCCACTTGTTTGTTACCAGGGCCCTGTAATAAGAGTTGCACATACTCTTGCCAGCTACCATCCTTTGCCGCTCCAACTACATTTTTTGAAATTTTCTTAATTTTTCAGTTTCCTAATAGTAGAACGTAAATATTATGTTCAGAATATTAAAGAACTTTAAAACATCGTCGTAAATGACAATTTCCTTTGAAAAAATTTAAGTAGTTTTTAAGAAAATGGCGCTTAAGCGCTACTATAAATTCTAAATTTGAAGCCCTTTCTCACAGAAAATTTTTAAGGTTTCGAAAAACTTCATTTGAACTCACATTAACTTACAAATACAACAGTGTTAACAAATTGACGGAAATGTGCATATTAACGGCATGAGAGATCTTACACAAATATACCCCGAAATGAACTTCACATCGTATTAAAGAGTGTAACAAGAACTATCCGTTCCAAACGTTTGAAGAAGAGAGCTTTTTTGAGAAAATGGCGTTTGAGCATTTATGAAAATGAGTAATTTTGAGCTAGTTTTCACAGAAAACAGTTGAATTTTCGGCAAACTTTAATTGACATTATTTAAATCATATGTACTTATAAATATAATAATGTAAACAAATTGCCGCTAATATAAATATTAACATGAGAGACAAGTCAGGAATATTACATTTTTGTAATTTTTGAAGAAACAAAAGAATAGATCAATATGGACTTGTCATCTTGTAGTGTGAATTTAGCACTGTCCCTACTAAAATATTGAAGAAAAAATTTGAGATTTTTGAGAAAATTTTGTTTTTGTAATTTAAAAATTGTGTTTTTTGTTTTTGTAGTTTAAAAATTGCACATATTGCTCGCAATATTGCTGGAAAACTACTAAAATTTTCAAAAAAATGTACATGACCTTAATGAAAGAACTCACTATGGAGAACTTTTTTTTTCTTTTTATTTTTTGTCGCATCAACGACTAAGGTTATTAGCGACAACATTTTTAATTACAGGTGTTTACACACAATTATGACTTCATCTGTCATTACATAAACAAAAGTATCAGAATGTATTGGTCATAACATAATACAGTATCACATATTACTTAACTTACATACCATCATCATACAGACAGGGCCGGATTTATGCATGTGCTGACAGTGCTGCAGCACAGGGCACTCCACCAAAAAGGGGCCTCCACCAAATAAAAAAATATTTTTTTTTAATTTTGGTCTATTTTTCTGCAAAAACTTTTTAATTTCATTGTTATGTAGTAATTTGTATTTTTTTAAATTTAGATTTCATGATGCATTTTTAGTCTCAAGAATATCTACTTATTTAGTATGTATTCAAAGTTATTTATGATTTATTCAGTATTAAACGCACATAATCTAACCGAATATCGTGTTTCAAACATGATCACCGGTTTCGACTTGCTTTTTCGGCTAAGCCGATCTGATTTTATACTATGAATAACGTAACTTTTATTTTGATTAGATATATTTGAATTTGAAAGTTTATAAATGCAATAAATTTATTGAAACTTTACTTTTACTGAGATCGTATTCTATCTGACTTCATCAAATTTTTTTTAATTAAACATATTTGACACACAGATTTTATTTTGTCAGCCGCCAACTGCATATAATATATATGGGGGGGGGGGGGCTCCACCAAAAATCAGCACATGGGCACCCACCAAGTTAAATCCGGCCCTGCATACAGAACAATCAGGGCATGGTCATAACATCTTTCGAGGGTTACACATCATTACATTAACATAATATAACATAATAACATAACATAATAACATAACATAATAACATAACATAATATAACATAACATATAAGTTATAACATACTATTATCTTACATACTTGAAACACAATCATACAATATCATCGGGGTAGGATCATAACACATCAACTCTAGAGATACGGGCGGGCTTACCATAACGTTATATTTCAAGCACGACATTTGTGCTTTTGCAAAATTTGACAATCTGGTTCTGAAAGGGGACAGAGTACAGGATTTTCTCTATTTCATTTGGATTAAAATACATAGTTCTAATGTGATCATATTTACGACAGGACATAATAATATGTTCGATTGATAGTATTACTTGGCACATATCACATAGTGGTGGTGAGGTATTCTCCAGCAAGTACCTGTGTGTAATTTTAGAATGACCAGTTCTGATTCGTGTAATTAAAACTTGTTCGCGTCTAGTCATCTTGGGGTCCGATTGTAGTGATAGGAATAAATCGATTGATTTATGGGTATTACTAGACTTATGACATCGCCATATCGGTGGTTCCCATTGCTGGAGCATCTTCCTATGTACGAATCTTATAACATCTTGCTTGGAGTATCCAGGGTTAGGTCTTACATTGTTTCCTTGGAGATCAATTATTATCTTTGTGTTAGTTTCATTGTTATGTATTTCGGTCATAATAATTGGGTACAGCTGATTAGGTAAAAGAAGAAAAATTACTGGTAAGCCTTGAAGTTTAATCAAATGAAGGAGTTCTTTAATTCGAGCCGTCGTTTTGGATTGTGTTTCATCATATATTTTGAAGATATCTTTAGGAATTTTATTAGTGATGATAGTGGCATCGGTACTGTTATGGGTTATCTTTTTAAGCGCTTCCAGAATTGCATGGTTGAACATGTTTTCCTGACTAGCAATGTTCATAAATCGGAATTTCACCAAAGATTTGGGATCCTTCACAATGGCCTCAGAAAATGATGTATTATTGCGTCCGTCAATGAAGATTTTGTAGTTATTTTTGTATTTATCATACGCTTCGCAGTATTTGGGTTTCCATTCGTCTAAGTCAAGGTTGTTCTGCTGAACTTCAACCAGGGATTTATCGACTTCAATGATTTTGACGGTCCAGGGATTTACAGCGGGGATCTTTTGACTTTCTATAGGAAGCCTCGAAATGTTGAGGGAGCTGAATAGCGTAGCTACTTTATTATAGAAAGGTGTAGAACACTGTGGATTTCTACTTCTAATTCCAGGAGACACATCATTACGTATTATCTTATTTAAGGATGTTTTGGCTTTAATTGCGTATTTCATTGACAGGGTTTGTCTTCGAAATGTGAGGTTAGTTTCAGCTGCTTCGATGAGAATACTACCAATTGGACTTGTGTGAAAGCAACCAGTGCTTATTCTGAGTCCGCAATTGTGCAGTGTGTCCAGTTTCTTGAGAGTTGAGTTGCACGCTGAATTATATACAATAGATCCGTAATCTATCTTACTTCTTATTAAGGCTTTGTATGTAAGTAGTAAGGTATTTTTGTCTGATCCCCAGTTGTTGTGATTCAGACACTTCAGGATGTTAAGTCAATTTTTGCATTCTGCGTATGTTTTAGAGATATGTTCTTGCCATGTGAGCCTGTGGTCAAATATAAGGCCCAAGATTTTTGTATGTGTGACAGTCTTAATGGTTTTGTTGCCCAGGAATAGTTTCGGGTAGACGGGGCTTAATTTTTTAGAAAAAGTCATACATTCAGATTTATTAGTCGAGAATTTGAAACCGGTTTTCATTGACCATTTGTAAATACAGTTTACAGCAGTTTGCATTAATTCATTGGTTGAATCGAAGTTCCTTCCTTTGCATAATAACACCATATCATCGGCGTATTTCCGCACGACAACTGGGCTTACAATATCATCATCAGCATCATTTATGGCGAATAAAAATAGAGTCACACTGAGCACTGATCCTTGCAGTAGCCCATTATTAAGTTTCTTAATTGTTGATAAATTATTACCTATACGTACTTAAATACATCTGTTGCTAATAAAATTGGTAAGGAACTTAAACACATTGCCCTTGATACCAATACTAAGTAATTTAGCAGCTATGTGGTGTGTCCATACCATATCGTATGTTGTCGCGTGTTGAGGCTTGTTTTGCCATATCGCGACATATGCTTTTTCGATGTCTAGATTTACTAAGATAACATGCTGTCCTTGAAGAAAGGCTTCTTGGATTATCGTTGTCGTGCTGATAAGGTGTGAGGTGGTGGAGTGTCCAGTTGTGAATCCAAATTGGTTGTCTTTTATTAAATGTTGAGATTCAAGGAACCACCTTATTCTTTTGTTAACGATTTTTTCTAATATTTTGCATAGGTTGCAGGTCAGTGAGATTGGTCGGTAATTATAGCTATTTGACTGGTCATTGCCAGGTTTGGGAATCGGAATGACTGTGGCAGTCTTCCAGAGTTCAGGAAAAAAACATTATTTAGCCATATATGGTTATATATTTTTAATAAAATGTTAATACCTCTCTTTGGGAGATTTTTTATTAAGCAGTTTGGAATTTTGTCTGGGCCAGGAGCTGAGTTATTGATATTTTTTAAAACTTGTTGTAGTTCGTGCATGAAAATTGGAGAATTCATGTCATTATCATAGATGCTGTCATCAATAGGTGTCATATTTGGTTCACTTTCAACTTTTTTTTTATATGTGATGAATTCCGAATGGTAATTGGAAGTGCTGGAATTTTTCATGAAAGTTTCGGCAAATTCCTCAGCAATAATTTTAGGGTCGCTAATTATCTGGTCATTGCAACGCAAGAAATGTATAGTACTATTAGTCTTCATACCACGTATGGATTTGATTTTTTTCCAGCTCTCTGTTGAGTTCGATTGGCAGTTTATTGAGGAGATATATTCAGTCCATGATCTAGCTTTGTTTATTTTAACAGTTCTGCGGGCAATATCTCTAGTTCTCTTATAGTTGATTCGGCTATCATCATCTCTACTTTTTTTATACTGGTTAAATGCTTTTTTAGCGTTTCTAATAGCGACTTTGCATTCAGAATTCCACCAGGGAACGCTTTTGAACTTAAACGGGCCATGGTGCATTTGTGTCATTGAGTTAGCAGAATTGGATATAATATTACAGAATGATTCTTCTATCTGGTCAATGTTATTATCGTCCTTGAAAATATATTCTTCGTTGAGGTGCTCATCAATTTTTTTCTGATAATCCAGCCAATTAATGTTCTTATAATTGGGGATTGGGTTGCGCCATTCATGACTAATGGGCACACTTGGTTCGTGGATATCAATCAGTATTGGAAAATGATCACTATCGTAAGGGAAGTTCATAACATTCCAGGTACATTTCTGTGCTATTGTGGGAGAAGCTATTGAAAGATCAATCGCACTTAGCCTGCTGTTACTGATGTTAATATGTGTGGGATCACCAGAGTTGAGGATGATGCTGTCATGGTCGTCAATTACTTTTTCCAATAATCGGCCTCTTTTATCAATTTTGTACGATCCCCATAAGGAGTGATGGCAGTTAAAGTCTCCAAGAATTATGAAGGGCTCTTTTATCTGGTTTATAATATCATGCATTTCGATTTCTTGTAGTGGGTACCTATTAGGGATATAGACATTTCCGATACATATGGGGTTAATTGAATTAATTTTAATTGCCACGAATTCCATGTCAGTTTGAATTTTTTAGAATTTCAATGGGAATCGATTTTTTGGAATATATTGCCACACCACCACATGCATATTCAGGATTACTTTTATTTTTAAAGATACAAGTATATCCAGTTATATTCCCATGTGATTTTCCTTTAAAGTTTGTTTCTTGTATACAGATTATATCAGGGCTATGTAGTTTGCATAAATATTGTAAGTTTTCTAGCCTGCTATAAAAGCCATTTAAATTCCATTGCAGGACTATCATTACTTCTTCTTTATATTATACTCTACTTTCAAATGTGTCAGCATGGTTTAAATTCTATGGGGTGATTAATTTAACTGGTGTTGATTTCTATACTGGAATCTGTTTCAGTGCTTGATTCATCTGCAGTATTAATTACTGAGTTGATTTTCTTGATAATTCTGGTGAATCTGCCTTGTATGGTTTTGTTGGTGAGATGAGGATACAAATTATGCATCATTTTGGTGATGGATGATATGTCCTGTGAGTAATCAGCAGCTATAAGTACAGGATCATTAGCACTGAAAGAGTTCTCTAAAAAGGATTTAAACTGGATGTAAGTAAGGGGGAAGTTATATTGAGTGTCTTCAATGATGTGTTTGATAGGGGTAATCTACTCTTCCATATTCTTCTCTTTCTTCTTTTTTTTCTTTTTTGGTTGTTTTGAGACTTCTTCCATATTCTTTGTTTCAGTTGTGTTGCTTACAGTGGAGGGTAAGGAGGAGTCAGTCTGGAGGCATCTTTTATTATTATTAATGGAAGCTATGTTGTCTTTAGTTGGTATTTCTTCATTGTTTTTAGCTTCATTAGTAGGAAATACAGATTTAAAAGGTAGTGAGGGACCAGTTGTGGGTATTTCTTTTGTAAGATCATTGTGACTTTGAATATCTACAGCTCCAGTGTTTTCTCCATTGATGGCAGGGTCTGGTATGTCACAGGATTTTCCCCTGAATTGTTCAGATTCCAAGGGAGCACTGCCTAAGTTGGTAGTCTTGTGTTGATTAGAGGTGTTATGTGAAGGGCATTGTCCAGCCAAGTGCCCTGTTTGGTGACAGTTAAAGCAAGACATTTCATCTGTTGTAAAAAATATCCTATATGTTGAGCCATCATAATGCACAGTAGTAGAATCTGTTAGTAGACTCACATCTTCAAGGGGCAATATGCACTTGTCTACGGAAACTCATAATATGAGAGAAACCCTGTCCTGGAATACCAGCTTTTACAAATGAAATTTTAGATGCCAATTTGATATTCTTTGTGGTGAGTACATTCTCTATTACTGAATGTGGGATTATGGGACAAACGTTAGATATAATAATTCTTTTGGCCTTTGTTACAAGTGGTCTCAACTTCAGTTCATAGTTTTTTATTTTAATAACTTTATGGTTGTTCGTAAGGCTGTCGGCTATACTTCGAGAGCTTAGAAAGATACACACTCTGTTATTAGCAATTCTTGATATGAACCTTATTTCACTGGCGTCAATAATATCGGATAGACTGTTTATGTAATCTTTAATAGTGAGACCTTCTTGCGAGTCGATAATTATGGCCTGGTCCTTGGTGGGAAACACTTCAGTTGACATAATATTTGCGTAAGTTTTCATATTTGAGTGAGTAGATACCTGAGGTGACGGTGTTGAGGTTATAGGAGCCCTGATGTCCGGAGGCTCCATCCTTGCAGGTTAGCCGCTGCACCGGCTGACCATACAGTTGATTTCAGACACTCACAACTCGTGGGACAAGAGATTACAAGTAAGTAAATGTTATTAAGTTCACAAACTAAATGGCAATGTGATAACAACTGTTTCACTGCACGCGATCGGAGCACGATGTGTCTCGGTCGGCTGCCGCAATGGAACTGAGAACATTTTATTTCAAGGAAAAATTTCATTCTTCAATTTTGAAGTTGTAAGAGGACGCCCGAAATGTTTCGAAATTTTGAAAATTCATAGTTAAATCTGAAAATAGGACCTATACCACCTTTATAAATGTATTTTCCTCTATCCTTACAAGAAGCTTAAAGAAAACATTCGGAGCCGTTTTTGAGAAAATTTTGAATATGTCCGAGGGTTTCGTCCAAAGTATCCCAAAATTTTAAAAATATTTTTTTCAAAATCTCAAAGATTCCACTCGAGGCAGATCAACACGGGTTTCTTCAATTTGGAATAATCCTACATTTGGTTTAGGCGCTAGTAGTAGATAGACGCACGGACAGACAGACGGACAGGATAACAGACTGACAGGCAGACGGACAAACGGACAGACAGACCGTTCGATGAATGTTTTGAAAAAAATACTTTTTCTGTATCGGTGGTTCCTAAAACGGGTATGTCCGTTGAAATCTCGAAATAGATTTTCCGCAGCATTTCATAACTTTCCCTATACAACGTATAATACTCCGTATATATACACGTTCGTATATATTACGAACGTATTCGGGAAAGTAAAAAGGAATAATAGCAAAAATCACGATGTCCTTTATTTTTTTTTATTTCCTCATTGAAGAGAGACGCTCATTCAATAAACATTATTATTAACGCAGTACTTTTACGTGATCAAACAATAAAGTATATCGGTATATCAATTAAGAACTCTAATTAAAAATGGAAACATATTGGATAATTACCATCTGTTACCGTATTTAAAACATCCATGTTTTTCGTTCGATGTTTTCATCGACATCGACAACCTTTTGACGATGTATCGAAATATCGATGTTTTGATGAAATTCGCCATCACTAGTGGCGCGGTGTGCCGCTGCAGCCATCGGCCAGAGCGGCGAGCGAGCGGAACCGCGGAAGAGCGATGGCCGGACGCGGAGGCGATTGAAACAAACGACGGGCGGGGCGGCGCGGCGCGGCGCGGCGCGGCGCGTCGCCTTTCGGCCGCGGCCGGGCGGACACGCCAGTGGCGCCCCGCCAACGCCAGCGGCTGCGCGCCCTAATCCCCCGCGCGTGTTTTCGCGCCGCGCGCGGCCATCGAACGGAACAAACGACGCTCGGACGCCGCCGGATTTATCAACCTGCGACGAGCGTTGCGCGCACATAAACCCAATTTGCTTGCCAGTGAATGTTTTCTCGGTACATTTGCTTGCTAAAGAATAGACGGTTAAAGGTGAGATCCCGTAAAATGTTTCTTGTGACACGACGTGGTTTACAAAAACAAAGTATTTGTTGTTGTTGTTTTTTCTCGTTTGAAGAGTTGCCCCGCAAGTCTGATGTACTCGTAAAATGACGAACGATAATATTATTACATGATAAATAATAAATTCACAGTACTTGTATTGTAATTACATTTTGACTTAATCGCTGAAACGAGACCGAAAAATCTCTATTTGTTTTATGAATTATTGTATAATGATAGATCAGTTGCATGAATACAATAAGTGTTTAGATGTATTGCAAGGATTCGTTGTTACTATCATGTTATTACTTTCGTAAATATTTCTCTCTCCTTTCGGAACGTCATAAGAACTCTGAATTATTGTAATCAAGAACAGAAGTGATTTCCCTTCCTTTATGGAGTAGAATGTTCATTGAAAGATGTTGTGGGGAAATAAATGTTACGTATGTAAACTTTGTTGTACTGAAAATAACCTGATAAGATTTTGAAAAATGAGTAAAATATATAATATTTTCCGCATCCCGTATTTGTAAATCGCGTGTCGAAACCAATCGTTGTTAGAAATATCATTGTAGCCATAATTGGTTTTATTCCCCTCTCCCTCCCTTCCCTTTCTCTCTCTCTCTCCCTCCTTGCGCCACCCATGTCATGTGATTCGTGAGGGATAATTGGCTACACTGATGAGAGATGGGCAATGCTACACCCGACTCCTTGCAATGCTACAAGTTAGAGAGAAGGGTCGGCCTGGGCGGCGCAGAGGATCATCGCGGCTGTAGGTTCTAATCCAACATAAGGCATAGACGGCAAGTGGTGTGGCGTTGGTTCGCATTGCGACGAGTCTGCCAACTATATCATCCTTGAATCATAAGGATTATTCATTCATCCATTCATTCCTGTCTTTGGAAAGATTGCTCTGCAGCGTCTCTGGCCCTAGGGTTCCGGTGCTGGCGGTGCCGGATTTTCGACACTAGCTGTAGAGTTAAGTCAAATTCAGCCGGTGACTAGGAGACTTCTAGTAGCCGGCTGGTCTGATCGGTAGTTTTCTCTGATCAATACCAGCTAATCCCGGAGAGGTACTTTATTAAACAAACCGCGGTGCGCGAGTTATCTTATCTTCATCACCCTTTCCTCTTCCTCTCCCCTAGGCACTCGCACGTACATGCAGTATACTGCCACGCATGTTCGGAGTTTAGAGCTTATCCAAGCTGGGACTGTGCCCCGCTTCCCCTTTTGGGAAGCGGACGTGTAGTTCGAAGCCGGATATCACCATCCAGCGGGGGATGAACCTCGCCACCTTGTGGGATAAAACATTCACTGCACTAACGGGACTAATGATCATAGCAGTTGTGCCCGGAAATAGACATTAATCAATGAATCGACTGACAAGATGTGAGAGGAGCCAGGCGCGCGACCTAAGGGCTTATCTGCTGCAGCCTCAGCGCTATCTACGCGTAGCCTCCCTCCCTTCCTCTAGAGCTGACTAAGCGCAAGGTGTGGGTTCACGATCTACGCTTAGCCAAATAGATATATACCTGACACCAAAGATGAATTGTCTACCGATCATAGGCAGTGTCTGTCCTTCTCTCTCCTCTGTCCCCTCTCTCACTCTCTCTCTCTCTCTCTCTCTCTCTCTCTCTCTCTCTCTCTCTCTCTCTCTCTCTCTCTCTCTCTCTCTCTCTCTCAGAGCCCATCCGTTTATTGGCTGCTGCGCTTTGGGAGATGCCCAATGTTATACCCTTCCTCTTGAACCATGACGCAACAACACTAATTACGCGCAGCGGTTCTTGCGCAACCGGACGAGGGACAACGCAGCTCGTGCATGCAGTCATTCGCTGCCGCTGCAGCCCCCAAGAGGAACGCTGCCGGAAGGTGGGCGCTGGCGGCTGTTGCGCCACGAGGGCGGGGCGGCGGCCGCTGGCCGATGGGCGATGGGGGGGCGGGGGGTTGGCGATCGACGTCGCGTGCTCGCCCACCGCCCCGCTGCCGGCCGCATGTTCGTCCGATCGCCAAATCGCCTCCGGCAATTTCGGCTCGTTTTATCGAGCTCTGCCACCAAACCGCGTTGTCTCTCTCTTTTCCGGGTCCCGGCGTGGGTTTTGCGAAACACGTTAAAGATTGCAGGTCGTTTAGAAAGCGATGCGGATCAATAGTCCGCGTTGCGCGCTTTAACCCGAGGAAATGGAAGAGGTCAGTTAAAGTGGTTGCCAAGTGTTGCGGTCCTGTGGTAATTTGGTACGTTACAAATGGTAAATAAAATGTTAATGATTACGAAAACTACTGGAAATAATACTCTTGTAAGCTTTGAGTGTAATCTCTATATTTAATTGAAATTTTGAGGAATTTCAACATCCTTGTAACGGAAAGAAAACGTCATAATAATTTTTTTTTAATTTTATTTCTTGCCCGTTCGGCTCTTCGGCCTTTCGGGAGTTATTATTTACGATGCATACATTACATGAGGACTTCAGTGTCTTCCATTTATATCAGGACACAAGTATACTTACTTGAGCTTATTTTTCAATTTATATACAGTTTCTGTTTACCTTTAATACAAAAATATTCAAAAATTCTAAAAATTTAAATCATTCTTTTTTGTAGAAAATATAAAAAGCACGTTTCAGATTTCTTTAACTAAAACTTTTTATGCATATCAAATAAATCCCTAGGTTTTACTAGGTATTTAAACGGGCTGAGAAATGTTTAAATACAAGACGACTGTGGGTTCGTGCTCTACATAACACTTCGTTGGTCTTAACATGGATTGTGGCATCCAGATGTTCCATATGAACAATAATTTCTTTAGTTATTTCATAAAAAAAACATTCAACTTTCATAATCCCTCGGCCATGAGCCATACAGCAGAAATCATCGGCAAACCATAACTATTGTCATCTATCCAGGAAATATCACAAGTAGGGCGCTCGCTTCCTTACAGATGCACTAACATTAACATTGAGAATATTCTTTTTCGTTTCGAGTCGGGAAAACATATGTGTTTTTTCTCGTTTTGTTGGAATATGCATATGTTCGAACGAAACCAATATACAAGTATTACTAATACACCGAAAAAAGCATACATTCTTCGCATGGTAATTTCAGCTTCCTGCGAATTAAGTCTTAAAATCTCCCTATTTACAGCTGGAGAAAACAAACTTATCAAAATGCTGTTTGACTTTGCAGAGAAGAGAAGAAATGATCTTCGTGCTTCCTTTCCTTTTTCTTTACAACAGAACAATCTCGTCACCCGCCCTAGATTTCAACTACTGCAGGCGGTGTCAAGAGGCAGGGGAGGCTGTGAGAGACGCCGCCCAAAGCGGGGTGGAGTGAGACGATGCAGAGTAGCGCGCAGAGTGGCGCAGGGCGCGGTGGGCGGAGCACCTGGGCGTGGCGGGACGTGGGGCGGGACGCGGCGGGCGCGGCAGAGCCGAGAGAAGCGGTGCGGAGCGGTGTCAAGCGGCGCGGCGAGCGGGGTGTGTGTGTGTGCGCGCGGAGGAGAGTGCTGGGACAGTGTTGGAACGGAGAGGACTTGGACGGGACGGGGTGGGTCACCTGGGGAGGAATCTGCTGGAGCGGGGTGGTACGGGGCTCCGTGAAGAGGTGCGGAGCATTTGGGAAGTGGAGTGCCGAGACGGAGACGGAGTCGGAGCGGGGAGGATTGGGTCGGGATAGGACAAGACGAGACGGGAAGGGGATGGGACGAGACGGGACGGGACTGTTGGAATGGGGTCGTATTGGGCTGAGAGGTGAGGAGAGGGGCGGGTCGTGTGGAGAGGAGTGTCGTGTCAGAGTCGGAGCGGAAAAGAACGGAATAGGTCGGGGAGGGAAGTGTAAGGAGTTGGTGGCGAAGCAGGGTTGTGGAGCGCGGGTAGGAGTGGAGAGGATCGAACACGAGCGCGGCGGGACGTGGTGGGCCATTTCGAAAGGGCAGCGCAAAACACTCAGGTCCATATCGGGATGGTCGTGTGGGGATGGGAATGCCGTGACAGGGTCGTACGGAGCAGAACAAATGGGGTGGACCGAATCGGAACGAGAGGAGCGGAGCAGTGCTGGGAGAAGCAGCAGGGGCTATGTGCGTGATAGAACAAAGCGGAGGGAGCGAAGCGGTTCGATGTTTCCATTTGGGGAGGGCAGGGTGGAGGAGACAGGCCCAGAACCGAACAAAACTACAGGCATATTAAGGGGCAGGGCTACACAGATTGAAGCTAGGCGGGGCAGAGAAAAGTGAAGAGAAGCGGGGCAGATGTTCGGGACGGGACGAATCAAAGAAGGGGCGTGGCAGGAGCCGCGTAGCGACGGGAGCGCCAGGGCGAGGTCGTGTGTAGCGGTACAAAGCGGGCGGAGCGGGGCAGAGTCGAGGAGAGCGGGATGGGGGCGCGCGGGACTGCGCCAGCTCCAATTCGAATGAGGCCGCCGGGGCTGCCCTCTTGAGCAAGCAGTCGGGCTCATCCGCGCCGCTCGTCTCCGCCCAGCTTGCGCCATCTCGTGGGACCTCCCCCCGCCCGCCTCATTTCGTCGCTGCTCGTTCGCCCCCGCCACGCCCCGCGCGCCCCGCCGTGAGATAAGCTCCTGTAAGGTTTATCGCTTTCTCCGGAGTCGGCCATTTCAATATAAATATTTATACAGCGCCCTCCGCCGGCGCCGCCGCCGCCGTCACCGCCCACGCCGCGTTCCCAGCATTGTCTCGCCCTCCCCTCCCCCACCACCGCTCTTCGAAGCTCCTCCCCCCCCCGCCGCAGGGCGATGGGCGTGAAGCGATTTACTCGGCAGACGGCGCCCTTTTCATCAGCTGCGAATTCAGAACAGCTTTCCATGCATTGCATAAGTGCAATTAAATTACGGCATTAACCGCGCTCTGGCGCTAAACTGTGAACTGCTTGTCTTTCCCCCGAGCCGTTCGGTGACCCGAATAATTTAAATATAATGAATTTACGTTTAAGATGTAAAAGGAATGGCATGAAAGTACTCACGGATGTGTTTTTTTCTTTTTTTGTGTGGCCCCAGATTTAATTTGTAAGGCAAGGTAGTTTGTCATTAACGGTAAATATTAAGCATCAAAGAAAAAGAAGACGTGTACTGTCTGCCATATAAATTAACCATTAGCACTTTTTTTACTTCTTTAATTTGTTCCATGTAGGATACTTGTAAATTAGTGAACCTACAATATTTATTATTTTAAGATACGTTATGTAATTACGATGTTCTCTTTGCAATTGTGGCGTCATATCTGTCGCCAGTACAAACGTGCCAAATATCAGCCATGTGGACAGCGCTGGCGGAAGAGACGCTGGGCTGCACAAAGGCTGGGGAGCGAGAGAGAGGGGGTTGCCGTGTCGTGGTGGTAACGTGGAAACCCCGAAGCCGGCGGAAACGCGTCGGCGGACACTGCGGGTGACGCGGTTCCGTCAGCCTGCCCAGAGGGTATATAAGCGGACTCCGACTTAAGAGCTTCCTTCTGTCTTCTGATTCTTCAGGTTTGGCGCGTCGGTAGGGCGTCGTGTGGTGTGGGTTGTGCGCGGCGTTGCATTGTAATGCATAGGCTACCGAGGCGGGGAACCGAAGCCGGCGTGCTACGTCATGACGGTAGAGGCGGCATACTCGCATGTATGCTCGCGTAAGGTACTGGTGCATCACACCGGATATGGTAATTAATTATCGGGCCAGCGGTGGTGGTAACAGGGAAGGTTCCTTCTTGTAACGGTCAAATTTATTTGTAAATATTGTATATAGTATTATGGTGTCGGAGTATTTTTATTCTAATAAATACTAAATATTTACAAGCCGTTTCACGTCTGTAATTATTTGCCCCGGCAAAGACGCCACACAATCAATTTTCAAATATATGTCTGAGTTGGCATGTTAACAATCTTCGTCAAAAGCATCATATATTTTCGAAAACAATTTAAAAGAGTTGACAGTTCATACACATTGAAAGCTAGACGTTTAAATATTCAAGGTAGTGGACTCGTGCCGTCACTTTCATTTATTTAAGCACTCAAAGGGCTTTAAAAATACCATGAGCAGATTCCATACTGCAGCTATTCTTAACTTACGTCCTTTCTTCGCTTTGACATCATTCTACCAAGCCGCGAGGTTCCCGCATGTTGAGGATGAATTCGTCAAATTCCAACGGCGATAAAGTCAAACTTTCAGGAAGACAAACTCGCGCTTTGATGAAAGTTTGTGAAGCGGCGGTGGCGGCCGCCGAGGCGAAGTGAATGTGTTGCTCCCACGGCGCGGGGGACGGCGCGGCGGGCGCCGCAGTGCCGGCAGCGGCAGAGGGGGCTCGACGTACGCGTTTCCACGCGGTTCCAGATGGACAGATACGCGCACCGCTCGCGCTCGCTTCCGGTCCGCGCCCCGCCCCCCGCTCCCCGCTCGCCCGCCCCCGCTCGCCCGCCCCCGCTCGCCCGCCCCCGCTCGCCCGCCCCCGCTCGCCCGCCCCCGCTCGCCCGCCCCCGCTCGCCCGCCCCCGCTCGCCCCGCTCCCGCTCGCCCGCCCCCGCTCGCCCGCCCCCGCTCGCACCGCCCCCCCGCTCGCCCCGCCCCCGCTCGCCCGCCCCCGCTCGCCCGCTCCCGCTCGCCCGGCCCCCGCTCGCCCGCCCCCCGCTCGCCCGCCCCCGCTCGCCCGCCCCCGCTCGCCCCGCCCCCCGCTCGCCCGCCCCCGCTCGCCCGCCCCCGCTCGCCCGCTCCCGCTCGCCCGCCCCCGCTCGCCCGCCCCCGCCTCACCCGCCCCCGCTCGCCCGCCCCCGCTCGCCCGCCCCCGCTCGCCCGCCCCCGCTCGCCCGCCCCCGCTCGCCCGCCCCCGCTCGCCCGCGCCCGCTCGCCCGCCCCCGCTCGCCCGCCCCCGCTCCCCCACCCCACCCACACCACTATCGCTCGTTACCTCAACGCAACAAATTGCCTGGGAGGCCGTCTGATTGACCGACCGACCGAGTGAGAGACGTGGCCATTCAACCACAAAACAGCTTGTGCAAACCATACGTTGCCCCATTTCCGATCACTAAGGAAGCTATTCCGCATTTATGAGCATCTTGTATAAAATACGGATTTCTATTACGGATATCCATTTAAGTGACAACACTGATCAGGATCCCGTTATTCCTTAAGGTTCGACAATGGTTTTCAGGTGAGCGAGTCCAACCGTCCGACCATCCGTCCTTTCGTTCTTCGAACCGACCGATTGACCTGACTGACTGACTGACTGACTGACTCACTCACTCACTCACTCACTCACTCACTCACTCACTCACTCACTCACTCACTCACTCACTCACTCACTCACTCACTCACTCACTCACTCACTCACTCACTCACTCACTCACTCACAGACCTACTGACTGTCTGGTGATCTGGACTTCTGCAGTCTGAACGGATCGAGATCTTTTTACAACAGCTTCAACATGTCTCCAGTCCCGTCAATTTAGCCTTGTGTGTTCCATATGATTAATACCTAAATCTATTCTCTGACGAGCTGCCTTCCTTAACATTTTATTTTGAACTGACGCCCGAGGTACTACCTCAGTACATTAAACCGAGAGACGGTTACTTTACAATATAACCAATGTATTATTCAGTCACGAATGGCATATATGGTTATTTCTTACTACCAACATATTATTTTGATTTAATGTCTCTCTGAGCTATTCTCATCTGTGCGTATTTTCAACGCAAAACTATTAGGCGAAATTACTCAGTATCTGAATGTTTTGCTATTTCCCCCTTTCATACCACTAATACTCGGTAACATTAATACATCCGTATTCATTCACCGCATCCCTCATACAAACATCTCTGCCAGCTGCAGTTATCTTTTTTCTCGTGGTGCTACAGTTCAATTCGATCCTCGCCCTGGCGTACGCGTTCTTCCATGTTTCTAGATGATGGGGAATCATACAGCGGGATCGGGGATCATTCAATCATCTGTCCCAATGATAAGAGTGAGGATATGAATATATCACGTTATCAACGTCGGCTTATCGTTCTGATTTGATATTTGACTGAAACTGATCTGAGAAGCCAGCCTCTTAGTTTCTCGTTCAGACGCAACATCATAATTTGCAAACTTAGCAGTGTCGGTACTCGAAGGTAGAGTCTTTAGGCGTAAGCTTGAGTTCTCTTCAGATTTGCAATAATAGACGCTATCGCAGGCGGTAAGACCAGGTAATCAAAAGTACCGAATACAGTCCTTGAGAGCTTCAAGGCCGAATATGAATGCTCCGAAAGTGACCAATTCGTATTCTCAAGCATCCCTTATTCTCAAATGAGTGGGAAATGAGTGGCCACTCATTCCTTTAAAAAGAGGTCGTCTTCTCCTTTAAATGTTCCTCATTCGGCTACCTTTTGACCGCATTAGAATATGTTCTTACTCCGCGCCCCACATTTATTATAGAAAATGATAAAAATAATTTCGCAGATTATTGTGAATTGTGTACGTAAGACGTCCCTTATGTTATGTATAAAACTTACATCAGAAAAATGAATAATAAGTAATGAAGTGTTTCATTACAAACACTTAAACAAATGGAAGTGTACAATAATGCATGACCTCGAAAAGGCATAATTCAAATTCGACGCTCTTTGTACGAGAAATATTTACGCGTTTACTCCGTGGCTACTCAATCACGAAACAGCTTGCGCAAACGACACGTCGCCCTATTTCCTATGCTCTTAAGGAAGCACCCATTCCGAATTTATGTATCGTGTATAAAATACGAATTTCTCTAAGTTCGACATCTTATTATAAGTGACCACTTAGTACTTAATAATACGCTTATTCTTCAAGAGTCGACTACGGATTTGAGGTGAGTGAGTGCGTGAGTGATTTCGGTCGCACCAACTTCTGAGGTTACGTACGTACATCGACAGCGTCAAGGTGGATGCAGTGTGGAGACGGATTGGAGAATCCGAGCCACCGGGCTTCGGCCTGAGCGGCCCTCAGTTGGGCACTTGGCTTCGTCGTTGTACCGGATACTTGTGGAGAACTGCGAAGGGGTTCGTCCCGGAGTATTGTGAGTGGCACTTCATCAGACTCCGGTGCTAGCCCGGACAGCTAGAAGCTCTGAGTGGCCCCGCCCAGGGTTAATCGGGGAGGCGCCCGGTGGGGTGATGCGTGCCGGCGCATCCGGGTGCCAGCTCAAAGGCGTACTTGTGCGCCCACCGGGAGTGAGGATAAAGGCTGGCGCCTAGCTGCCCACCTTCGGAGTAAAATACCTCTGTTACAATAGGAATAGTAGACCTCGCATGGTGTATACTGTCCTACGTTGTAGAATCGCTGCATGATGAGATCCTCAAACATAAAAGAAGCCTTAGCGCTAAATTCAAAATCGTCTGTTTTGTCGCCCAAGTGACACCTTCTTTCGCCGCTAGATGGGTGAAAGAAGCCTAACAAAATTCGCTTGGTCAGGTAGAAGATCGGTTCTATTGGCATGAGACTGGCCACGTAAAATAAACCATGGTTGATTGATTCGAAAGTCGGTTTGCTCCGCAGTTCCGTACACCCTCCTCCCGGTCTCTCGTTGCGAAGTCCACCTGGCCGGCCGGCCGGTGGGCGTGGCGGCGCGGAGGAAGCGCTCCGCCGGCCGTCAAACTCGGCTTCGGTAGCGCTGCCGCAGCGGCCTGCGCCCCAAGCGATGCAAACCCAATATTATCGACCCTGCTCCAGCACACGTCGAGAAGTGGGATTCTGGTTTGGAATTGTGTTTCACAGTAAACATGGCAAGGCATCTTCCGAATGGATTTTTTTCTTTTTGTGTGTGTGTGAGTTTAAATAAGACGATCTAGTTAAAGGATTTATCTAACTTCACTTATCCATGGAAGAGTCAATGGTGAATTATTTATTTATTGGGATTACTAAAGACATCGAGTCCCATGAATGATGATCTAGATAATGATGATGAGGTGAATGATGATGGGTCAGTTGTCGAATGAGGGGCAAAGAAACGGGAGAACCCTGAAATACATGCTAAGCGTTCCCTTCGTTCACCACAAATTCTTCGTGGATGGCCCGGGTGGCCCCAATGGAAAATTATGCCACGAACGTCCGCTCCCCTTCCCTAATTGGTGAAATTATGATAGTATTCAAAATAGACAATGCCTTATCAGATGACAGGGAACTGCTGTCACAAGTGTAGTTTGATACTGGAGTATCAAACTTATAGGATCGTCGATTTTACTTCAATAAAGCAAATGCATCATCGAATAAGAATTCACCTACCTTGAATTTTTTTCCAAATTCACTGATATAGGTAGTACGTGGATGTAGACTTCAGCATTTCTTATTCTCAATACACGATATGACAGAATAGACATTGTTAAATATTGATAAACTATTTTT